>CM034539.1:14917109-15494324 GCA_020002185.1 Paraescarpia echinospica | reverse complement strand
TGCTACTATCCTTGGAGTTATAATTTTCAATACAACTGTTCTTGGATATATTTGTCTTGTGTGGAGCGCAGTAGCGCAGCGTAAGAGCTCCAGACTCTCGACTGAAAAACACGGGTTTGAATTCTGTGTGGCGGTCTCGAACCTTGGGTAACTTTGTTTACTCTACATTGCTTCAATTCATTCAGCTGCATGAATGACTACCTGGCCATCAACTGTGGTGGTTATTTGTGTACGAATAATCTTTGCGGATTAGTTGCAACCTGCTTGAATGCTTCACAGAGATGTCGAGATGGTGTTTGTTTGAACAGTTCTGTCAGGGAGTAAAGTCTAAAACGCTTTGAGTAGTCCTCAGGACTGGATACTGCATTATATGTATTTACTTTCTTTCATTGTAATAGAACAATTGATGATTTACTAAAATACATACCTTTTTTACGCATGATGTCCAGGTCAGTTAACTCAGGTAAATCTGTCATCAGAAATGCTAGTTTGAATTTAATAACTAGGATTGACATGTTTCAGTGAATACCATTATACAGAACAATGCAATTAGCAACATACACGGTATAACTGTGTCAAAATGTCGCCGTCTTTGGTTCTTACCTTTGTCTAATTTTTTTATTTTGTAATTTCATCAATATATTTATTATTTTGATATCTGAAAAAACTAATATTATACTATTATTATTGTAGACTGTAAAATATGGACGTTATCTATTAGGACAATGTCCTCTCGGTGCTCCTGTTTGGCTCAGAATTTTGACAAATGGCCTATTTAAATCTACACTGGACTTGTGTTGTTGCTCTGCATAACTTCTGTTATATTTGCTATAGCATATATCCTATAGAATTCTATAGATTTTTTGTTAAGGGATATAAATCTGGTTGGAGTCTATTATTTAAATACAAAATTAAATTGAATGGCTCCACACATTGGCGCTCTCTTTTCTCCTCGCTGGCTGTAGTATTTTGTCCTGTCCACAGTGTCTCGCTTGTGGCCACATACCATGTGCGTTTGATGTGTTGTGTGTTTGGTTTGTTGTACAAAAATATAGTACCCATCAAATGTGATTTTTGAGATTCGTAAAAACATTTTGATGTGAAATGAATGCAATAGATTAGGCACATAATAGAATGTGATAGAATGTATTGCCAATGACATGACGCATATTTGGAACAGTGTAGCTGGCAGTGATTTTTTTTTATTTAATTTTAACGTAATACAAGTGGCCGCACAAAAACGTAGCTATTTTGTAAATTGATCAGCATTGTGCATAAACACATTTTAAAACTGCTGAAGGTATGTGATTTTGACCAGATTTGCGAATTGTTTAATAGGTGTAGAGTTGTGAATTGTTTAATAAGTATTCACCAAATGGCGATACTCAAAAAATCCCATACGTTTGTCTAGCTTTAATCTGAATGCGACGAGACAAATTGCAGTTTGACAACTTGATGTGGAGATAGAGAATGAGATAAGTGCCTATATTTCATCATGACTGTTTAATCTGTGCTGTTATTCCTGAATGTGTGCCATTGACATATTGCTCAATCTCGTGTTATGTCATAGACATGTGTATCGGAATGTAGTGAATATTGTGGAGGGATGTCTAAACCAGACTCTCAGACTCAGATCTTTGACTTGATATGGGAAGTGGGGTGAGGGAGCATTGGAGAATTGTATGCAGTTCATAGGGGGTTTTGTTTCCTCCCTGTGTCTCTCACTCCCTACCTTCCTTTATCTCTCCCTGCCTAACTCTCAAATTCAATCCCTCCCTCTCTCCCTCTACCCTTCTCTCACTGTACCACCCATCTGTATCTCTCTCTGTCATTCTCTCTGTCTGTTTATCTGTCTGTCTCCCTTTCTCACTCACTCTCTTGCCCTCTCTCCACCTTCTCACTCTGTCTCTCTCTCTTTCTCTCTCTCTCTCTCTCTCTCTCTCTCTCTCTCTCTCTCTCTCTCTCTCTCTGTCTATATGTTTCTCTCTTCTCTCATAATAGGCCGATTCCGATGAGTTTGGTGTGCATTACGATACTTTTTTGTATGCCCGATCGATTGAAAAGGTTTCATGATCATCGAAGGTGAAGGTCATAATGTTTTTCCTAAAATTGCTATGATTTGCCAATGCTACTATCCTTGGAGTTATAATTTTCAATACAACTGTTCTTGGATATATTTGTCTTGTGTGGAGCGCAGTAGCGCAGCGTAAGAGCTCCAGACTCTCGACTGAAAAACACGGGTTTGAATTCTGTGTGGCGGTCTCGAACCTTGGGTAACTTTGTTTACTCTACATTGCTTCAATTCATTCAGCTGCATGAATGACTACCTGGCCATCAACTGTGGTGGTTATTTGTGTACGAATAATCTTTGCGGATTAGTTGCAACCTGCTTGAATGCTTCACAGAGATGTCGAGATGGTGTTTGTTTGAACAGTTCTGTCAGGGAGTAAAGTCTAAAACGCTTTGAGTAGTCCTCAGGACTGGATACTGCATTATATGTATTTACTTTCTTTCATTGTAATAGAACAATTGATGATTTACTAAAATACATACCTTTTTTACGCATGATGTCCAGGTCAGTTAACTCAGGTAAATCTGTCATCAGAAATGCTAGTTTGAATTTAATAACTAGGATTGACATGTTTCAGTGAATACCATTATACAGAACAATGCAATTAGCAACATACACGGTATAACTGTGTCAAAATGTCGCCGTCTTTGGTTCTTACCTTTGTCTAATTTTTTTATTTTGTAATTTCATCAATATATTTATTATTTTGATATCTGAAAAAACTAATATTATACTATTATTATTGTAGACTGTAAAATATGGACGTTATCTATTAGGACAATGTCCTCTCGGTGCTCCTGTTTGGCTCAGAATTTCGACAAATGGCCTATTTAAATCTACACTGGACTTGTGTTGTTGCTCTGCATAACTTCTGTTATATTTGCTATAGCATATATCCTATAGAATTCTATAGATTTTTTGTTAAGGGATATAAATCTGGTTGGAGTCTATTATTTAAATACAAAATTAAATTGAATGGCTCCACACATTGGCGCTCTCTTTTCTCCTCGCTGGCTGTAGTATTTTGTCCTGTCCACAGTGTCTCGCTTGTGGCCACATACCATGTGCGTTTGATGTGTTGTGTGTTTGGTTTGTTGTACAAAAATATAGTACCCATCAAATGTGATTTTTGAGATTCGTAAAAACATTTTGATGTGAAATGAATGCAATAGATTAGGCACATAATAGAATGTGATAGAATGTATTGCCAATGACATGACGCATATTTGGAACAGTGTAGCTGGCAGTGATTTTTTTTTATTTAATTTTAACGTAATACAAGTGGCCGCACAAAAACGTAGCTATTTTGTAAATTGATCAGCATTGTGCATAAACACATTTTAAAACTGCTGAAGGTATGTGATTTTGACCAGATTTGCGAATTGTTTAATAGGTGTAGAGTTGTGAATTGTTTAATAAGTATTCACCAAATGGCGATACTCAAAAAATCCCATACGTTTGTCTAGCTTTAATCTGAATGCGACGAGACAAATTGCAGTTTGACAACTTGATGTGGAGATAGAGAATGAGATAAGTGCCTATATTTCATCATGACTGTTTAATCTGTGCTGTTATTCCTGAATGTGTGCCATTGACATATTGCTCAATCTCGTGTTATGTCATAGACATGTGTATCGGAATGTAGTGAATATTGTGGAGGGATGTCTAAACCAGACTCTCAGACTCAGATCTTTGACTTGATATGGGAAGTGGGGTGAGGGAGCATTGGAGAATTGTATGCAGTTCATAGGGGGTTTTGTTTCCTCCCTGTGTCTCTCACTCCCTACCTTCCTTTATCTCTCCCTGCCTAACTCTCAAATTCAATCCCTCCCTCTCTCCCTCTACCCTTCTCTCACTGTACCACCCATCTGTATCTCTCTCTGTCATTCTCTCTGTCTGTTTATCTGTCTGTCTCCCTTTCTCACTCACTCTCTTGCCCTCTCTCCACCTTCTCTCTCTCTCTCTCTCTCTCTCTCTCTCTCTCTCTCTCTCTCTCTCTCTCTCTCTCTCTCTCTCTCTCTCTCTCTCTCTCTGTCTATATGTTTCTCTCTTCTCTCATAATAGGCCGATTCCGATGAGTTTGGTATGCATTACGATACTTTTTGGTATGCCCGATCGATTGAAAAGGTTTCATGATCATCGAAGGTGAAGGTCATAAGGTTTTTTCTAAAATTGCTATGATTTGCCAATGCTATTATCCTTGGAGCTATAATTTTCAATACAACTGTTCTTGGATATATTTGTCTTGTGTGGAGTGCAGTAGCGCAGCGTAAGAGCTCCAGACTCTCGACTGAAAAACACGGGTTTGAATTCTGGTGGCGGTCTCGAACCTTAGGTAACTTTGTTTACTCTACTTTGCTTCAATTCATTCAGCTGCATGAATGACTACCTGGCCATCAACTGTGATGGTTATTTGTGTACGAATAATCTTTGTGGATTATTTGCAACCTGGTTGAATGCTTCAAAGAGATGTCGAGATGGTGTTTGTTTGAACAGTTCTGCCAGGGAGTAAAGTCTAAAAAGCTTTGAGTAGTCCTCAGGACTGGATATTGCGCTATATGTATTTACTTTCTTTTTGATTGTAATAGAACAATTGATGATTTACTAAAATACATACCTTTTTTATGCATGATGTCCATGTCAGTTAACTCAGGTAAATCTGTCATCAGAAATGCTAGTTTGAATTTAATAACTAAGGGACAACTGTATTTCGAGTGAATACCATTATAGAACAATGCAATTAGCAACATACACGGTATAACTTTAAACGTGTCAAAATATCGGCATCTGTGGATCTTACCTTTGTCTAATTTTTTAATTTACTAATGTTATCAATATATTTATGATTTTGATATCTTTAAAAAAACTAGTATTATACTATTATTATTGTAGACTGAAAACTATGGACCATAGCTAGAAGAGCAATGTCCTCACTGTGCTCCTGTATGGCTCAGAATGTTGGCACATGGCCTATTTCAACCTACACTGGACTTGTGTTGTTGCTCTGCATAAATCCTCTTATATTTCCTATAGCATATATCCTAAAGAATTCTATAGATTTTTTGCTAAGGGATATCAATCAGCTTGGAGTCTATTATTTAAATACAAAATAAAATTGAATGGCTCCACACTGTGGCGCTCTCTTCTCTCCTCGCTGGCTGTAGTATTTTGTCCAGTCCACAGTGTGTCGTTCTGGCCACATACCATGTGCGTTTCTTGTGTTGTGTGTTTGGTTTGTTGTACAAAAATATAGTACCCATCAAATGTGATTTTTGAGATTCGTAAAAGCATTTTCATGTGAACTGAATGCAATAGATTAGGCACATTATAAAATGTGATAGAATGTATTGCTAGTGACATGACGCATATTTGGAATAGTGTAGTTGGCAGTGATTTTTTTGTCATTTAATTTTAACGTAATATACGTGGCCACACACAAATGTGGCTATTTTGTAAATTGATCAGCATCTTGCATAAACACATTTTAAAACTGCTGAAGGTATGTGATTTTGACCAAATTTGTTAATTGTTGTTTGGTGAAAACCTAACCAAATGGCAATACTCAAAAAATTACATACGTATGTCAATATGTCAAGCTTTAATCTGAATGCGAGGAGAAGAACTGAAGGTTGACAACCTGATGTGGAGACAAGGAATGAGGTAAGCCCCTATACTTGATCATGACTGGTTAATCTATGCTGTGTTATTCCTGAATGTGTGCCGTTGGCATATTGCTCGATCTTGTGTTATGTCATAGACATGGGTATCGGAATGTAGTGAATATTGTGGTTGGATATCTGAACCAGATTCTCAGACTCAGATCTTTGACGTGACAAGGGAAGTGGGGCACTGGAGAGTTGTTTGTAGTTCAATGTGGGTGGTGTTTCCTCCCTATGTCTCTCACTCCCTACCTGCCTTCATCTCTCCTTCCCTCAGTCTCTAATTCCTTTCCTCCCTCTCTCCCTCTCTCCCTCTCCCCCTCTCTCTGTCTCACCCCTCTCTCTCTCTCTCTCTCTCTCTCTCTCTCACCCTCTCTGTCTGTCTATCTGTCTGTCTCCCTCTCTCACTCGCTCTCTTGCCTTCTCACTCACGTTCTCATCCTCTGTCTCGATCACCCTGTCTCTGTGTGTGTGTGTCTCTCTCTCTCTCTCTCTCTCTCTCTCTCTCTCTCTCTCTCTCTCTCTCTCTCTCTCTCTCTCTCTCTCTCTCTCTCTCTCTTTCTCTTCTCTCTCTCTCTCCTCTCTCTCCTCTCTCTCTCTCTCTCTCTCTCTCTCTCTCTCTCTCTCTCTCTCTCTCTCTCTCTCTCTCTCTCTCTTTCTCTCTCTCTCTCTCTCTCTCTCTCTCTCTCTCTCTCTCTCTCTCTCTCTCTCTCTCTCTCTCTCTCTCTCTCTCCCTCTCTGTCTCTCTCTCTCTCTCTCTCACTCACCCTCTCTGTCTGTCTATCTGTCTGTCTCCCTCTCTCACTCGCTCTCTTGCCTTCTCACTCACGTTCTCATCCTCTGTCTCGATCACCCTGTCTCTGTCTCTGTCTCTGTCTCTCTCTCTCTCTCTCTCTCTCTCTCTCTCTCTCTCTCTCTCTCTCTCTCTCTCTCTCTCTCTCTCTCTCTCTCTCTATCTCTCTCTGTCTATATGTTTCTCTCTTCTCTTATAATAGGCCTATTCCGATGAGTTTGGGATACTTAATGATTCTTTTTAGTATGCCCGATTAATTGTAGAAGTTTTATGATTATCAAAGGTCAAGGTCACAAGGTTTTTTCCTAAAATTGTTATGATTTGTCAATGCTACTGTCCTTGGAGCTATAATTTGTCAATACAACTGTTCTTGGAGATATATGTCTTGTGTGGAGCGCAGTAGTGCAGCGGTAAGAGCTCCAGACTCTCGACTGAAAAAAAGCGGGTTTCAATCCTGTGTGGCGGTGTCAAACCTTGGGCAAGTTTGTTTACTCTACATTGCTTCAGTTCATTCAGCTGCATGAATGAGTACCTGGCTATCAACAGTGGTTTATATTTGTGTACGAATCATCTTCGCGGATTAGTTGCAACATGGTTGAATGCTTCACAGAGAAGTCAAGATAGTATTTGTTTGAACAGTTCTGCCAGGGAATAAAGTGTAAAACTCTTTGAGCAGTCCTGAGGACTGGATACTGCGCTATATAAGAATTTACCTTGTATCATTGTGATAGAACAATTGATGATTTACTGAAATACATACCTTTTTTCTGCATGATGTCAAGGTCAGTTAACTCAGGTAAATGTGACATCAGATATGCCAGTTTGAATTTAATAACTAGTATTGACAAAAGACAGTGAATACGATTATACCGAACAATGCAATTACCAACATGCACTGTATAAACGTGTCAAAATATCGGCATCTGTGGATCTTACCTTTGTCTAATTTTTTTATTTACTAATGTTATCAATATATTTATGATTTTGATATCTTTAAAAAAACTAGTATTATACTATTATTATTGTAGACTGAAAACTATGGACCATAGCTAGAAGAGCAATGTCCTCACTGTGCTCCTGTATGGCTCAGAATGTTGGCACATGGCCTATTTCAACCTACACTGGACTTGTGTTGTTGCTCTGCATAAATCCTCTTATATTTCCTATAGCATATATCCTAAAGAATTCTATAGATTTTTTGCTAAGGGATATCAATCAGCTTGGAGTCTATTATTTAAATACAAAATAAAATTGAATGGCTCCACACTGTGGCGCTCTCTTCTCTCCTCGCTGGCTGTAGTATTTTGTCCAGTCCACAGTGTGTCGTTCTGGCCACATACCATGTGCGTTTCTTGTGTTGTGTGTTTGGTTTGTTGTACAAAAATATAGTACCCATCAAATGTGATTTTTGAGATTCGTAAAAGCATTTTCATGTGAACTGAATGCAATAGATTAGGCACATTATAAAATGTGATAGAATGTATTGCCAGTGACATGTCGCATATTTGGAATAGTGTAGTTGGCAGTGATTTTTTTGTCATTTAATTTTAACGTAATATACGTGGCCGCACACAAATGTGGCTATTTTGTAAATTGATCAGCATCTTGCATAAACACATTTTAAAACTGCTGAAGGTATGTGATTTTGACCAAATTTGTTAATTGTTGTTTGGTGAAAACCTAACCAAATGGCAATACTCAAAAAATTACATACGTATGTCAATATGTCAAGCTTTAATCTGAATGCGAGGAGAAGAACTGAAGGTTGACAACCTGATGTGGAGACAAGGAATGAGGTAAGCCCCTATACTTGATCATGACTGGTTAATCTATGCTGTGTTATTCCTGAATGTGTGCCGTTGGCATATTGCTCGATCTTGTGTTATGTCATAGACATGGGTATCGGAATGTAGTGAATATTGTGGTTGGATATCTGAACCAGATTCTCAGACTCAGATCTTTGACTTGACGAGGGAAGTGGGGCACTGGAGAGTTGTTTGTAGTTCAATGTGGGTGGTGTTTCCTCCCTATGTCTCTCACTCCCTACCTGCCTTCATCTCTCCCTCCCTCAGTCTCTAATTCCTTTCCTCCCTCTCTCCCTCTCTCCCTCTCCCCCTCTCTCTGTCTCACCCCTCTCTCTCTCTCTCTCTCTCTCTCTCACCCTCTCTGTCTGTCTATCTGTCTGTCTCCCTCTCTCACTCGCTCTTTTGCCATCTCACTCACGTTCTCATCCTCCTGCTCCGATCACCCTGTCTCTGTGTGTGTGGTCTCTCTCTCTCTCTCTCTCTCTCTCTCTCTCTCTCTCTCTCTCTCTCTCTCTCTCTCTCTCTCTCTCTCTCTCTCTCTCTCTCTCTCTCTCTGTCTCTCTGTCTCTCTCTCTCTCTCTCTCTCTCTCTCTCTCTCTCTCCCTCTCTCTCTCTCTCTCTCCTCTGTCTCTGTCTCTCTCTCTCTCTCTCTCTGTCTCTCTCTCTCTCTCTCTCTCTCTCTCTCTCCCTCTCTCTCTCTCTCTCTCTCTCTCTCTCTCTGTCTCTCTCTCTCTCTCTCTCTCTCTCTCTCTCTCTCTCTCTCTCTCTCTCTCTCTCTCTCTCTCTCTCTCTCTCTCTCTCTCTCTCTCTCTCTCTCTCTCTATCTCTCTCTGTCTATATGTTTCTCTCTTCTCTTATAATAGGCCTATTCCGATGAGTTTGGGATACTTAATGATTCTTTTTAGTATGCCCGATTAATTGTAGAAGTTTTATGATTATCAAAGGTCAAGGTCACAAGGTTTTTTCCTAAAATTGTTATGATTTGTCAATGCTACTGTCCTTGGAGCTATAATTTGTCAATACAACTGTTCTTGGAGATATATGTCTTGTGTGGAGCGCAGTAGTGCAGCGGTAAGAGCTCCAGACTCTCGACTGAAAAAACGCGGGTTTGAATCCTGTGTGGCGGTGTCAAACCTTGGGCAAGTTTGTTTACTCTACATTGCTTCAGTTCATTCAGCTGCATGAATGAGTACCTGGCTATCAACAGTGGTTTATATTTGTGTACGAATCATCTTCGCGGATTAGTTGCCACATGGTTGAATGCTTCACAGAGAAGTCGAGATATTATTTGTTTGAACAGTTCTGCCAGGGAATAAAGTGTAAAACTCTTTGAGCAGTCCTGAGGACTGGATACTGCGCTATATAAGAATTTACCTTGTATCATTGTGATAGAACAATTGATGATTTACTGAAATACATACCTTTTTTCTGCATGATGTCAAGGTCAGTTAACTCAGGTAAATGTGACATCAGATATGCCAGTTTGAATTTAATAACTAGTATTGACAAAAGACAGTGAATACGATTATACCGAACAATGCAATTACCAACATGCACTGTATAAACGTGTCAAAATATCGGCATCTGTGGATCTTACCTTTGTCTAATTTTTTAATTTACTAATGTTATCAATATATTTATGATTTTGATATCTTTAAAAAAACTAGTATTATACTATTATTATTGTAGACTGAAAACTATGGACCATAGCTAGAAGAGCAATGTCCTCACTGTGCTCCTGTATGGCTCAGAATGTTGGCCTATTTCAACCTACACTGGACTTGCGTTGTTGCTCTGCATAAATCCTCTTATATTTCCTATAGCATATATCCTAAAGAATTCTATAGATTTTTTGCTAAGGGATATCAATCAGCTTGGAGTCTATTATTTAAATACAAAATAAAATTGAATGGCTCCACACTGTGGCGCTCTCTTCTCTCCTCGCTGGCTGTAGTATTTTGTCCAGTCCACAGTGTGTCGTTCTGGCCACATACCATGTGCGTTTCTTGTGTTGTGTGTTTGGTTTGTTGTACAAAAATATAGTACCCATCAAATGTGATTTTTGAGATTCGTAAAAGCATTTTCATGTGAACTGAATGCAATAGATTAGGCACATTATAAAATGTGATAGAATGTATTGCTAGTGACATGACGCATATTTGGAATAGTGTAGTTGGCAGTGATTTTTTTGTCATTTAATTTTAACGTAATATACGTGGCCACACACAAATGTGGCTATTTTGTAAATTGATCAGCATCTTGCATAAACACATTTTAAAACTGCTGAAGGTATGTGATTTTGACCAAATTTGTTAATTGTTGTTTGGTGAAAACCTAACCAAATGGCAATACTCAAAAAATTACATACGTATGTCAATATGTCAAGCTTTAATCTGAATGCGAGGAGAAGAACTGAAGGTTGACAACCTGATGTGGAGACAAGGAATGAGGTAAGCCCCTATACTTGATCATGACTGGTTAATCTATGCTGTGTTATTCCTGAATGTGTGCCGTTGGCATATTGCTCGATCTTGTGTTATGTCATAGACATGGGTATCGGAATGTAGTGAATATTGTGGTTGGATATCTGAACCAGATTCTCAGACTCAGATCTTTGACTTGACAAGGGAAGTGGGGCACTGGAGAGTTGTTTGTAGTTCAATGTGGGTGGTGTTTCCTCCCTATGTCTCTCACTCCCTACCTGCCTTCATCTCTCCCTCCCTCAGTCTCTAATTCCTTTCCTCCCTCTCTCCCTCTCTCCCTCTCCCCCTCTCTCTGTCTCACCCCTCTCTCTCTCTCTCACCCTCTCTGTCTGTCTATCTGTCTGTCTCCCTCTCTCACTCGCTCTCTTGCCTTCTCACTCACGTTCTCATCCTCTGCCTCGATCACCCTGTCTCTGTGTGTGTGTCTCTCTCTCTCTCTCTCTCTCTCTCTCTCTCTCTCTCTCTCTCTCTCTCTCTCTCTCTCTCTCTCTCTCTCTCTCTCTCTCTCTCTCTCTCTCTCTCTCTCTCTCACTCACCCTCTCTGTCTGTCTATCTGTCTGTCTCCCTCTCTCACTCGCTCTCTTGCCTTCTCACTCACGTTCTCATCCTCTGTCTCGATCACCCTGTCTCTGTCTCTGTCTCTGTCTCTGTCTGTCTGTCTCTCTCTCTCTCTCTCTCTCTCTCTCTCTCTCTCTCTCTCTCTCTCTCTCTCTCTCTCTCTCTCTCTCTCTCTCTCTCTCTCTCTCTCTCTCTCTCTCTGTCTATATGTTTCTCTCTACTCTTATAATAGGCCTATTCCGATGAGTTTGGGATACTTAATGATTCTTTTTGGTATGCCCGATTAATTGTAGAAGTTTTATGATTATCGAAGGTCAAGGTCACAAGGTTTTTTCCTAAAATTGTTATGATTTGTCAATGCTACTGTCCTTGGAGCTATAATTTGTCAATACAACTGTTCTTGGAGATATATGTCTTGTGTGGAGCGCAGTAGTGCAGCGGTAAGAGCTCCAGACTCTCGACTGAAAAAACGCGGGTTTGAATCCTGTGTGGCGGTGTCAAACCTTGGGCAAGTTTGTTTACTCTACATTGCTTCAGTTCATTCAGCTGCATGAATGAGTACCTGGCTATCAACAGTGGTTTATATTTGTGTACGAATCATCTTCGCGGATTAGTTGCAACATGGTTGAATGCTTCACAGAGAAGTCGAGATAGTATTTGTTTGAACAGTTCTGCCAGGGAATAAAGTGTAAAACTCTTTGAGCAGTCCTGAGGACTGGATACTGCGCTATATAAGAATTTACCTTGTATCATTGTGATAGAACAATTGATGATTTACTGAAATACATACCTTTTTTCTGCATGATGTCAAGGTCAGTTAACTCAGGTAAATGTGACATCAGATATGCCAGTTTGAATTTAATAACTAGTATTGACAAAAGACAGTGAATACGATTATACCGAACAATGCAATTACCAACATGCACTGTATAAACGTGTCAAAATATCGGCATCTGTGGATCTTACCTTTGTCTAATTTTTTAATTTACTAATGTTATCAATATATTTATGATTTTGATATCTTTAAAAAAACTAGTATTATACTATTATTATTGTAGACTGAAAACTATGGACCATAGCTAGAAGAGCAATGTCCTCACTGTGCTCCTGTATGGCTCAGAATGTTGGCACATGGCCTATTTCAACCTACACTGGACTTGCGTTGTTGCTCTGCATAAATCCTCTTATATTTCCTATAGCATATATCCTAAAGAATTCTATAGATTTTTTGCTAAGGGATATCAATCAGCTTGGAGTCTATTATTTAAATACAAAATAAAATTGAATGGCTCCACACAGTGGCGCTCTCTTCTCTCCTCGCTGGCTGTAGTATTTTGTCCAGTCCACAGTGTGTCGTTCTGGCCACATACCATGTGCGTTTCTTGTGTTGTGTGTTTGGTTTGTTGTACAAAAATATAGTACCCATCAAATGTGATTTTTGAGATTCGTAAAAGCATTTTCATGTGAACTGAATGCAATAGATTAGGCACATTATAAAATGTGATAGAATGTATTGCCAGTGACATGACGCATATTTGGAATAGTGTAGTTGGCAGTGATTTTTTTGTCATTTAATTTTAACGTAATATACGTGGCCGCACACAAATGTGGCTATTTTGTAAATTGATCAGCATCTTGCATAAACACATTTTAAAACTGCTGAAGGTATGTGATTTTGACCAAATTTGTTAATTGTTGTTTGGTGAATACCTAACCAAATGGCAATACTCAAAAAATTACATACGTATGTCAATATGTCAAGCTTTAATCTGAATGCGAGGAGAAGAACTGAAGGTTGACAACCTGATGTGGAGACAAGGAATGAGGTAAGCCCCTATACTTGATCATGACTGGTTAATCTATGCTGTGTTATTCCTGAATGTGTGCCGTTGGCATATTGCTCGATCTTGTGTTATGTCATAGACATGGGTATCGGAATGTAGTGAATATTGTGGTTGGATATCTGAACCAGATTCTCAGACTCAGATCTTTGACTTGACAAGGGAAGTGGGGCACTGGAGAGTTGTTTGTAGTTCAATGTGGGTGGTGTTTCCTCCCTATGTCTCTCACTCCCTACCTGCCTTCATCTCTCCCTCCCTCAGTCTCTAATTCCTTTCCTCCCTCTCTCCCTCTCTCCCTCTCCCCCTCTCTCTGTCTCACCCCTCTCTCTCTCTCTCTCTCTCTCTCACCCTCTCTGTCTGTCTATCTGTCTGTCTCCCTCTCTCACTCGCTCTCTTGCCTTCTCACTCACGTTCTCATCCTCTGTCTCGATCACCCTGTCTCTGTGTGTGTCTCTCTCTCTCTCTCTCTCTCTCTCTCTCTCTCTCTCTCTCTCTCTCTCTCTCTCTCTCTCTCTCTCTCTCTCTCTCTCTCTCTCTCTCTCTCTCTCTCTCTCTCTCTCTCTCTCTCTCTCTCTCTCTCTCTCTCTCTCACCCACCGTCTCTCTTTCTCTGTCCCTCCCCATGTCTCTCTCCGCCTTAAAAACAGCTTTCCCACATATTGTGTTCAATTTACCCAATGCCTATGCTGTGACTCCATTGTGCCATACATTAAATAGTACTATTTACCCTGGCATTGTTCAATACTACTACTGTTTGCTCAATGTCCAAGAGTCAATATTCCTTTTGTGTTTTGCCAGGCTACAAGGTACTGCTCTGAGTGACAGTATTTCTTCAGAAGAAGATTCTAGCAGTTCTCAACAGTTTGTACTGTCTCTTTTGAGATAAATGAAGACAGTTTATTACCCATTTCCTGATTTAATTGAGCAAGCCAAGGAAGTACAGCGTTTTAATTACTTGCAACTAGGAATATTAAGTAGGGGTTTCTGGTTGTGAAAATATACCCCGTTGTGGCTTCAATGTCATCAATGTGCAAACACTTTATATTTTATTATACCGAAATATCTTTGTTCCTCACTTTGTTACTTCTATTCAATTTATTTTGATAATTTTTATGTCATTCAAATAGAGACCATCTGTTTTTTAATCAATTCTACTTGATGATTGACCCGTTTGACCCTACATACTTGTGCGATATAACTTATAGAATTTTGTAGGGTCCCAATAACGCATCTGCAAATGTAATTGAAACCTTATTGTATTGGTATAATTGTAATTGATTTGAACATTTTATAATTGTATTTGTAATTGAAATGACAAATCAAACGTAATTTTAATTGATTTGATTTTGTGTAATTGGACCTGGTTTCGAGAATGCATGTTAAAAAGTCAGACTTGGGGCATCAGAGATTCCCTTGACATGACAATGCAGGAGGTAGGAGTAGATTCATGCCAGAATAGAACAAACTCCTCCAGGTTTTCTCCTCGACTCTCACGCACAATGAAAGCTTGCCCGTAGGATTCTCCTTGCAGGATTCTCCTCTTGGTCACTGTAACTTTCTGCTATCTGTGTTATTGGACAAGTTGTTTTGCTTGATTGATGTAGTCAGGTACAAGACGTTCGAATTCAGCACATTTCCTGTGGTACTTCTGTCGCTACGATTAAAGCCATGAAAAGAATATGTGATGCACCCCTTGTTGTCCAAAGTAATTGAGTCCTCGTGCTCTTTTTCAAAACGGCATTCTCTGTTTATTAAGACTTCTAACAAATTCCTAACTTGGCGTCAAAAATGTGCTGAGTTGCTGAGGCCGATCATATCGCAAACTCCCTTTGTACTTGTGTTGACATGCTCATGGGCTTTGCCAATCAATATGGTCGAGAACCGTCGACTGCTCTACATTATCGTCTACTGACCCTCGTCTGACTCATCTTGCTTGCTTGGAAGAAACACACTGAGGCCTCGAATGAAGAGGGGAAATTGCTTGAACTTCCTCTCTCGATGTGCTCGGACGAACATGAAGATGACCTTTTGGATCTCGTGCACCAGTAGCCAGCATGGTATGACTACAGAACTCTTATGCAACCACAGCAATCCTATCTTCAAGAGGCAACTCGGTTCCACTATTCTTTTGCACCCACAAAGATTATCCAGTACAACAACTATCACTTTGTGAAGGTACTGTATGGCTGCTGACACATTCTTAATGACCCTGGTTTTGGTTAGAACATCAGGCCTTCTAGAACAAACCTACCATCATGGCCCACAAAGCCAGTTCAATATGCATGCCTCCTAGCATCACGACAAATTTGTCTTCAACGAGAGTTTCTGGGAATGTAAATTGATTTTCAGTTGGAATGTCTTAAACTGATTGATCCACCACCAACAGTAGGATATGTTGCGGGTTGAGGTGCTTGCTACTGTCTTGTTAGAATAATGTCTAGAACAGCTGTTTTGTTGTGAAAAATGGGCGACTAAGCTTCAATGTATTTTATTGGTCTTCCAGCAACATCGAGAACCAGGACCACTTGACCAGAGCAACTGCATCCACTTCTGGCCCTCCACGAAACTCCTGAAGTACTGTATCTATCAATGCTACTTCATCCTTTTTCTCTTCACCAAACAAACTCGTTTAATTGCAAATGGCCCTTTTCGTAGGTGGTTGAGTGGAGACCTTCCAACCCACTGTTGGAATGAGTGAGGATGGATTGTCTCACAGTTACCTAATCGTCCAGATTGTGCACCAATTCTAAGCGGTTCTGGAGCGCTGTGAAATTAACTTTACAAGAGGAGGCTCATACTTCATGTTCATAGGAAGTGAAGACATATTTAGCATTGCAACCTGACTCATGGAGAAGATCTTTGTACACTGTTTTCTGCAGTCAATGAATTAGGTCCTGCTAGGAGTTGTACTTCATCATTGGTGGACCGACTGACTCTGACCGACTGACTGCTTTACGTGAGAATCAATGTGGCTTTGTTTTATTTAGATTGCATATTCATTTTAAGATGCAGAACATGCTTACACAAAATAAATTATATATGCAGGGCAATATCAAGCCATATTGCCTAAAAAATGTGTAAATTTGTTAATGAGAAACAAAATTAAAATTGCATGATTTTACAGGTTATCGTAAATAACATCAATATGACTGCCTCAACGTACAAACTACATAAACATAAAGTTACTACTCCTTATTTTGAGACATGGAATATAAGTCACTTTCTCCCAGGCGATGTTTAGTCATAAATTAATCAGCTCTCCCTACCTCCCTCCTTCCCTCCCTGCCTCCCTCCCTCTGCTCCCTTCTCTCCCTGTCTCCCCTCTATTCGTCCACCTCCTTCCCACCCTCCTGCCCTCGCTCCCTTCCCCTCTCTCTCTCCAACCCCCCCTCTCACTTTATTTCTCTCCCTCTTCCTATCTTTCTGTTTCTCTCTTTCTTTACCTTTTCCTACCTTTCTTTTTCTCTCTCCCTCCGTCTATCACTTTCTTCTCTTCCTCTCTATCTCTCACTTGCCCTCCCTCCCTCCCTCCTTTCCTCCCTCCCTCCCCCTCTCTGAGGCTCTCTCCCTCCCCCCATGATACTCATCAGTATGGAATATAAGTCACTTTCTCCCATACATTATCAATTATATTAATTATTATTTATATTTTATTTGGAGCTTGGTGTTTCTTCTTCAATTTAAACTAGGATAGGCAATGTTTAGTCCTAAATTGATCAGATATGGGCAGAAATAGTGAAGGAAATTAGTATTAGAATACTTACTTACTTACTTACTGCTCCCGTAACCCGCATGGGTCATAGGGGCGCTGCATTGCTGCATGTTTCACCAGTCGACGCCAGTCTTCACGGTTGTGTGCTAATGTTTGAGTTTCTGCAAAGGTCTTCCCAGTCCAATCTGCAATATTGTCTGACCATCTCTTCCTCTGTCTTCCCTGTCTTCGTTTCCCCGGCACTGTTCCTTTTAGTATTGTTTTTGTGAGCCGGCTTGATCGTGTTACATGACTATACCATCTCAGTTTCCTCTTTTTTGCTGTGGTCAGCAGGTCTTCTTAATGTCCCACATGTTGAGTGATGATTTTTTTGATTTCATCGTTGGTTATGTGGTCCGTGTAGGAAATACCGAGGATTCTTCGGTAGCATTTAATTTCCAATGCAGCAATTCTTCTTTGCAGTTCCGCTGTGAGGGTCCATGATTCGCATGCATACAGAAAGATGGATAGGACCAGTGTACGTACTAGTTGAAGTTTAGATTTCAGTGCGATGTTTCTGTCTCTCCAAACTGGTTTCAATTTCGCCAGTGGTGCTAATGTTTGCGCAGATCTTGCAAGGATTTCGTTCCTGGAGCCTTCTTCATTGATGATAACTCCGAGGTACTTGAATTGACTTACTGTTTCCAGTTCGTGTCCATTGGCAGTTAGTCGGGACCTCATTGCGTTTTTGCTGTTTGTCATTAGCTTGGTTTTTTCTGTGCTAATTTCCATTTCATATCTGGCTGATGTTTCGTCCAGTCGGGTCACAAGGTTAGCAAGTTCCTCTTCACTTCCAGCCAACCCGTCGATGTCATCAGCGAACCGTAGGTTGGTGATGATGCGTCATCCAATGTTGACTGTGCCAGTGTGATCTTCCAGGGTATGTAATTATTCGATCCAGGAAAATGTGGAATAATGTAGGTCACAGAGGCATCCTTGACGGACTCCGACTGATGTGTGGAACCATTCACCTACAGCGCCTTGCACCACTACTGCGCTGCTAGCTTTAGCGTATAGCTGTTCGATGGTGTGTACTAGTTTTCGTCCAATATTGTAGTTCTTCATTGTTGTCCATAGTGCGGCATGCCACACCCTGTCAAATGCCTTCTTGAAATCAATGAAGACATGGAATAGTTCCTTTTGATGTTGCATGTAGTTCTCACCCAGAACACGAAGATTGAATATTTGTTCCGTGGTGCTTCTTCCACTGCGAAAGCCCGCCTGTTCTTCGGCGATGATCTCTTCTACTTGTGGTTTCAATCTGCTCAAGATGACTCTCAGCATCACTTTGCTCGCATGGCTAATGAGGCTGATGGTTCGGTAGTTTTGACATTGTTGTAGGTTGCCTCTCTTGGGGAGAGTAATTATCAGTGATTGAGTCCATGTTGTTGGCCACTCTCCAGTCTACCAGATCTTGTTGCAGATGTTGGTGAGGATGTCTATCACCGTTTCTCCTGCGTTCATTATCAGTTCTGCTGGCATGTTGTCAAATCCAGCAGCTTTTCCCTTCTTCAGTGATCTTACAGCTATCTTCTTCACGTAAAATTGGAAAGTCGCCCTCATTTGATGATTCTTGGCTGCCTAGAACACTTGGATCTCCGTTGGTCTGGAAGTTGTATAACTCCGAACAGTATTCTGTCCATCTGTTGATATTTTCCTTCGGTGAGGCATTTCCCTTCTTTGTCTTGAATTGTATATTAGAATAACAAGATTTTATAGCTTTAATAACATTAATATGGTTGTTATTACGCACAAATTACATAATCCCATAGCTGCTACTCCTCATTTCGAATCTCTATGTACATCATACATTGGTGTAGGATGAATGGATCATAAATCAGGGTCGTTTTACAAATATTCCGCCAGGTGGCGTAATGTTAATATTGCTCTGACGTTGTAGCAATCAACATGCAAAATTATTTATTTTCTCCGATATAATTTAAATTATTTATGCTTGGCAGGCGTTTGGAGTTTCTTTTGCAATTTAGTCTAGGTTAGTCAATGTTTAGAGTTGTTTTGTTCTAGTATAACTATAGATGTAATTATCAAGTGACAGTGGTGCACATGTTTATTTCGTATCAGCGCGACACACAGACAGACAGACAGCGATAGTCCATGTCACACAATTGCGTTGTGTATAAGCTGTGTATAGTATTTGCACAAGTGTCTGCCACATACATTACAGTCCTCCGCAACAGTTATTTTGCTAACGTCCAAGGTTACAACAAGAACTGTGAAACAGACAAAGGATACGCTGTCGTACCAGGGATTATTACGCCCAGGGCTACAAGACAGTTCTAGAGAGATAATCGGTCTGGAGCTTTCCGGATTCTCTCCGATCTGCGAACAGCCGACTGCGTTACTGGCGAGTGGACGCCGCTGCCATCAGGTACAGGAGCTACGGCTTCCGCCGTTTCGTCTACACGCTCAATGTCCCGTTCGGTTGATTGTTGGATCGCGGCCGGAGCAGCGATGTCTGCGGGTACCGTATCGTCCGCCGCGTCCGCATGTCGCAGACGCACGTGATTTCGATGACGCCTCAAGTGGCGACCGTCGGGTGCCTCCGATATCAGCACGTCGTTGTGTAGCTCTTTCAGAATTGCAGGAATCCACTTGGGCGAATGATCAGCGTGGTTCTTTACGTAAACCGCATCGCCTGGACTGAAGCATCGCTCGTTCGATTTCTGGTTGTAATAATCAGTCATCTTCTCCTGCGATTGGTGCACTTTTCTGCCGACGCTCGGTTGCACCGCTTCTAGAAGCGTTCGCAGCTGCCGCCCCTTCAGCAGTTTACTCGGGGAGCTTCCGGTAGTGCTGTGAGGGGTCACTCGGTAGGTCAGCAAGTAACGAGCCAACCTTGTCTCCATCGAACCGTCCTTCATTTTCATCAATCCTCGTTTCAGCGAGCCCGTTCGAGGATGGGTGATAGGCTGGCGAGGTGATGTGCTGAATGCAATTCTTTTTCATAAACTGCCTGAACTCAGCACTAGTGAAGCACGTGCCATTGTCAGTAACGATAGTTTCTGGCAGTCCATGTTCTGCGAATAACATCCGCAATTGTTCGATTGTCACTTCCGATGTCGATGAGCGTACGACCATCGCGGAGATCCATTTCAAGTAGGCGTCTACTGCCACGAGGATCATCCTGTTCTCGATGGGGCCAGCGTAGTCTAGATGCACACGTGACCACGGTTCCTGTGGGAACAACCATGGTCGAAGTGGCGCTCTGGTCGGTTGACGCATGTTTTCCTCGCACTGACCACAGTGCTGCGCGATACGTTCAATCTGAACATCGATGCCTGGCCACCAGATATATGACCGCGCTAACGCCTTCATCTTCACCACGCCGCTGTGGCTGCTGTGCAAGAGTTGGAGCATCGTGGCTTGTCCAGGCTCTGGCATAATTATTCGAGTACCCCGCATCACGCATCCATCGTGCGTGCTCAGCTCATCGCGCACTCTGTGGTATTGCTGTGTTGTTAGGTCGCCCTCAGGCCAGCCTGTTAACACGTAGCGTTGAACTCGCGACAATACTGGGTCACGTCGTGTCCAGTTTCGAATGTGCGTTGACGTCACCGGCGAGTCGTCCAGCTGCTCTATGAGCTGTATGTACTCCGCAGGAGCAGGCGTCTCAGCGTTCTGCGTAGGTAGGGGTAGTCGCGATAGAGCATCGCAATTCTCGTGCGCATCGCCACTCCGATGACGAATGACGTAGTCGTAACCTGCCAATGTCAGGGCCCAACGCTGAAGTCGACCCGACGCTTATGGAGGTATCGGTCGTTGCTCGTTGAACAGCCCCACCAGAGGTCGGTGATCGGTGATGAGAACGAAGGTCATACCGTATAGGTATTGGTGGAACTTTGTCACCTCGAACACCAAACTGAGACCTTCCTTGTCGAGTTGCGAGTAGTTGGTTTCCGCAGGCGACAAGCTCCTAGATGCGAACGCGATCGGTCGCTCCGAACCGTCCGTCATCTGATGCGACAGGACTGCGCCCACCCCGTACGGCGACGCATCACATGCGAGCAGAAGAGGTTTGTCGGGGTCGAAGTGCACCAGTAGGGACTCCGACTGCAGCGCTTGAAACGCTCTGACTTGCTCCTTCTCCCATCGCCATTTCGTCTCTTTTCTGAGTAGAATGTGCAGAGGTGCTAGCGTTGTCGACAAGTTTCGCAGGAATCGTCCATAGTAGTTGAGCAGGCCAAGCCACGAACGTAGTTCTTTCACGTTCGTTGGGCTAGGCGCGTCTTGAATCGCCGTGACCTTTTCGTCTGTGGGATGCAGGCCATTTCGATCGCTCTTGTGGCCCAGGTATACGACTGCCTCGTTGAAGAACTCGAACTTTTTATTGTTTAGCTTCAACCCTGCTTGGTCCAGCCGGTTCAAGACCAGCCGGAGATTCGCCACGTGTTCATCTCGAGTTTTCCCCGTGACGAGGATGTCGTCCAGGAAGATGCATACCCGTGGTATGCCAGCAAGCACACACTCGAGAGCTCTCTGGAATATCGATGGCGCCACCGATATGCCGTACGGTAAGCGAGTGTATCTAAAGAGTCCCTTGTGCGTGTTGATCGTAACGTAGTCACGTGACCCTTCGTCGAGCTGAAGTTGAAGATACGCATGGCTCAAGTCCAACTTTGTGAACGTCTCTCCTCCTGCCAGACTGGCGTAGAGATCGTTAACCCGTGGTAGCGGATATTTGTTTTCTACCACACTTTTGTTGATCGTGACCTTGTAATCACCGCAGATCCTTATCTGCCCGTTGGACTTGGGGACCGGAACGATCGGTGCCGCCCATTCTGAGAACTGGACTGGCTCGATGATGCCCTCCTGTTGCAGTCGGTCTATTTCATGTTCGATTCTCTCCTTCAGGGCATAAGGAATGGGTCTGGCCTTGAAGAAACGTGGAATCGCATCGCTTTTCACGTTGATCTTCACCTGCATTTCTTTCAGCTTGCCCAGCCCCTCAGCGAACACGTCTGGCACTTCCGCCATCAGTCCGGCATGCACCGGGTCAAGGTCGCGAACGAGCATGATCTCGCCCCAGTCCAGCTTCAACTGCGACAGTAGATTTCTGCCCATGAGGTTCTGCCGAGCACCAGACACCACCACAATTGGCACATGTGCCGACTGCTGTTTGTATTCGGTGACGACCTCTATTTGTCACAGCACCGGAATAGACTGACCCGTATAAGTGGTCAAGTTGATGTCCACTGTTTGTAGCTTTGGGGGTGGCGACCGCAACCCGTGATATGTCGCCTCATTGATTATGGAGACTCTTGCCCCCGTGTCAACCAACATTCTCACTGCTTTACCGTCCATGTGCACTACTATCTCAATAGGCTGCTGTGACGTGTGATCCCCCTTGACGTTGTACAGACAGTACTCAGCTCTGTCCTGAGTGGTGTTCACGAGATGAGTTTCGCCGCGTTTCTTGCGACATGCCGCCATGATGTGACCTCTCTTTTGACAGAAATGACAAGTTGCTTCTTTAAACTTGCACTCTTGATGCGTGTGGTTGCCGTTGCAACGGTAGCACAATTTCTGAGTTGTCTTGTCGTAGCCACGCGTGTGTGTCATAGACCTAGCGGTGGTCGGAACGGGCCTTTTCTCTCTGTTTTTCCGGTTTGACACTACACTCACTGTACTTTTAGTGCAGTCGAAGCTGTGTCGGGGGGCTATCTGTTTAGCCTCGGTCTCCGCCACTTCGTCCGCCAGCGCCATCTGCATTGCCTGCTCGAACGATCTATCTTCGCTGAGTAGTTTGCGCTGAGTGCTGCCGCTTTTGATGCCGCACACGAGCTGGTCTCGCAATGCCTCGGCCAGAAATTCCCCGAAGTTGCAAGTGGATGCGAGCCTCCGGAGTTCTGCCGCAAATGTGGCGACCCCCTCGCCCTCTTTCTGGTTGCGTTGGTGGAATTTGAATCTTTCCGCCACTGTAAGCCGACGTGGTTTCAGATGGCTTTTTAGTTTCTCAGTTATTTGCTCAAACGACAACTCTGCCGGTCTTTGAGGACTGACGAGACTTTTAAGAAGAAGATACGTTTCCGGGCCTACCAGTGTGAGTAGTGTAGCCACTTTCTTCCTGTCGGCGGCCTCTCTCACAGATTCGTCCACGCCGCTGCCCACTGCACCAACATTGTTTGCAACGAAGTACAGTTTTAGCCGCTCCAAATACGCTCCCAAGTCACTATTGCCGTCGTATGGCTCTATTTGACCAATGTATGCCATCCTCGTCGCCAATTGTTATGTTCTAGTTTAACTATAGATGTAATTATCAAGTGACAGTGGTGCACATGTTTATTTCGTATCAGCGCGACACACAGACAGACAGCGATAGTCCATGTCACACAAATGCGTTGTGTATAAGTTGTGTATAGTATTTGCACAAGTGTCTGCCACATACATTACAAGAGTTAAATTGATTGGCACTCTCTCTGATCCTCTCCATCTCTCCCTCTCTCCCCCCTCTCGCCATCTCCCCCTCCCTCCCTCCCTCCCTCCTCTCTCCGTCCGTCTCTCTCTCGCCCTTTCGGTCTGTCTCTTTCTCTCACAAACTCTCCCCTCTCTCTCCCTCCCCCCTACCTCTCACCCACTTTATCCCGCTCTCTCTTCTTCGCTGTCTTTTTTCTCTGCCTCCCTACCTCCCTCCCTTTCACACTATCTCACACTCTCTCTAGACTCACATTATCTCCCTGTCTGTCTCTGTCTGTCTGTCTGTCTGTCTCTTACTCACTCTCTCTCTCTCTCTCTCTCTCTCTCTCTCTCTCTCTCTCTCTCTCTCTCTCTCTCTCTCTCTCTCTCTCTCTCACACACACACTTTATCCCGCTCTCTCTATCCCTCTTCCTCGCTGCCTTTTTTATTTGCCTCCCCCCTTCCTGCCTCCCTCCCTCCCTCCCTCCCTCCCTCCCTCCCTCCCTGTAGCATTTCTGCAGGATGTTTAAATCTACTTTCCTGAGGTTTAATTTGGGAAATGAGGGAGGTCAAACCAGTAGATAGACATATTGTTGACCAACCGCCTTAGTTGCGTAATTACAGCAACTTGGTTGCAGATGCGCTCAGTGGGGCGTGATATTCTGTTGCTAGCGTTTCTAGGCCAGCAGGTGGTTTCACTGTAATCTTAGAGGGTGTTCCACAATGCCTAGTTTGAATTGTATATTACATTAGCCAATAGAAATGGTGGAAACCTGTCATATGATGTGTAATTAGGTCCGCTTATATAAACGTCTGTTGTACGCATTTCGCCATCTGGGCGCTGGCGAAGGACTGGGACAGATCCAGGGTTGAACGAGACAGGTTGCCCTGCTGCCAAGAGAATGGCAAGTCAAGTCATGAAGCGTGGTGGGAAACGTTAACGTGGGTTACGTTCCCAAGCTTTTGTGTGTGTGTGTGTGTGTGTGTGTGTGTGTGTGTATAATATTCAGTGTCCAGAGTGACTGTTCGAGCTTCGAAGAAGCCATGCCGCCACATCAGCGGTATATTGAGACAACGTTCCGGTCGGCCCCAACGTATTTGCGTCAATGAGCGATAATCGCGACGCGCTCACCCAGCTCGGGCCATCCTCGAACAGCGGTCTCACAGCTACATCGTCAGAAAACTTGACCGAATGCGACTCGTAGCGGCCGCCGGTAAACGTATACTGCCAGGCGTCGTCATTCGCGCGAATCCGTTTATCCGACTTCTCGATCGTTTGCGACAGGGCAAGACCTCTCGATCGAATTCGTAGCGGCCGGCGGTAAGCGTCTACTGTCCGGCTTCGTCTTTCAGTTGAACGTATTCAACTGACTTCGCAATCGTTTGCGACCGTGCGATCATTGAACGGACGCTACTCGAGAATTCGCGGCGTACGACGGCAATCGTCAATTCCCCGGCATCATCACTCGTGCGGCCGAGATACACCGTTCTAATTGTATTCTGAGCTCGGCGTGTTGACATCAACAAACGTTCCTATATATTCGAGATGGGACTAGCCCAGTGTAAATGTCTATTTTCTGATTGAACTTATCTATTATTTGCAGTATTATGATTGGTAATTATCTGTGGTTTTGAAGTAAGGTATTATTACCCTTGAAGTATTCATATGTGTGTGTGTGTGTGTGTGTGTGTGTGTGTGTGTGTGTGTGTGTGTGTGTGTGTGTGTGTGTGTGTGTGTGTGTGTGTGTGTGTGTGTGTGTGTGTGTGTGTGTGTGTGTGTGTGTGTGTGTGTTGTAACATATTACTGTAATGAGAGTCCGCGAGGACTAGCTATATGTTGTGTAGTTCTATTACTTGGCGCCTAGTGTTTGGTCGTGTAGCGGTATAATCCACCTTAGAAAGGAAATGGAACTTGACGATTGAAAGATTCGGTGTTATTGTTTATTATGTTCTATTAAGGTTTGGTTATGGGATTTTTTATTCTGTTTATTTTTGTTAATCGAGATATATACCAAAAGTAGGTAGGCCCACACACACACTAGCAGTGGCTAACAGAGCTGGTGTCAGCCGATTTTACCTGATTTTCAACCCGACATTTCTCTCAGTAAATGTGAGAATATTACATCGAGACTGATACTGCAATAAAGTTTGTTATCTTATCTTTCAGAATGTGGTGTTTTGTTGTTCATTGAATAAAGTATTTACGTGCGCCAGGCGCTAGGAGACAAATGGTGTTGGCTGTTTTTTGCAAGTGTGAATCGCGTCCGTGAAGCCGTTTGTGCGGTTCGCTGAGAATGGCTTCTAAAAATACTTTTCGCGCGTTTCAGTGTCAGTGTGTATAATTATAGAAACAACGTCATCGGAAAGCCCGGATTCCGACGATTTCATTGGTTGGTTTTATGTGGGGATCGCCAAAGGATTCCTTTACTAATTATGTTATAGAAGTAGATGGAGTTTTTCTGGCTGTGTTGTAGACGAACTAGCGATAAAAATCACTCAGAATTATAGCAAATGAAAGGTGAGCGTTAGTATTTTTTGTGGCGTTCACTGTTTTTAAGTATAAATTCATACTGTGACGCCTATCTACGTGAAAGTTGGAGGCCGAAACGTCTGTCGCGCGATCGACCGGATCGGGCGTAGCCAATGACGGCAGCCGGCTCTGCTGTCGTCGGTCATTCGGGAACTTCGACGATGAAGGATTCTGATATTCGCCGTCTAACATGTGTGTAACTGTGGCATTTTCCTTATTTAGTGTTTGATCGAATTGTCTTTTTGTATTTAATTTTCGTATGTCTCGCAAATCTAACGATGTAACCGTCCGCTGTGCGTCGTCTATGGCGCGCCGCCGTGCGTCGTCCACGGCGTTCCGCTGCGCCGCCGTGCGTCGTCCACGGCGTTCCGCTGCGCCGCCGTGCGTCGTCCACGGCGGTCCGCCGTGCTATATTCAGATGTTTTGCAATACATGTTGCAGCTATTAATTCCAAATTCAATCAGTATTATGTCATTAATTGTTACTGTTTAAGTGTTTTTAAGTCAAAACGCATGCTATGTATATGTACCTTGTAAACAAATAAAGTTTTATCATAGTTCATCTCTTTGTTATTTCCTCTCTGGGGAGGGTGGTAGGGGCAAAATGACAACAGAAAATGTGTGCACATTTTCTTAAACAAGACATTTTCTGCAATCTTGCTACATGCAAGATTGCAGCTCACCAACTCTCCTGCAAGGTATCTACAACCACTAGAAATCGGCCTAAATAGCAGAGTATCGGGATAAAATTCAACAGTATTTTTATCAAACTATCATCCTTAGGTTTGAACAGTCACCCTAAAGTAGGTATGTTTGACAATGCTTTTTTGCATGTCAATATGGAATCTGTGTTATCCTGATCATTTGGATACTTGACATATTTCTGTATGATGAAAAATTAATGAGATATGGCCGTTTTCAGGTGGGATGTGCTGTGCTGTAAAATTTGGTCATTCGACGCCTGTCAAAATTGAAGATTTTTGTATTTTCAGGGTTCTGTATCTGATTAAGTATAGTCCTGTGCAAGCTAAAAAAAATTATGCACAAACTAGGTACTGATGGTAATAATTACTGCAAATTATGGTGTTCTAAGTCTTCATTTTACAAATCTATGGGGGTGTAAACATGGCGAATCGTTAAATATGTCAAAATATACCGTTTTGAGGCATTTTCAACCCTTATTTTCTCAGAAACTATTAAAGATATTGCAATAACATTTTGCAAGAGAACTCAGGTTAATGTGTTCTATTAAAGGTTTAATTACTTTTTAGATATTTTGAAGTTGAAATTTTGGAAGGTTCTACCTACCAAAAGGAAGACATCTCGTAATAAAGTTTATTAAATTTTCCTCGTTCTTTGTTGCTTGTTCACGATAACCGTTCTTTCTCATATGCGTTGACCTTGATATATAACAACCCTACTAGACTGAGCCATCTAGTGTACGGAGACCTCGCTAATCCGTGACGTAATTGGGGGCTCGTCCGGGATTCCGGCGAGGGGGAAATTAAAATAACACCTTCGGTCAACGCTATGAATTGCGGGTAACACGTGACGGCAACATAGAACTTGCCTGAGAACTTAGCTGCACTCTGGTTCCGTGGAGTGTCAGCGTTGTTCCGTGGCTAGAGACGAAACCTACATCTATTCCATTAGCTGTAGTGTAGGGTAATTCATATGCCCCTTGTCGTTTCTGCCCGGACATAATTCTGAGTCCCATAATCCTCGTTACATTTATGGTATGTCATTCACGTTTTGGGGCATTGGAATTGTTTATTTCAGCTGTAAAGGACCATGAATTAATCGTCGAATTAAGGGTAAACAGAAGCTTTGTTATTTTTCAGCTGTACGAGGAAGTTGAATTACTTGTTGCATTGGCCGAGTTGGCATTGGGCAGATTAAAGTCCCACAGAATGTCCGTGTGTTGATAGTTGACACGGCGTGGTTGAAATCGTATAGTGATTTCATTATTCTAGTCTTATGAGAAGACTGTGTGGAGTGTTGTAGCGTAGCTATCACTTTTGTGGTTTACAAGTGATTGACCTTGTGTATTACTTAAACGTGATATCCGTTTAGTGGATCTTGCTCAATTAATTGAGTTAGGCGAGAAGTTAGGGTTAACAGGTCCCGAATTTCAGGCATTTGTTCGTGATGAATAAGGAACCGCCCGGGCTGAGCGACAGGCCGCTCGCGAGGCGGAGAGGCTCCAGGCCGAGCTCCGAGAAAAGGAGGCGGCAAGGCAGGCCGATATGGAGATACACGCGCGCGAAATGGAGCATGAAGAAAAGATGGCCAGACTCCACAACGAGGCTATGACCTTAGAGAACCGAGATTCGGTGAGTAATGTTTCAGCCATTACTAAGGGAGTCCGTAGTCCTACGTTACCCTGTTTTAACGAAGACAGGGATTCGATTGATGCCTATCCCAGCGCTTTAAAAGATATGCGGAAAACCAAGGTTGGGGGCGCGAGAATTACGCTATATTTCTGAGCGCACTGTTAACCGGTCATGCACTGGAAGTTTATTCCCGTTCCCCGATTTCCGTGGCCAACGATTATGACCAGTTAAAGCAAGCATTGCTAGGATGGTACCGACTGACTGTAGGCGATTTTCGTAAGAAGTTTTACACCTGTTCTCTAAATTCGACCGAAACAGTGTCGCAGTATTTTGCTCGTATGGAGCATTATTTGACTCAGTGGATTTCTTTGTCAAACATTAATGAGTCTTTCGAGGGCCTTAAGGAACTCATTCTGAGAGAGCAATTCTTGTTTATGTGCCCCAGGGAACTGTCCATGTTTCCGAGGGAACACAAACCGGTGGGGAAAGATAATTTGTTAGAGTTGGTGAGAACATTTACAGATGCCCATTCATCATATGGTAAATGGGATAATCGTAGAGACCGAGTCCGACCAACTCCCGTCCCTTCACCCGTCCCGAAAAAGTAGATCAGGGGAGGGGAGGTACCCTTTTTCTAGCCCTACCCCGCGGCCCGTTCCTCCGCCGTGTACATGTTTCCTTTGTAATCGGCCAGGTCACATCGCGAGACAGTGTACAGTGGGAGTGCAGAATAGGAATCCTCCACCGCAAAGGATGAAACGGATGAAAACAGTGGTTGGGAATTGTGCAGTTGTGCTAAACCAGAATTCCCCTAGTCACCAGTGTCCTGTGGGTGGGACTGATGTCACGTTGCAATGTGGATGTAAGATTCCCGTAATTGCTAGTGCTTGTGTACAACATGAAAACAGTTGTGACTTACCGGTTGTAGAGGGGTATGTGGGGGATCCTCAGTGAAAGTACTACGCGACAGCGGGTGTAACGGAGTCGTTGTACGACGTAGCCTATTTCCGGAAGATCAGTTAACTGGGAAAACCAAAGTCCTTATGCTGATGGACCGATCCGTCTCTGAAGTTCCGACTGCCCGGTGCTATGTGAGAACTCCCATTTTTCACATGATAAATTGAAGCCCTATGTGTAAATAACCCCGTTGATGATTTAGTCATTGGAAACGATGAACTAAATTTGCCCTGTTCCGATAACAGTGAAGGTTCTCCTTTTTGAGGATCCAAGTCAGATGGTGTCCCCGTTACTGTTGAGACCCCTTTGAATGACACCCCAGTCACCGGTTGTGCTGTAGAAACCCGTGCTCAACGGGAGCGCCTTTCCTAGCCCACAAAACCTTTGACAGTGCCTCAAGTTGTTGGTGCGAGTATATCCGCCGATGATTTCTTGAGAGAGCAAAAGGGGGATGAGACCTTAAAGAAATGTTTTGATTCGGCTGAAGTGACTAAAGGGAAAGATAAGGGAGAACAACCAAGTTAATTCGTGTTCAAAAGGGGGCTCCTTTATCGCTTGTATTAGAAAGAGAAAGAGGGTGAGATTGTGAAACAACTAGTAGTCCCCAGAGTTTTGCGCAATCGAGTCGTGACGTTAGGACGTGAAACCATCCTATCTGGACATCAGGGAATTAGGAAGTCGCTAGACAGAATCCTCCGTAACTTCTACTGGCCAGGGATAGTGGGTGATGTCCATAGATTCTGCCAGTCATGTGACATCTGTCAGAGGACCGTTAGTCGAGGCAATGTCCCTAAGGCTCTTATACAAATGATCCCCATCGTAAACACGCCCTTTGAAAAGGTAGCGATAGATTTGGTATGTCCCATAACCCCAGTGACAGAGAGAGGTAATCGGTGGATCTTAACCCTGGTAAATTTCGCTACTAGATATCCAGAAGCGGTAGCAGTATCGAATATCGACACGGAAACGATAGCAGAGGCTCTTCTGAAGATTTTCTCAAGGGTGGGTCTGCCTAAAGTAGTACTCGGCGATAATGGCAGTCAGTTCATGTCAAAAACTATGACCGAGGTAGCTAGGTTACTCTCTATCCAACAAGTCCACTCTTCTCCTTACTATTCCATGGCAAATGGATTGGTAGAGAAATGGAACGGTACCTTAAAACGGATGCTAAGGCGGATGTGCTCTGAACGTCCACGAGACTGGGATCGGTATCTGGAACCTCTCATGTTTGCATACCGCGAAGCACCCCAGGAGAGCATGAAATTTTCCACTTTTGAGTTACTCTATGGAAGGACAGTCAGGGGGCCTATGATGATTCTTAGAGAGTTATGGGAGAATGAGAAACCAGACGATGAGCTAGTAGAAACGTACCAGTACGTAGTGGATCTCCGTAATCGGATAGAATCAACTTGCGAACTAGCTAGAGAGAATCTTAAGAATTCTCAAGACCGGTATAAGGAACACTTTGATCGAAAGGCCAAGGTGCGAACCCTAGAAGTAGGAGACAAAGCCCTCATCCTTCTCCCCACTGATTCAAACAAGTTACTCATACAATGGAAGGGTCCATATGAGGTGATAGAGAGAGTGGGGATAAACGATTACCGGGTAAAGATCGGAGATAATCGTAAACTCTTCCACATCAACATGATGAAGAAATACTATGAGAGAGGTAGTGTGGAGATGCTAGGTTTAGCTGGTGTTGTCGAAGAACAACCTGAATGTGAGACTGATGAGGATTGTCCCATTCCTGAGAGAGAGGAACGTCCATGTGAGTGATAGTTTATTACCTGATCAGACACGAGACTTGAAACAGCTAATGGAAGAATTTCCTTCCATCTTTTCGAGCACTCCAGGGCAAACTAGTCTCTTGTCCCATGCCATTGAAGTAACGTTCTCTAGTCCCGTGAGATGCAAACCGTACCCTATTCCATTAGCCAAGTTGGGAGTGGTAAAACAAGAGGTTGAGAAGGTGCGAGAAATGGGCGTATTTGAGCCATCTCATTCACCGTACTCATCGCCTTTGTTGCTAATTCGTAAATCTGACTCCACATACAGACCGGTAGTAGATTTTCGCCAGTTAAACAAGGTTACTAAATTCGATGCAGAACCTATGCCAAATCCCGATACTATCTTGGCTGAGGTGGGGCAGGATAGGTACTTGTCCAAACTAGATTTCTGCAAAGGCTACTGGCAAATAAGGATGGAACCGGAAGATGAGGAAAAAACCGCATTTTGTACTCCCCAAGGGTTCCAATTCTGCGTCATGCCTTTCGGTCTAGTCAACGCCGGCGCATCGTACAGTCGCATGATGCGCATACTCTTAGATGGCCTCGGTGGTGTTACCAATTATGTTGACGATGTATTGATTCACACCTCAACATGGTCCGATCACTTATCAACACTGCGGGCAATGTTCGTCCGAGTGCGACAAGCGGATCTCACAATAAAACCGACGAAGTGGTATCTTGGGTTTGAATCCATCGATTTCCTGGGGCACCAAGTAGGACAAGGAGAAATGAAGACCCAGGAAGACAAGGTAAACAAGATTAGGAATGCGCCCATTCCTACCACGAAGAAACAAGTGAGGTCTTTTCTAGGTTTGGCAGGATATTAACGGAAGTTTGTTAATGGGTATTCCAGAATCTCGGCTCCATTGACTGATCTCACAAAGGCAAAACAGCCTATTAAGGTAAGTTGGAATGATGAGGCGGATAAGGCCTTCATTCAACTGAAGCAGGCCATGTGTAAGGCGCCTATCCTCAAATTGCCTGACGTCAACAGACCCTTTGTCTTGCGTACAGATGCGTCCGATACCGGACTCAGAGCAATGTTACTCCAAGAGAATAACGGAGTCTCATTCCCAGGCGCGTTTGCGAGCAAGAAGTTCAATCCCACGCAAAGGCGATATTCCGTAGTAGAAAGAGAATGTCTGACAATTGTTTGGGGACTCGAGAAATTTCACTTATACCTATATGGGCGAAGTTTCATTGTGCAGTGTGATCAACGATCCCTGAAATTCCTAAACACTGCGAAGCTGACAAACAATCGCGTTATGCGATGGGCTCTTAAAGTCCAACCCTATCGTTTCCGGGTAGAGTCAATCCGTGGAACAGATAACATAGGTGCAGACTACCTAAGCCGAATGGAATAGATGTAGATTCCGTCAAATTAGTTGAGACACTGAAGTGTCATGAATTTGTTTGTGCAACAAGATAGTTGCCCGGCATCATCACTCGTGCGGCCGATATACACCGTTCTAATTGTATTCTGAGCTCGGCGTGTTGACATCAACAAACGTTCGTATATATTCGAGATGGGACTAGCCCAGTGTAAATGGCTATTTTCTGATTGAACTTATATATTACTTGCTGTATTGTGATTGGTAGTTATATGTGGTTTTGATGCGAGGTATTATTACCCTTGAAGTATTCATATATATATATATATATGTGTGTGTGTGTGTGTGTTGTAACATATTACTGTAATGAGAGTCCGCGAGGACTAGCAATATATTGTGTATTTATATTACTTGGCGCCTAGTGTTTGGTCGTGTAGCGGTATAATCCACCTTAGAAAGGAAGTGGAATTTGATAATTGAAAGATTCGGTGTTATTGTTTATTATGTTCTATTAAAGGGAATAAAAACATTTATTGCTCGAATTCATGTTATATTACATCCTGCTATCTATTTCCACGTCCACCAAGCCAAAAAAATCAATGAATTAGAAATTCCACATTTTATGGTGTGCATCCGGACATTTTCGAATATGCATATTTTTGGCGCGCTTTTCGGGATGCCGAGATGTGACGTCACTTATGACTCAAACTCGCATCAGGCCGACCCTTTCCATGCATTCAGAGTATGTTTACAAGTACAGCTTTTGGGTCGAAACGAGCGTCAGAACGAGTTATTGTGCAATATTCCGACGTAATACAAACACTAGTCATCATAGAGGAACAAGCAGTTATCTTACGGTTCCACATGAATCGAATTTTATTCAAAACAACGAATGCGAATGGGCCTACAAGTCGACTAGGTTTCGCCGAGCTTGGGCTCGTTTTCAAAATAATTATATCGAATGCAACCAACGGGAGATAATCTACACCAATAAACATACATAGCAAACATATATTGTATCCAGCTACATAAAGTAACGTGTATAATCTCATAATATCACTAGAATATCGATATATGAAGGAGTTGTACAATTTATCATAACAACTTAAATCAGCTTCCGTTGGTCCCGCTAGCTCACTGGGTAGGCGCGTTGGTTACTTGTCATTTATTTTACAATCGGGCGACGCCGGTTCAATCCTGACAGCATGCAAACCTTTGATTTTCTATACACTTTTTTGTTTATGTTTTCACGAAGTAATATAAACCAAATCATTTTATACTATAATGCACTGTTTGTAAATAATTTTTATTTTTGTAGTAACTATTTATTCGCCACAAAAATGAAAATATGGTCATTATATAACGATGTTTCAAAATTTTAGTTATCCAAACAAATGTAATGGATATATAATTTATTAATTGTAAATATATTGTACGGTAATACATTGTAATTATATATGTGAAAACAGATTGAGATCTGTCTGGATAAATACAATTTAGAAACATCGTTATATATAATGACCATATTTTCATTTTTGTGGCGAATAAATAATTACTACAAAAATTTAAAAACTATTTACAAACAGTGCATTATAGTATAAAATGATTTTGTTTATATTACTTCGTGAAAACATAAACAAAAAAAGTGTAAAGAAAATCAAAGGTTTGCATGCTGTCAGGATTGAACCGGCATCGCCCGATTGTAAAATAAATGACAAGTAACCAACGCGCCTACCCATTGAGCTAGCGGGACCAACGGAAGCTGTCTGGCCGATTTAAGTTGTTATGATAAATTGTACAACTCCTTCATATATCGATATTCTAGTGCTATTATGAGATTATACACGTTACTTTATGTAACTGGATGCAATATATGTTTGCTATGCATGTTTATTGGTGTAGATTATCTCCCGTTGGTTGGACTGGACCTTTAGATTGATTCAGTATTCTGACACTGTTCCATGTTATTACATTAGTTAGTGACTTAAAAGCTTAAGAGGAAGGAGTGTTATAATCGGACATTCTGTAGTCGTTACTTCGGGTATAATCTATTCTGTGTATACGGCGCGCTGTTGCGCGCTTTGTGTGTGTAGTTGGTTTCCGCCGCAGGCGTGGTTCTTCGTTCGTAATAAAAGGTTTATAATACTTACTACTCTAGTTATACATTAATAGTCAAGTTACGACAGCTGGCGACGAGGTTAATGGCAGGCTACATCGGTCTGCTAGGAGAGTTCAATGAGGCTAAAGAGGACTTTGAGAGTTACGTAGAGAGGCTGGATCAGTGGTCTGAATTGAACGGAATCGATTCGACGAAGAAAGCAAACGTGCTTCTTTCTGTGATCGGGCCTACGTCATATAAACTACTCAAAGATATCCTGACGCCGGAGAAACCGAAGGATAAGTCCTACGTTGAACTATGTGATGCCTTAAAGGGGCATTATTCGCCAAACCCTCTGGTTATTGCCGAGAGATTCCGATTTTACAAGAGAGGACAGAAGGAGGGAGAGTCGGTGGCAGACTACGTGATCACCTTGAAGCAGCTGAGTGGAACGTGCGAGTTTAGAGAGTTCCTACCGCACGCCCTGAGAGACCGTCTGGTGTGTGGTCTTCGGGATGAGAACATTCAGAGGCGATTGCTAACCACCAAAGAGCTCACCTTCCAATCAGCAAAAGAAGTAGCGATTGCAATGGAGCTGGCGACCAGAAGTGAGGTCTGTCTAAGGGCCACTGGTGAATCCGTAAATAAAGTCACTTACTCGCCGCGTCAAGGAAGTGGTCGTGCTGCACGCAAGCCTGAGAAGTCGAGACGGAATGAGTGTTATCGCTGTGGCGAGGACCATAATCCTGAAAGATGTCACTTCAGGACGGCAGTGTGTTATGTCTGTAACAAAGTGGGACATTTGGCACGCAAATGCAGAGGAAATAACCGCAGAAACACGTCTCAGAGTCAGATGACCAAGAGTCAGTCCCAGAATGTTCGCTACGTCGGTGTGGTCGCTGATGAGTCGGACATTGGAATCTACACGTGTAACGTTGGAGGGGCCGGGGCGCAGCCAATCTTCGCTGAAGTGGATATTGGAGGCAACGCCGTGAGAATGCAGGTGGACACAGGTGCAGCTAAGTCGCTCATTCCAGAGACACTGTACTTGAGACATTTTGCACATCTCGCTCTACAACCCACCAACCTCACTCTACGCACCTATACTCAAGAGGTCATCGAGCACATCGGAGTGGTCACTCTGGATGTGAGGCATGGAGACCAACGAGCTGAGTTATCCGCAGTGGTCGTCAAGGGCGACAAAACACCTCTACTAGGAAGAGACTGGCTGGCAAAAATGAAGTTAGACTGGTCGAGTATCCTGGCAGTCACCGCAATTGCAAGGCATTCGGTGGAGGAAGTGCTGAAAGGGCATTCAGAGGTATTCCAAGAAGGAACGGGCACAATAAAGGGCTACACAGCGCACATCTACATGAAGGAAGACGTGCAGCCTCGCTTTCATAAGGCTAGGCCGGTGCCCTACGCACTGCGAGATAAAGTTGAACACGAACTGGACCGGTTGGAGAAGGAGCGCATCATCCAGAAGGTGGACCACAGCGATTGGTCGGCTCCGATTGTGGTAGTGCCGAAGGCGAACAAGACGGTGAGGATCTGTGGTGACTTCAAAGTCACGATCAATCCGAATGTGGAACGTGAGCATTACCCACTTCCAAACGTGGAGGATCTCTTCGCGTCACTAGCCGGTGTTCAGCAAGCTGGACCTATCCCATGCGTACCAACAACTCGAGTTGGACGCCGAGTCGCAACACTACGTCACAGTGAATACCCACAAGGGCACGTATCGCTACCTGCGTATGCCGTGCGGTGTGAGCAGCGCACCGAGTATCTTCCAGTCGGTGATGGATCAGATCCTGCAGGGCATGGATCATGTGATGTGCTTCCTAGACGACATCCTCATCACGGCTGAGTCGGAGCAGGAGCATCTGAAACTTCTAGACGAAGTACTCACTCGTCTGGAGAAGTGTGGCGTCCGAGTGAATCTGGCGAAATGTGAGTTTGCCAAGAAATCAGTTGACTACTTGGGTCATCTGATAGATGCGGAAGGCATCCATCCCACATCTGAGAAATTGGACGCAATCACCAATTCTCAGAAGCCGAAGGACGTGAAGGAGTTGCGTTCGTACTTGGGTTTGATCAACTACTACGCTAAGTTTATACCCCGCATGTCTACCGTGTTACGTCCACTACACCTACTGCTCATGAAGGATCGTGAGTGGCGATGGACTCCCGAGTGTGATGACGCAATGCAGAAGTGCACAGAACTGCTGACGTCACAGCAGGTGCTGGTGCACTACGACTGTCGTAAGCCACTGCGACTGGCTACGGATGAGTCTCCGACAGGCGTCGGGGCCGTGCTGTCACATGTCATGGAAAACGGAGATGAGAAGCCGATAGCGTTCGCGTCACGGACCCTTTCGTCGAGTGAGTGCAACTACGCACAGATCGAGAAGGAGGCGTTATCGATCATCTTTGGAGTCAAGAAGTTCCATAAGTATCTCTATGGACGCTCTTTCACATTGATCACGGATCATAAGCCGTTGGTCACAATCTTCGGTCCCAAAACGGCTGTGCCAACGTTGGCAGCATTACGAATGCAACGTTGGGCACTCATCCTGCAAGCGTACCACTACGGTATCGAGTACCGTAAGACCGAGGATCACGCCAACGCTGACGCATTGTCGAGACTACCTCTACCGACTACAACGACAGAGGAGCCGGCAATATTCGAAGTATCAGTGGTTGACGATCTCCCGGTCAAGGCTAGGGACATCGCCGTGGAAACCCGCAGTGATCCTTTGTTATCACGAGTACTCGAGTATGTACTCACAGGTTGGCCCAACCACACAGACAAGGAACTACAAGTGTTCTTCGCGAAGCGAGACGAGCTGTCAACTGAACAGGGTTGTCTGCTGTGGGGATCACGCGTTCTGGTTCCGTCAGCCTATCACCAAGCGATGCTGGATGAGCTCCACTCGGAGCATAGTGGAGTCAGCCAGACCAAAACATTCGCGCGCAGCTACGTATGGTGGCCAGGTATGGACAATGATATCGAGACGATGGTGCAGGCTTGTGCAGTGTGTCAGTCAGTGAAGAATCAGCCAGCTGTAGCACCACTGCATCCATGGCCTTGGCCCACACGCATATGGCAGAGAATTCACATTGACTTTGCTGAGAAGGACGGTGTGAACTATCTGATTGTGGTTGACAGCCATTCGAAATGGTTGGAAGCTGTGGCGATGAGGTCCACTACATCCGCTAAGACCATTGAGGTACTCAGAGGAATGTTCGCATCTCATGGTCTACCGGAGGAGGTCGTGTCAGATAACGGGCCTCAATTTATCGCACACGAGTTCAAGACGTTCATGGACAAGAACGGCATCAAGCATACGAGGGTGGCTCCATACCATCCAGCGTCGAACGGTGCTGCTGAACGCTGTGTGCAGACTGTGAAGCAGAGTCTTCGGAAGTACTCTGTTGGAACTCAACTGACGAAGGAGAGTTGGCTCGCTAATTTCCTCCTGCGTTATCGATGCACTCCGCATACCGTGACCGGTGTGTCTCCTGCGGAACTCTTCCTCAAGCGTCGACTGAGGAATCGCTTCAGTCTTCTCAAACCGCACCTAGAGAGACACATGGAGGAGAAACAGACGTAACAAAAAGAGCAACACGATCGGAGTAGAGTGAAGCTTCGAGAGCTGGTCAGCGGTGATCCAGTATACGTTCGCAATCATCGTGGCAGCGGTCCTCCGAAATGGGTCGCGGGCATGATCATCAGACGACTGGGTCCGCTCACCTACTTAGTGCAAGTACGTGCACAGCGTCGCTATGTGCACGTAGACCATCTACGGCTGACGGCTGAAGGTGAGGTGACTGTACCTATGGTTCCGGAGATTCCAGAGTGGGTGTGTGTTACCCTTCCTTCATCTTCTACGGAGCCGTGTGTTCAAGCAGAGTCACTTCCGTCTGAGGCAGATGAAACTGTTCGAGCACCAAGTGATGTGACTGTGGTTCCTGATGAATCATCGTCTCCTGTGCTACGCCGATCAAACCGGTGTGTCAAACAACGGAAAATACTGGACCTTTAGATTGATTCAGTATTCTGACACTGTTCCATGTTATTACATTAGTTAGTGACTTAAAAGCTTGAGAGGAAGGAGTGTTATAATCGGACATTCTGTAGTCGTTACATCGGGTATAATTTATTCTGTGTATACGGCGCGCTGTTGCGCGCTTTGTGTGTGTAGTTGGTTTCTGCCGCAGGCGTGGTTCTTCGTTCATAATAAAAGGTTTATAATACTTACTACTCTTTAGTTATACATTAATAGTCAAGTTACGACAGATGACGCCAGGGATAAGAAGCGGAAACGGGAGAATGTGTGGAGAAGAACTATACTGGAGATTCATCGGCAATTATATGTCACCGCTCGTGAAGAATGCTATGCGTTGATATCAGAATGCAAAACGGATTATTATCAAAACCGCCTGGAGAAGGCAAACAACAAAACCATGTTTTGATTACTGAGATCGCTTGATGGCCACCGCATACAGGAACACCCTGAATTCCACTAGACTGCCCAAAGATGCTAACAATTTTCACGTTTCTTTAGTGAACAGATTGACAAGCTCCTGTCAGGTCTGCAGTGTTTTAACATCATCGATAGGCCAACAGATGAAAACCGTTGTTTCACTGACTGTATCCATGCATTTGATCCAACAACGAACACAGAGATCACAGCGATTTGTGGTACTGCTAACGAAACGAGCGCGTTGGATCCTCTGCCTGCAATTCAGCTAAGAGACAACATCACAAGTATTGTCTTTCACATAAAGATTACAAATGCTTCACTGGACGAGGCAGTCATGCCAAAGTCGCTGAAGCATGCAAATATCCGTCCGCTTTTTAAGAAACCATCACTTGACAAAGACATTCTGAGCAGTTATCGACCTGTGCGTAACCTTACACAATTATCCAAAGTAATTGAGAAAGTGGTCGCGCTTAGGATAATGACGCATTTTTCTGACCAGCAAATGGTTGAATGCTTTCAGTCGGCGTATCGAAAAAAACATTCGACCGAAACTGCGCTACTGTTACAAGTGCCATCAAAACAGCCATGGACAATAAACAAGGAACCATCTTGGTTCCCATCGATTTTAGTGCCACCTTCGATACTATCAACCATGACATCTTGATTAAGCGTCTACGTTTGCGCTATGGCTTTGTTGGAAAAGTACTGGACTGGGTGACATCGTACCTGCAAGACCGGACGCTGCGAATAGTAATCGGTGACCAATCGTCGAGTACTACTACTCTAACGACAGGTGTCCCGCAAGGCTCTGTCCTTGGCCCACTGCTCTTTTCATTGTATGTCCTACCTATCGGTGACATTATTCGAGCCCACCATTATGCTGACACCATCACATCGCAGATTGACTACTGCAACGCCCTCTTGTACTTACGCGAACTTCGTTGGCTGCCTGTTGTGCGCAGAGTGGATTATGGCGTCAGTTTTCCCATTGGTGACCATGTTAATGTTTTGTGTGATTATAAGAAAACCTGACCTATAAAGTTTCTTTAACTTCTCACCTGCTGTTATTATCATCTCGTTGACATGCTGGTCGAGTTTAGTCAAAAGCTAATATCTCTAGCTCTTGCAAAATGCCTGTATGTATGACACCCGTCAATATTTACAAATGGATGCAGTAATCCGGCTAAAGTGTGAACTAGCCAAATTGCTGCCAGATACCCTTCCGCTTAGTAAAATCAGCTAAAAAGACACCATTTTACTGTCAACAGCTTCTACAATCACATCTAGAAATCTGACTACTCAAATGCACTTATGTCAGAGCAAGTGAATATTGTAAAAAGTCATTTCTCAAAATATACTGCACTCTTTTTCGTCTGTAGCCAAGCAGGAAGTCTAACAGTGCCCTAACCCCTTACAAGATATTGGTACTCATGTACAAAGCCATGCACAATGACACGCCCGTGTACCTGTGTGAACTCGTGCACCAATATCAACCGCAAGAGCACTGCGCTCTGTGAGCAGTAACATGTTGGAAGTGAAGCGCACTCGTATCAAGGCTGGGGACGGCTGCTGCTGCGTCCCTATGGAATACTTTACCAAGTGTTGTTAAAACCTGTGACACTCTCGCCAGCTTCAAATGAAGACACATTTCTTTTGTGTTTCATATTAGTGTCACTCTAAATGAACACTGCCCTCTACTAAAACCAATTTTAATTAGTTATCGTATAATGATTATTTATTATTCCTCATGTAAACTATTTTACAAATTTTTTATTAATCACATATATTTATTTATTTATTACTATTTTTATATAGTTATTGTGCTAGATTGATTATTATTTAATTTTGGTGAATAACTGCTATTTATTTACTTCTTTATTTAGAAATTCTAATTATTCAATATGTATGTATTTATTTTATTCTTTACTACTAATATTTATTTAAAATTAATATATTGCCATTGTACCATTTTTATGTATTTTAATATGTTGTGAAGCGCCACGAACAATACTGGATGTTGCGCTATACCAAATAAAATATATTATTATATTATCCTCCCTGCCACACTCACGCCCTGCTCCCTCACTCCCTGCCACCTTTGCTCCCTCCCTGTCTTGCCCTCTTTCTCACTCACTCTCCCCCGTCTCCCTCCTTCTCCATCCCTCACCCTCCCTGCTTGCCTGCCTGCCTGCCACTCTTGCTCCTTCCCCTTCTCTGTCCCTTCATCGTCCCTCACTCTCTCTCCTCTCTCCCCATCTGTCCCTCCCTCCTCCCATACACCCTCTCTCCATTCATACCTCCCTGTCTCCCACCCACCCTCATTCCCCCCTACATCTGACCCTTTCTCCTCCCTCTCTCTCCCCGTCCCCCTCCCTCCCTCCCTCCCTCTTCGCGAAGATGGCCGAGATATTCTCCGTCTATCATCAAGCCTCTGGTTTCCCAGGTCAGTCTTTGGAATATGCTTTCGAGTGTTGACCTGAACAGCTTGGGTAATATTGGTAGAGACATTACAGTTTGCAATATAATTAACGGTTAACAAATTAGGCCCGGTTCACGTTGTTTGCTTAAAAGCACTCCATGATACACATCCGTATGGAATATAAGTGACTTTCTCCCATATACTATCAATTATTAATATTATACTATTGTGTTAATTATTATTTATATTTTGTTTGGATGGAGCTTGGTATTTTTTCTTCAATTTTATCTAGAATAGGCAATGTTTAGTCCTAAATTGATCAGCTATGGGCAGAAATACTGAGGGAAATTAATATTAGAATAACAAGATTGTATAGCTTTTTGCAAATAACATTAATATGGTTGTAATTATGCACACATTACATAATCCCCTAGCTGCTACTCCTCATTTCGAATCTGTAGGTACATCATACATTGGTGTTGGATGAATGGTTCATAAATCACGACCATTTTACAGATATTCTGCCAGGTGGCAGCGTTAATATTGCTCTGACATTGTAGCAATCAACATGCAAAATGAGTTATTTTCTCCGACAGTTTCAATTCTTTTTTGCTTGGCAGGCGTTCAGGGTTTCTTTTGCAATTTATTGCAGGTTAGCCGATGTTTAAAGTTAAATTGATTGGCTAAGGGTGGAAATAACCCTGTCTCTGACCCTCTTCATCTCTCTCCCTCTCCATTTCCCAGTCTGCCCCCTCTCTTCCTCACCCCTTTCCGTCTGTCTCTCTCTCTCTCTCACACACACAAACTCTCCCCCTCTCTCTGACTTGATCCCTCTCTGTCTCTCTCTTCCTGCCTCTCTTTTTTCTCTCCCTTCCTGCCCCCTCCTTCCGTTCCTCCCTCCCTCTCTTTCACACTCTATCTTTAGACTCGCACTACCTGTCTGTCTGTCTGTCTGTCTGTCTCACTTTATTCCACTCTCTTCCTACCTCACTTTTTTCTCTCCCTCTACACCTCCTTGTTTCCCTGCCTTCCTTCCTCACTCCCCTCCCTCCCTCCTCATCCCACATGCCCTCCCTCCCTCCCTCCCTCCCTCTCTCCATCCATCCCTCCTACCTCCATGAAATTTATAATAAATTATTCAGGTACAATTTTCTGGAATGCTTACCTCGTGTTCTGCAGCAACTTGTATTCGTAAATCAGTTTAAAAAGAAACTCAAAGAGCTATTACTGTGTAAGCATCTTTAAACTCTTGAAATGTCTTATCTCAGGGGTCAATAACCAGCGGCCAGTGGAGCTATTTCATGCTGCCCGCGGACTAAAAGTGAAATTGTCCACAATGCAGCTCGCGGGGTGACAACAGTAGTTGCAATTTCCATGATTGGAAGAACTGCTGCATCATCCCTCAAGAAAACATGAATGTCAAGTAAATGAAAATGCAGAACACAATAAGCATCATTGTTAAAACCGTGAACTATGTTCGCGCTCGTGAAATAAACCACTGACAATTCCAACACCTTCTGGCCGAGTTTACTGCGCAATATAAAGACTGCCTATATTGAGTAGAGTGTCAGTGTGTGTGGCTATGCTGAGCTGCACATAGTCCCTGTGAGCTGAAAGACAGATAATAGGGTGTTCACGAGCAGAAGGGTACAAAAGTACCAGAATTTGTAGACCCTAAATGGATTTGCGAGAACATCTCATCATATGGAAAATATTGTTCATGGCTCCAAGCTTCTTGGTGCCCAACATCTCACCAGTGTTCGTCTCGGCTTCCAAGATCACGTTGCTACTATGGCAGGCGCAATAACAAAATGCAAATTGTGAATCCTATTCACCTTATTCCAGATGATTGTCCTGTTTTAATGTTATGCTGTAATTTTATGGAAACCGATTGTTAAAATGATTTTGTCCTGGTGGTCCTCGACATATTCCTCTTGGGGTTTCCAGAGGATCTCCTCTGTAGCAGTATGAGTAATCCATTGTAAATATATTCACAAATTTGTATTGTGGCCAAATAAAGTTTTATTCTACTAGAGTACACACCCTGAATCATGATCTTGCAAGGCCACTAATAAAATACATTTTTACAATTAGAAATGTAGGACATCAGAAACACAAGTGAACAGAGTATACATTATATATTGTCGAAACGATATGCTGCAGCACGGACAACTGTTTATACAGACAGCGCATATGATCATCTCAAACTGTGTACCATTGGTCGGAGTTCAGTTCACCAAAAGTAGATGCCAATTATGTGTACTATTGCATGATTCTAGAGTTGCCATCAGTAAATACATGTCAAAATTTACATTAGAACAAAAACTATGTCTGCACAGTTCCTTCTTCTCTACATTGGAAATCAGTTAGCATCTGGCTATGATCGACCTGCTAAGAAGATTATAACTAACTCATGTTTTAGCTAAACCGACACATGTGTAACACCCAAAAATAAATATATAATTTAACCACTAAAAAAACACATAGCCTGAATCAAACTTTACCAGTTACTTTCAACTTTACTGTTTTCTGCAAATTGAACAATACTAACAAATTCTCCAAACATTTATTAAAGTACGGATAGTCAATTCATGGCCACCATGTTTGCGGACGCATCACTAATGTAAAACCTTTTCATAATAGTCCGTGCGTTATGCAAACTATTATTATCATTAAAAATTACTTAATTTAGACAATTCCTAAGTATGAATCAATACACCGAACTGGACATTGAAGAATTACACATGTAGTAAGTAAATAACATTACTAAGAAGTACCCACCTTCTGGCATTGCCAAAAAGCAAAAGCAAACTTCAAACCGGCAGCAAGAATTGAAACTTACAATCATGGATGTCAAATTGTGTCAGCTGTTTAAAATGCTTCAAAATCAAGTGTATGATGTGATGATCACAATAAGGACATGAAGGCAACAGAAAATACACCTTGTCATAAACTGCCGAAGTAAGAAACTGTGTGGTTCACCGAGAAGACAAGGAATCACACATGCTTCAAAAACTGAACAATTTAATTTGACAACATGGCATGTCACTCATGGCAATACCTTGCTATTTATCACTAACGAATGATTAACTGACAAGTGCTCCGCATTGTTACACAAAAGTAACAGAAACTGCAAGAATAATTTTCCAGACTGTTAGATACATCTCTGATAAATCCCAATGAGTCAAATCTCTCGTCATATTTCAACAAATTTTATCCATCTTATCTTGTAGAATTTATCGATCTTGTTTGTTCACACTCTGCACTGTGGATCGTTATAGAAATATGCATGCATCATCTTATGACCTGGAAATAATTCACAAAATGTCTACATTTAATTAAAAGTACTGCTAATACTGTAAACTACATTTAAAAATCTGCAAGTTGCAACTATGTAGGTAGCTAGAAAAATTATATGTGTCTTTAAACAATATATTTTAGTGACAATACAACGTATGGTGCTGGCTGAAAAAGTATAAGAACATATAATCACATGTACAGTTAAGTTAATAATAGAGAATGCCATTTTTTTTTACATAGTTTTACTAAAGATCAATACATTTTTAGTAGGAGTAATGCTAAAAGCATGGAAGAAATGTTTGTACAACTGGCTTAACTAACGAATCGAGTGGATTTGACTTGCCTGCATTCAGTTCTTTTAGGGAGTTGTTTCATATATCTAGCTCAGTTTTCAAACTGGGAAGAATAACACATTTCTCAGATGACACAGCTTTAATTAACAGTTTTTTCTGTACACGTGTGCTTTGTAACCGCATACAACATCAGTCCACGCATATCTTAAGTATCATCTTCATCACATCTTCATTTACCAGATACGATTCGACGCGTCAGATCAAGACAGTATCGTCAATGTCATCAGGACTCGATTCAGGCAGTGACACCATCTTCCGGAGGGTTTTTGTTATCACTTCGCTCAGTGCGTCCTTCATCCCTGACTCAAGGGCATTCAAGGTTATCTGTAACATGATGCAGGCACTTCTTTTTCCATTCTGGACAGATCTTTAGTTATTTAGACAGAAACAATTACAATGTGAGTGTGGGCAAGCATGTGTGCATGCATGTAACTGTGCATCAATAAATTAATGAAGTCGTATAATATCAGTCCATCAAGTTGTACAATTTGAAGTCACGTTATTAAACAAAATAAAGGAACAAATAAAATATGTGATGGTCACAATGATTCAGACCATAAGGTACAATTTCGAACTATGGAATTATGAGCCTCAAGTTAAAGGGCAACATACCAGTTTACAATGATACCAGTGCCATCTATGTAACACAAACTGTTGCAAAGTTATGGTCAGCAGAATTAACCGATCTGATGAATTAAGATTTTGAGAAAACAGAGTTGTCCAAAATTGTATAAGTATGGTAGTTCAATGAAAATTGTCACATGCTTATCTAGTATTTTACTGTAAAAGTAATGATATAGGTGCAGGAGTTTGAATAGTTTTGATTTTTTCCAAGTGAATATTAATCAACGTCAAAGTTGATATTTACATTACAAACAACATACCAGTCAATCCAAAACATGCAACAAAAACCCTTTTTTCAAGACATTAATCTACAATTCTATTATTCAAACAGGTAGTAAATTGCTAATCTCTAAAAATCGAAAATCAATAGAGCAACGTAATTTTGGCTTTTTCTCAGAATGGCCACATTTTACATAAAGTTGCAATAAACACATATTGAGTAGCAGCTGTGCTTAAAGTTAGTTAGTTAAAGTATTTTAGAACACCTTAGTATAGTGAGTGATAATAGGGTAACTCACTTAGCCTTCCGTAAGTTGTAAACAAGATTTAACAAACCTGATTATGTGGTAGAATATATAGGAGATAAAGTAACAACCATCAAACTTCTTACGTAAGATAATATCTGTGTAATCCAGCACTCGCTAGATATTTTGATTAGGTAGCATTGTTGTTAAAACTAAGCAAGGGCGATAGTCGGGCGGCATAACGTAACGTAATTGATTGTATTTAAATTAGGTCACTACCGGTAATGTTAGCGTTCGTGACAGGATAAATAGTCGGCTGTGTAACTTAAATTTGTAACCTAAAGTGTGCTGTAGTACACAGGAAACAGTCTTTATAAAGACTAAGTTAGTTAAGTTATTAAATAAATTCTGATCGGGATATGGCGCCTTGCAAACGGCAAGTGAAGGCAAAGCGACACTTGGTGTGTGATCACTGCCACAGCTGGGTAGATTTTGCATTGTCCGGCTGTGGGAAGTCATGGGCAGAAACCATGGAGGAAAGATTCACCTTTCAGTGCATTGGGTGTTGGAAGGTGGAGTGTCTGCAGCAGGAGATAGTTAGGTTGACAGATATTGTGAAGGGAATGGAGATGGGAATTAGCAAAGAGGCAGGTCGAATGGAGAGAGACAACAGGGAGAGAGGTGAGAATACTGCAAGACTGAAGGAGAATAGCAGTGGCAAGAAAACTGATGAAAGGAGATTGAGAGGAGGGAAGGTGATTGGAGGGGAAGACATTGGAAAATCGACAACAGAAAACGTGACAAGCGTGAAGGTGACAGGGAAGAAAGTGACCGTAGAGGAGGGAGGGAAGATGGGACGGGAGAGGAAAGAAGAAAATGAGATGGGACGAAAGATGAAGGGACGAAAGGAAGTGAGAGCAAATGTGACAGAAGAGAAGTCGATAAAAGGGACGCTGACAGGAGGAAAGGTGACAAGAGAAAAAGCGACAGGAAAGAATGGATCGGAAGAGAATGGGACAGGAGAGAAGACAACAGGGGGGGAAAGACAACAACCAGACAGATGCAAACCGAAGAAGGAGCTATTCTAAGGCAGTGATTGAGGGGGCAATGAGGAAAGAGAGGGTGTTTATGGGCGACTCCATTATGAGAAAGACGGACAATACACTGAGCAAGGGGAAAGACGTCGTTGTTTGTCTACCGGGGGCTAGAATTGAACATGTCACTGACAGGGTAGAGAAGGTATTGGGACATGGCAAGGGGGGGTCTATACTGGTACATGTAGGAACAAATAATGCAGACAGGGAGGGAACAACTGCGATAGTACAGAAGTATAGACAGTTAGTGAGGAAGCTAAAGAAGACAAGAGTTGAACAGGTTATTCTGTCAGGAATTTTGCCAGTAATGGGAGGAAGGGGGGCAACGTATAGAAACTGCAAGAGGATGGCGATCAACGCACTAGTTCAGCAGATGTGTGAAGAAGAGGGGTGGGATTCACAGATTTATGGGGATACTTTGTTGGGAGGGAAGATATGTACATGAGAGATGGCCTCCATCTTAGTGGAAAGGGGGCAGCAGTTTTCTCAGAGAACCTGCTGCGATCTGCTGACAGTGGAACAGGTTGCATCTATTTAAACTAGATTCGCAGGGGGGACTCACAGAAAAGCCTGAAAATGAAGGCAAAGATAAAGACAGCACAAATAAATCAGCAAATAATAGTCTGGAAAACTCTTCTGAAGCTGGATATAAATGTGTGTGTTTAAATGCAAGGAGTATAGTAAACAAAAGAAATGAACTAAACATTATGGTAGAAGATATTGACCCTCATATAATAGGTATAACCGAATCCTGATCCACCACCGATATATCAGATGCCGAATTGGGATTGACAGGATATGTAATGTTTAGAAAAGATAGAATAGGAAGAAAGGGAGGTGGAGTTATTTTGTATATTAAAGAATCTATCCAGGCTTATGAAATAAAATTAGAAAGAGAAGCAGATTGCAAAGAAGCTGTTTGGTGTAACATAGTTACAGGTAACTCAACGTTAACAGTTGGGTTAGTTTATCGAAGTCCAAACATAAGCATAGAAGAGAATAAAAAATAAAAACGCTATAAGGGAAGTAAGCAAACGGGACTGTATTATTATGGGGGATTTTAACCACAGGCATATACAATGGAAATCTCTTCAGAGTATGGGGAGTGAGGACCACAAGTTTTTAGTGTTAGTTCAAGATACTTCCTTTCTCAACATGTGCTAGAACCAACCAGGGGTGAGAATGTGTTAGACATAGTTTTGTCCTCACAGAATGAATTAGTTGACAATGTCAAGATACGTGAGCCACTGGGGAGTAGCGATCACAACCAGATACATTTTACCATCAAAGTAAAATCAGAAAGGAATAGTAAAAGCAGTATAGGAGAAATTTCCACAAAGGAAGGTATAAGGACATGAGGAAATATTTAGCAAAGATAGACTGGAATAACACACTGCAAAATAAGACAGCAACAGAATGCTGGAATATAAAGAGTGAAATTAAGTGCATAGTCGACAAATTTGTACCCTTCAAAAAACAAGGGAAACGGTCCAAAAAGAAACACTTATCGAAAGAAGCCATTAGAAAAATTAAGTATAAACAAATGATGTGGAAGTCATATAGATGTACTGGAAATGATGAAGACTACAACAGTTATAAAGAAGCACTTAACCAAGCTACAGCTGAAATTAGAAATTCAAAGAGAAGCTATGAACAACAATTAGCTAGTAATATAAAACATGACAGCAAGAGTTTTTATGCGTATGTTCGAAGCAAACAGAAAGTTCAAGATAAGGTCGGTCCTCTAGAAGATAGTGCTGGAAATATAATATCAGAGGGATTCTTAATGGCAGAAGACCTGAATGAGTACTTTAGTTCAGTGTTTACCAGAGAGGATATTAGTTCACTGCCAGTACCAGAGGCTAAGTTCAAGGGGGCAGATTCAGACTATTTAGGACAATTAATTGTAACCCCAGAAATGGTAGCTAAGAAAATAAGGGCTATGAAGGATAATAAATCACCTGGAGTGGATGGGATTCCGCCCAAACTACTATTGGAAATTGTAGAACAAATTAGCGTACCGCTTGCAACAGTTTTCAATTTGTCATTAGAAGAGGGAGTGGTTCCTTTAGAATGGAAAGAGGCAAACATTATACCGTTATTTAAAAAAAGGTTCGAGAAACAAGTCAGAGAACTATAGACCAGTGAGTTTAACATCAGTGATTTGCAAATTATTAGAAAGATTAATTAAAGATCACATGGTGGATTTTCCCATCTCAACATGTTTTTTTTAAAGCAAGGTCATGCTTAACAAATATGTTATGTTTTTTGGAAGACATCACTAAGTGGGTAGATGAGGGATCACCAGTAGATATCGTCTACTTAGATTTTCAAAAAGCTTTCGACAAAGTACCACATCAAAGATTACTGCTGAAACTAAAGGCCCATCCCATGGCATAGGAAATGGTATAATAAACTGGATAGAACAATGACTGATTGACAGAAGACAACGTGTAGTAGTTGATGGGGAGGCTTCAAACTGGAAATCGGTATTGAGTGGGGTACCACAGGGATCAGTATTAGGACCTATATTATTCTTAATATATATCAACGATTTGGATGATGAAATAACAAGCAAGGTGTTGAAATTTGCGGATGATACAAAAGTGTTTAGAAGGATTAAAAGTGATGGAGATAGACAGCATTTACAAGATGATCTTGACAGGTTGATCAAATGGTCTGAAAAGTGGCAAATGCTGTTCAATTTTGGGAAATGTAAATGCCTCCACACAGGACATGGGAACGAAGAGGTAGAATATACAATGGGGGGTACTGTACTAAGTACTACTGTAAAAGAAAAGGACTTAGGGTTAACCATTAGTGCTGATATGAAGGTTTCAGAGCAGTGCGGAATTGCAGCTTCAAAGGGAAATCAAATCCTTGGATTAATTAGGCAAAACATAACGTATAAGGAAAAAGAGCTAATAATACCGCTGTACAAAACAATAGTTAGGCCTCATTTAGAATATTGTATTCAAGCGTGGAGGCCATATCGCAGGAAGGACATAGATATGCTAGAAAGAGTACAGAGGAGAGCAACTAAAATGAATCCAAAACTGAGGGATCTTAGTTACGAAATACGCTTAAAAAAATGCGGTTTAACAACACTAGAGACCAGGAGATTGAGAGGAGATCAGATAGAAGTGTTTAAAATATTGAATGGTTATGAAAATATTGATAGAAATATATTTTTTTCAATTAAGAAAGATAGGAGTAGAGGACATGAAGTTACATTAGCAAAGGAGCAGAGTAGATTAGATATAAGAAAGTTTTCATTTTCACAAAGGACTGTAAATGAATGGAACAGATTATCTGCCGATTGTGTGGGTGCTAGTAGCATGAATGTTTAAAAATAAAATTGACACATACCTCAGACGGGCGGGATACACATAGATAAAAGGGTCGGACTCTCGATAAGCCAAAGGGCTTCCTTGTCCATCTGCCACCTAGAGTTAATTCTCTGGGTGGCAATCTTGTTAAATCTTGTTAACATTACGTTACGGTCTGAACTGTGGCGATCCATCACAAATAGGAAAAGAAAAAGACGGGACACAATTTGATCTCCAACCTGCAGTGTTGAGTCATCAGTTCTGAGTCGAAGGAGGGAGACAAGTGCTGATTCACTCGATGTCTTCACTACTGTGTTCCGCTCCTTCGTCCCATTGACGAGCATTGGAACAAAGGTGCGGATGATGGCAATATCAAGTGGCCGAGCAACGCTCTGTGCGATGTACGACACAACCTGCGTGCCCAGCTGCTTCACGTCATTCGAGTCGTGTTTCATGGTCTGCAAGCAAAGTTGACATATAATAATAAACTTCATAGTGTCTATTTCCTCAAGTATCTGAGTTCAAGGTGCAACAAGCAAGAATCGTTAGGCATACTGTCAAAGTCAATTGCAGGTAATCCCAAAATTATTACAAATAATAATTTATGGATTTTAACATTATAAATACATTACTAAATCAGCATTTCACATGTGAAATAAATTTTGAATAATATTTATAACAAAACAGCAAATAGAGTTATATATTTTAGAATACAATACTGAGATGTGCTTTCTTTCTTGTTTAGCTTCATTAAATATAAATAAAATAAACATTTATCAAAGTACATATAAAGTCATTTTCACCAAGCAGAGTATATTTCAAACTAAACATGTTTATGTAATGTTTGAGTCAATTTCCTCACAAATTACCTTCCACCCTCATTACACTCCACAAAACTGAACTTACCTTAATCACGGCTGTTATGAGACTAGGCGTAACTGCCTCGCCAGACGCCACCTGGTGAGAAATTAAGTACCCGATACCACGTAATCCACTCAGAGAGATCGGAACCTAGAAAAAGAAAACGTATATGAAGAGCCTAGTTGAAAATGTATTTTAGTCACATAATACACAATTTGAGAAAATGAGACTTAAAGATTTTCAAAACGCTCACAAATCAGGTATGACAAGATATGAAGTTTATGTATTTTTTATTATCGAATACATATCACCAGCACACGATATGCCTAATATTGACTGTCTACTATTGATATTGTAATTATAATTAATTTGTTACGCTAGTGATTTAAATACATTTTACCTTGAAACCATGTAATCTTACATATTTGACAATGTAAATATATAGAAGTTCCATTTTTCAGATGTTGTTAATATGCAATAACCATTGCCACAATGTGCTGTGAAATCAATGTCACAATGATTCGTGAATGAGGCTAACTGCGCTCCAAGGCTAAGTTTGTGTGTTGCGCAATTCTGTGGAAATGTGGTACAATATCGTTTTTCTCACACCAAGAACAGGTACACTGAATGATGACATGCTAACTAGTTTGATCAACAAGTGTAACAGCCAGTTCAACATTAACACTTTCACTGATGCAGTCAAACAAATGTGACAATACCAAGAGGGAACTGAACAGGACGATGCACGACACACAACGATAAGTCAAAATTCAGCTGTATGTCAAGTGATGGGTATTCTTTAATAGCTCATCATGGTCAGACTAAATTGCACATTGAAAATATGCTCAGAGCCAACTGGAAATATCTAGTCGGCTTGGGCAGTGATTTTTCACTGAAATTGCATGTAGTTCTGGCTGTCGTCCAGACATTATTAATACATGAATAAAATTTACATCACAAAAAATTTCATTACATAGTCTGTTCATGTGTCAAATTTCTTCCTGATAACTCCAAAAGTACGCGTTCAGTAGCTTTCAAAGAAACATATGAATCCACGATTAACTGCCCATAGCAGCATGCTACCTGTTCTAAGATGCTATGTTATTATATTATTATGTGGCAAGCGTAACACTGCACATTCTGAACAGATCGAAACAAATGGGCCAAGAGGCCCTGAAGTCTTTTGGACTATATTGTGATTTTGTAATTATTAATGAAATGGTTTTTGGCGAATCATAGTTACAGATCATTAAGGGTTATATGATGGAATTAAAATGTTTACACATATTTCGTAGTGACTATATGCATGCCAGTGAAGATACACTTGGAAATAAAATATTAAAGTAGACCGTTTTGTGAAGATCGTATATATTAATTAATGTGTTATTAAAAATTATGTTGAATTTGATCCCGATACTCTGTTATTTAGGCCGATTTCCAGTGGTTGTAGAAACCTTGCAGGAGAGTTGATGAGCTGCAATCTCGCATGTAGCACAGTTTTTTTACACTTTTTTTTGTTTATGTTTTCACAAAGTAATATAAATCAAATTATTTTTATACTATGATGCACTGTTTATAAATATTTTGGTAGTAATTATTTATTCGCCACAAAAATTAAAATATGGGAATTATATAACGATTTTTCTAAATTTTATTCATCCAAACAAATATAATGTAATGGATATATAACTTATTAATTGTATATATATATTGTACGGTAATATATTGTAATTATATATGTGAAAACAAATGGTGATCTGTCTGGATAAATAAAATTTACGAACATCGCATTATATATAATTACCATATTTTCATTTTTGTTGGGCGAATAAATAATTACTACCAAAATATTTACAAACAGTGCACGATAGTATAAAAATGATTTGGTTTATATTACTTCGCGAAAACATAAACAAAAAAAAATGTAAAAAAATCAACGGTTTGGTGTGGGGTTTGAACAGGCGTCACCCGATTGCAAAATAAATGCTAAGGAACCAACGCCTTTACTAACTGAGCTAGCAGGGCCGACAGAAATTCACCGACTAATTTAAGTTGTTATGATACAACTCCTCCTTCATACATCGATATTCTAGTGATATGAGATTATACACGCTATTTTCTGTAGCTGGATACGATATATGTTTGCTATGTATGTTTATTGGTGTAGATTATCTCTCGTTGGTTGCATTCGATATACTTATTCTGAAAACGAGTCCAAGCTCGGCGAAACCTCGTCGACTTGTAGGCACATTCGCATTCATTGTTTTGAATAAAATTCGATTCATGTGGAATGGTAAGATAACTGCTTGTTCCTCTATGATGACTAGTGTTTGTATTTCATCGGAATATTGCACAATAACTCATTCTGACGCTCGTTTCGACCCAAAAGCTATACTTGTAAACATGCTCTGAATGCATGGAAAGGGTCGGCCTGATGCGAGTGTGGGTCATAAGTGACGTCACATCTCGGCATCCCGAAAAGCGCACCAAAAATGTGCATATTCGAAAATGTCCGGATGTACAGCATTAAATGTGGAATTTCTAATTCATTGATTTTTTTGATTGTTTTTGGCTTGGTGGACATGGAAATAGATAGCAGGATGTAATATAACATGAATTCAAGCCATAGATGTTTTTATTCCTTTTAAAAACAGTAGCAATTAATGACATAATACTGATTGAATTGGCGTGAAGGAATAGCTGGAACATGTATAGTAATCTGAATATTCCTTATAATTTTGGCTAAATATGCTTCAACCTTTTCCTCAGCAATATTTACTGAAATTAAAATTTTTACCACTGTGATTATATAAAATTGGAAATATCTTCATAAATATAGCTGCGGGGAGTAGTGAGAAAAAAGTTAAAAACATATTTAACATTATAAGGATCATTTTTATTTCCCTAGAATCATTCCTTTTGTTTACGCTGATTTTTGGGTCTTTATTGAAGAATTAATTTCTCAGTAATTCACTATAGGCAAAGATACTAGAAGTAAGGTTGGCAAGTTCCTGCCCGAGCGGCAGAAACTGTGCGGCAGAAATACTTTCTGCCCGGGCGGCAGAAATACCCTTCTTCCTTAGTTTCTGCCCTAAGGACAGAACCTCCCAAAACGTTAAATTTTTCCCAGTCAGTACCAACAAACATTCCGGTTTCACATGTGATGTTCATCCTGACTGGTTACCTTCATTGCACCCCCCCCCCCAACCATTCTACCACTTCATATACACAAATACTCCAGTTCACCAAATACTGCCACTACTAAACACAAGGCTTCAAACTCTATTGACTACGTCTGATAGTATATATAGATTTCAACAAATAGTAAAAGTGAGCTGACTTCAAGTACTGTCCAGACAATAAAGATTCAATTTTCCAGAATATCTGCATCTTGTATTAGGGCAGCACTTGGCTGGGCAACAGTTTGAAGTCAGTTATGCATTATGCACAGACAGCAGTCACTGCATATAACTGAATTAAAATTTGCCCAGTGCACACCACAAATCCAGAAACATGGGGCAGGGGTCAGTTGCCAAGATTGTCTCACTCTCTACATAAGTCTGACATACTGCTATGATGTAACCATGTTTTTATGGTGATTGGCCAAAGGACAGCATTTGGGAGCATGTTTTGCCTGTTGAAGAGAATGGCAATAAGTTGGCAAGTTGCAGAGAAAAAGAGGCACTCGGCAAGGATGTAAACCGTACATTAGTATTGAAGTTCAATGAAATTGTTGCAAAAGTTGAATTTGCATTATGCTTCTGTGATCAGGGTATTCAATTATTTACAAGGAAAAGTAGATTCCTCTAGTTACTCCAGGCTTTATGAGTTTACAGCAGCAGACAATGGGACAGTGTGACTGCTGCCTGGCTAAATGGTGCTTTGAAGTTAGTTCTTCTGCCAACTATCCTTTTCACACAAGCCTACAGGTTTAGTGGCTGCCAGCACACTACTGAGCCTAAACTACCATCTTCTTCTTCAGTTCAGCTTATCTCTGCGAGACGTAGCTGCCCAGATGATCCCATGATACGCTGCTCTGTCTGCCGTTCGTCTCCCTGCTTTCACGATGTCGTCTTCCAACCAGTCGCTGATGTCCTGCTCCCATCTTCTCCTTGGTCTTCCCCTTCCTCTCTTTCCCTCCACTTTGCCTTCTAGGATTGTTTTCTCTAAAGAATTATGTCTTTTGATGTGGCCAAAATAACTCAGTTTTAGTCCTTTTATTCTATTCACTAGTTGGCAGTTCTTTGTCTAATTTTTTTAAGGATCTCTGCATTGGTTGTTCTTGTTATCCATGGCACTCTTAGGACTTTTCTGTAACATTTGTGACCCATCTTAACAAAATGAGTCGGATGTCGGCAAATCTGATTTTCCGTAAATGCCGTTTATGTGAACAAATCGATTTTGAGATTTCCCCTGAAAATTATTCTTTGGTATCCGTTTTATCAATTGATTTTTGTAGAGCTGTACGAAATGTTCTGCTCGATTTCCTTAAAATAACGCCGAAAATGCCAGTAATTGTGTGCGTTCGCAACTGCTAATTTTGGGACGCTCCTAACATATGGGATGTCACCACGAAGCTTGATGCATCATCTTCCCATATATGGGCATACATATGCTAATAACTACATTCTGTGACCTCCAGAGAGCTTGGAAGATGCCCCCTGTTTAGGCCAGCTGTGTAAAAAATTCGGATCACGTGGCAGCAATGGCAACTGTGTGACCCAGGCAGCTGTTCTCATTAGTTCAGTGATGGGTCGTTTACATAATCTGTAAACACACGCATACGCACCATGTATTTCCACCGCGTCACTGCTGACCCAGATAGCGAATAAGAAGACGCGAAGAATGGCGTTTAACGTGGCAAAGCTGTTAAATTTGGATGGAAGTGATCGCGCACAGATTGACAGTTTGATCGAGGAGTATTTTTTGGAAGACTTGATGGATGGAAGCAAGGCGAAAAAGAACAACATTTTTGTAAGATCTGTCCATGGTAACTAAGGTACATTTCATGAAGCATAACGAATAATTTGCATCAACTTTGACGGCCGTTTTCTGGGTTTTAAGGTTTCTACCCCACGTTTGTTAAGCCATAACTTCAGTTAGAATTAAGATATCTTCTTACATGATACATGTGAAAGCAGAGATTCTGCTCTTTCCAACGCTACTAATAATTAAATATTAAAAATTTCTGATATGCGACTCATTTTGTTAAGATAGGTCTCACATTTAAACTCAAACGCTTGTATTCTTCGCATGTCTTCTTTGTTCAGTGTCCACGTTTCGTTCCCGTATAGAGCTGTTGGGAAAACGCAAGTTTTTAAAATTCTTATCTTTGTTGGTATGTTTTGTCCTTTCCATACATTTTCAGATTATTTAGTTTCTGCATTGCTATGGCTATTCTTCTTCTGATCTCTGATGATGTCTTGCCATCTCCTTGTAGTCTTGCTCCAAGGTATTTGTAGTGGTTCACATTTTCAACTTGCTCCCCATTGATTGCAATTTCTATTTTTTCAATGCATCTGTCAGTGTCCATGATCTTTGTTTTCTTCACATTAAGTAACAAGACGTTTTTCTCATTGTGTTCTTTTACATACATGATTAGGTTTGTTAGGCCGATTGTTGTAGTGGACAGGAGTGCGGTATCGTCTGTGTATTGTAGGTCTCTGATTCTATGTCCATGAATATTCACTTCATCGTATCTTGTACTTCTGTCATCTAATTATGTCTTCTGTGTAGAGGTTGAATAGGTATGGAGACAAAATAAATCCTTGTCTTACTCCTTTTCCCACTGAAAAAGTTTCTGTAGTTGTGTTGTAGTTCCAGCCTGACTACTGCTTGTTGGTTGCTATAAAATTGATTTCAAGAGGGCGATTATCTTTGGGTGGAAGTTCATGTCACTGAGCGTTTTCCACATCATCTGATGATTCACACAGTCGAAAGCCTTGGAAACAGTCAATGAAGAATATTCTTAGATCATTATTTATCTCTCTGAATTTCTGAATCAACATTCTCAGATTGAATATGTGGTCTCTTGTGCCTCTGTTTTTTCTGAAGCCTGCCTGTGTACCTCTCACTTCCATTTCTATTTTATTTTGTATTCTTTTCATTATGATTTTCAGCAATATTTTGCTTGCATGGCTAATGAGTGATATGGTTCTGTAGTTGGAGCATAGCTGTAGGTCTCCTTTCTTTGGTAATGGGATGTATATTGATTTCTTCCAGTCGTCTGGCCATTTTCCACATTTTCTTACACAGTGCATGGTATATGTCTATTCCTTCTTCTTCCACTGCTTTTATCATTTCTGCCTGTATGTTGTCGCACCCAGGGCTTTTCCCATCTTTTAGACTATTAATGGCCCATTTCACCTCATCTCTTAATGGTTCGAGATCATCCTTGTCTTGGTCTTCGTTTCCCATATCAGGAGGGGTCGTTGTTATCTCCATCTCATGCGTACATATTTTCACAATATTCTTTCCATCTTTTGGCTATGTCTTCTGCATCAGTCAGAATTTTCCCATTTTTATGTTTGATGACACCGAGTCTGGGCTGGAATTTACCTGTCATGTTCTTTTTTCTTTAAACATTTCTTGGTTTCGGTTTTCTGCCATACTTTCTTTTCTGCTATTTTCTTTACTGATCCAGGGTTGGTGTTTCCTCTCTCTCTTCTGTAGGTGTTTTTCTGCTTCTTCTCGGAAAATTGTCTTGATATCATTTGCAATTTCTTCTGGTTCTTCCTCTTCTGTCATTGTCAGTAAAGTTATAAATCGATTCTTCACAGATACTGTGTATTCGTCTGTCAGATTTTCTACATATCTCTGTGTTGTCACTCCTTTTTTACTTTCAACTTAAGTTTAATCTCTGCCATTAGTAGTTCATGATCAGATCCACAGTCTGCTCCTGGTAGTGTTCTTGCACCTCTTATTGCTGATATCCATCTCTTTTGTATCATGATGTAGTCTATCTGATTTCTAGTCTTTCCATCTGGCGATGTCCACATGTAGATTCTTCTAAGATGATTTGAGAAATTGGTATTTACGATTGTGAGATTATTAGTGATGGCGAAATCAACAAGTCGTTCTCCCCTTTCGTTTCTCACTCCTAATCCAAATTTCCCGATTGTTTCTCGTTCTATCTCATCTTGTCTTTGTCCTACTTTGGCATTAAAATCACCCATGACAATGGTGATGTCAGATTTCTTGGATTCGTCTATTTCACCTTGCAAATTAGTATAAAAAGCTTCTATTTCTTCCTCTTCTGCTGTTGATGTCGGTGCATAGACTTGTATTATTTTGATATTCTTAACTTTTCCTTGTAACCTTATGCTCAGAATGCTGTCATTTACTGGTTTCAGATGTGCCTACCCTAAAAACTTCCTGTCAGTAATCTGTCTTTCCATTTACACTGATTTTCAGGAATAAAGGCCTGCTGTCAGTAATGGTTCAAAACCGTGTCAGATGTTGTCAGGAAAAGAACACCACTGTCAGTAATACGTTTATACTGTGACTACGATGATAGTTATACCCAAAACATAATTGTATCTAATAAACTGAGATGTTTTGAAGGGTCCAGTTAACAAGGTAAGGTAGATGTTCATAACCAGCATTGGTGGAAATCAAATGTGAAGAAGCGTAACTCTAATGTAAATGCGTCTACACACTATTGACATAGCTAATTTACAATGACTATAACTGTTTTACTCTCTTTTCAATTCAAACTTTAAGCAACTGAAAGAACCTCAATAATTTTGTGTTTAAAGAGAATAAAAACATCTATTGCTCGAATTCATCCTGCTATCTATTTCCACATCCACCAAGCCAAAAAATTAAATGAATTAGAAATTCCACATTTTATGGTGTGCATCCGGACATTTTCGAATATGCATATTTTTGGCACGCTTTTCGGGATGCCGAGATGTGACATCACTTATAACTCAAACTCGCATCAGGCTTTCGACAAAGTGCCACATCAACGATTACTTAACTGAATAGAAAATGGCTGATTGACAGAAGACAACAGGTAGTAGTTGATGGGGAGGGTTCAAACTGGAAATCAGTTTTGAGTGGGGTACCACAGGGATCAGTACTGGGACCTATATTATTCTTAATATATATAAACAATTTGGATGATGATATAACAAGGTATTGAAATTTGCGGATGTTACAAAAGTGTTTAGAAGGATTAAACGTGATGGAGATAGACAACATTTACAAGATGATCTTGACAGGTTGATCAAATGGTCTGAAAAGTAGCAAATGTTGTTCAATTTTGGGAAATGTAAAAGCCTCCACACAGGACATGGGAACGAAGATGTACAATATACAATGGCAGGTACTGTACTAAGTACTACTGTAAAAGAAAAGGACTTAGGGTTAACCATTAGTGCTGATATGATGGTTTCAGATCAGTGCAGAATTGCAGCTTGAAAGGGAAATCAAATCCTTGGATTAATTAGGGGAAATGTAGCGTATAAGGAAAAAGAACTACCGGTAATACTTCTGTAGAAAACAATAGTTAGACCTCATTTAGAATATTGTGTACAAGCGTGGAGGCCATATCACAAGGACATAGATATGCTAGAAAGAGTACAGAGGAGAGTGACTAAAATGATACAAAAACTGAGGGATCTTGGTTACGAAATAAGCCTAAAAGAATGTGGTTTGACAACACTAAAGACCAGGAGATTGAGAGGAGATCAGATTGAAGTGCATAAAATATTGAATGGTTATGAAAATAATGACAGAAATAATTTTTTCTCAGTTAAGAAAGATAGAAGGACTAGAGGACATGAAGTTCCATTAGTAAAGGAGCAGTGTAGATTAGATATAAGAAAGTTCTCATTTTCACAAAGTAAATGAATGGAACATATTATCTGCTGATTGTGTGGGTGCTAGTAGCATGTTTAAAAATAAAATTGACACACACACCTCAGAAGGGCGGGATACACATAGGTAAAAATGGGCCAAGAGGCCCTGAAGTCCTTTGGACTAATAAGTCTATATATGACCCCGGCTGACCAAATGAGTGATAAGTTGGAAAAATTGTAACATTGTTTTCTTTTATCCTTGTAAAGGTTGGGTAGTGCTTTACACGGTTTCAAAAATTATGACTGCTACAAAAATTTGCGAGGTTATGGAGCACTGAACATGGTAAGGGTCAAAAAGTGAAAAAGAAGAAAATGGTTGTTGAAGTTTTACATTATATACAGCTGTATGCAAATGGATTGCTTGGAAATATTACATGCATGACATTCAAATGTGGCCCACAGTATGTATGTTATGTTGCAATGATACACTGGAAGTACAAATGTGCTACTACAAAGACTTATCAAGTTATGCCAAATTATGTCTTTATGTGCAAAACTAAGAGGACAGATTATTTGAGAGCAAAAGGTAGTATCAAACACTGGGACAGTGTTCAGACACTGGGACAGTGTGACTGCTGCGTGGCTAAATGGATGCAATGATGCTTTGAAGTTAGTTCTTCTGCCAACTATCCTTTTCACACAAGGCTATAGGTTTAGTGGCTGTCAGCACACTACTGAGCCTAAACTACCATGCAGGTGTGTAAAACGTCCTGATGTATTTGAACATGAGCAACTAATTAACTGTCCACCAACTGGGAATTACTTTTCTGTGGCCCAAGAATAACTAATTTCACAAACATCCTGCTTATATAAAACAACTGCATAAAAATAGATGTCCATGCAAGACACAGACTCCGCATGTGACAGATGTTTTGGGAAGGGGAATAGCTTCCCAGCCAACACCCACTAGACCCCTGGACAGTTGGGTGTACATTTTAAGGGGTCATCTTGAAACAACCAAATGTCAACCATTAGAAGAGTTGCTATAGTTCCGCTATACACAAGAAATCTGTATTTGATTGAATCATTCTAGTATCATCAGCATATAGTAAAACATACATTTTCAAGAAAATGTCTACATCATCATCACTAAGGTTGTTGTAAATTTCACCAGCTGCCATGTCAAGTCCCTTATAATTATGACTAACAGTGTTCAAAATCATTCAGGTAAATAGCAAATAACAAAGGAGACAAGTTTACTCCTTGTGGTAAATGTACATCACATGAGAAGAAGGCTGACAAAGCCCCCCAAAATGCAAAATTTGTACACTATCTAGTGATGTGGTTTTGAGAAGGGCCCTTGAGACTATCTATCCCCTAGTAGTAGATTTTGTGTATTGGAAAAGGAACCCGGAAGCCTCAGCCAGTGACCAATTACAGATTAGTCACAGTTTCCATCAGGCAGGAGGTCCTCCACAGTGAGGTGACAGATGTTGTAGGAAAAGTGATTAGCCAGATAGAGCTGCTCTTGCAGTATACAATTTAGTTAGCAAATTTATCATTTTAGGGGACCTTTGATGCCCTTAGAATGATTCAATCAAATACAGATTTCTGGTGCATAGTGGCACTACCACATGAAATGTCTATGCAAAATTAGAGAAAAAGTTAGAAGTTTTTAAAAAAATAAGCAAAATGTGAAAATTTACCAGTTTTGGGGGGTCATTAGGTGCCCTTAGGATGATTAAATCAAATACAGATTTATTGTGTACAGTGACACTACCACATGAAATGTATATGCAAAATAAAATTAGAGAATAAGTTGCTGAACAGTTTTTGAAAAAATAGGCAAAATGTAAATTTGTTACCAGTTTTGGGGTCCTTGGAGGCCCTAGGGACCCCTTAGAATGATTCAATCAAATACAGATTTCTTGTGCATAGTGGCAGTGCCCTAAGATTGATCTATGCAAAATTAGAGACAAAGTTGCTGAACGGTTTCTGAGATATGGCAGCTAACGGCAGACATTAGATGGCGGACGCAGAGTGATGGCAATAGTCCTTTGGACCTTCGGCCCAAAGGACTAAAAAGGGTTGGACTCTCGATAAGCTAAAAAGACTTCCTTGTCCACCTGCCATCTAGAGTTAATTGTCAGGTTGGCAATATTGTTAAATCAAACAGTATGACATAGCTTAATGAAACTTATTGTAATGTCTACATATCAAATTTATCTTCTATTTTTTCATACTTTTATTTGCCTCCTAAGTTATATTTTTTAATTTTGTGCTTTCTCTTCCCAGGTGCTAAACTGGCCACACAACACATTTCCTCATTTTCAAAACATGATATCTAACATGATATCTCAAAAAGTATCATTCACATCTATCTCATATTTTGCATACTCATTGTATATGTTGTTGTCCATGGACATGTATAATATTATGAAATTCAAGCTATTAATTAAAAAGTTCTATTAGGTCAAAAATGGCATTTTCATAACAAAATGCATGCCCGCCCAAGGTTGCTGGGGAACTTGCAGCCTAAAGGACTGTTAACTCGATATTATCGCATCTAAATATGTCTCAGAAAGCATTAAAACATTATACATGTAGAGACCACTTCCGAGTACAATCTGCTCAATATGTTCAAAGCCAAGGGATTGCAATAGAGAAGCATGTTTATGTGTCTTTAGAATGCTATATTTTTTTTTTAGACTACTTCACTTGGTCTCTTATTTCCATCATTTTCAGCTGCCAAATTGCCCACCTCAACATTGTTTGCATCATCCATTTTGAACAAGGTGGTGTCACGTAACCTTACTTACCAAGGTGTTTAGCCAGGACATTTTCATTTGGTAACCAAGACTTAGGGACATTTTCCTCAGTATAATGACATAAATCAGAAAAGTCACTATAACAAAACTGGACTTACAGACACCTGCCATGGCCAATGAGTTTATCAATGGACACAGGATAAATAGTACTGCAAGCTGGTATGCCTAACTCAGTATGAGCCAAAATGTGACTTATGTACATTTTCCACTACTGCTTAGAAAGGTAAGTGCTCACAAGGCACAATGTTCAATCCTTAGGCCTGCCCAGTTTTACATTTTACACATCACCCTTTGCAGAACTCTTCATTCCATCACAGCTTGGCTTCTTTAGAACACATAACTGCACAACTGCATATCCACCACTGTCTATAGCCAGGTACTTGTTTACAGTAAAGTGACCTGAAGCAACGTGAAGTGAACACAATTACTTAAGCTTCAAAACAGCAGCATCATGCTTCAAAACTTGGTCATCACAAATAAAGGTATGTCTTTGTGTATTAATATCTCTCGCTTACTGGTTCAAAAACAGTTTGTATTATATTAACAATTAAACATTTTAATCAAACAACACTGACACTACAAACTTTCTGATTACTCACACACTCATGAAACAGTTAGATATTGTTTATATGATTTCATTTCGTCGGCTCTTGCTACATGGGATATGTCCAACCCATTCTTTACATCTTATGTTCCTTATATCCACGGTACATTACACAGTGCAGGCTAGTACAAGCATTTCAAAGGTGTTCCTATTAAACGGAGGTTCCTTACACCATGAATTCTTATGAGTGTCCACTGCACAATTGACAGATCCGCTATGTCGCGTTTTGCCTACATCACATTCATAGTTATGCATAATACCTCCGTGAAGCTTTGCTTTGCCAACAATGTTAATAATGGTTATATTTGTGAATTACATTACTATTGTTGCATGACATCTCATAAATCAAACATTCCCACATATAGTTGGCACTTTAAAAACTTAAACCTTGTTTTTGTCATAAAGAAACTTTTCTGGGACCAGAATTTCAACAAAATAGACGGCACAATGTCCAAATCCACCAAGTGGTCGGCATCCATTTTTTTATGGCTTGACAGTTTTTTGCTAGCAACAGGTCACCTGATGGATAGGTCAATTACATCATACACTACAAAGTGTACATTTCATTTACATAATTTGATTATATTTACAGTGCAATGTTTAATTTGTTACAGTAATCGGGCTGTGCTGCTAGAACATACCCGGTCTGCACTGGCATTGGTGAGGGTGGCATCCACAACTCGTTGGCCCCATTCCGCAGCCATCAGTTGTTCTGTCGCCTCCTTCAGAGCAATGGACAGGGCCACACTGCGGCCATGCTGGACTGTCCATTCCAAACCTGCGTCTGTATCTGAAGGCAAACTAACCAGTTGTAACTCGTAAGACATCTTGGCTTCGGGGCCAGTCAGATTAAGTACCTTTTCAAGAAATGCTTAAAACAGATTAAACTCTCGATAGGCCAAAGACTTCTTTGTCCACTTGCCATCTGGAGTTCATTCTCTTGGCCACAATCTTGTTAAATACGAAACAACAAAGAAATTTAGTTCAAGCATATTAAAAGCCACTTGTTTTTCATTTAGTGACTCAAACTGAGTCATTTGATTAAAGAAATTATAAATTGCTTAGCGATATGCAGGACCTACCAAATTATACTCAACAGCCAGGATGACACAATGAAATATATAAGATCTGTTTAGACCTTTCTCTAAGAAATTTCTTTAAAAAAATTTAAGACTGGACACCCACCTGCAGTACATGATGCATCAATTGTTTTACTTGACCATTTTGTGAATTAATCATATGTCCATCGCAAGTCCACCATAGACTGACCTCAACTCTGACTGACCGACCAACCTCAACTTTGACCGACTGACTGATTTCAACTCTGACCGACCACAGATTCTTATCCAAAATGCATGTGAAACAAATATGAAGAAATTGTAACACGGATTTCAAATATGTCATACCCAGGAGGTGTAGATTGAGCAGCAACATGAGTTCCTCCTCTGCCAGTACGCCACACATGACTCCAAGACACGCAGCAGCTGTCGTACGTGTCACATCCTGGTTGACAGACAGGAGTCCTTCCAGTGTTACTGTCAACTCCTTCCGAACTTTGTCCCCCATCTTGGAGCCAGCGCCCTCGATGCATCCTCGCAGAGCCTGTAGCATCGTGTCCCTGGTGGCAGCAACATCAACTAGTGATCATGATGGCAATGGAAGTAAAGCTGATGTTTGAATGTGGAACTGAAGGTAAAGGTATTTACTTATATAGCACATTTTCTAATCCTTAGGACTGCTCAAAGCATTTTATGCATAACTCCCTGACATACCTGTTCAATCGATCACCATCTTGTTTTCTCTGGGAAGCATTCAGCTATGCTGCAACTAGTCATACACAAATACCCTCCACTGTCTATAACAACACAACATGGAGTAAATAAAAAAAAAAAACGTCAGTAGCACATCTACATTTGATCGGCCAAGTGCTACACCGACTTAGCTTGTTCATACATAAATTGTACTTGCCCGTCCAGGCAAGTGGTGGTCTACGCCACCTTTCCCGCTGGTATGTTTTACTTGCCCTGGGCAATCGGGCAACTGTTAATGCCGAGCTCTGCACAACACCACCATGTTCCAACCACTACACCGCCACACTCCAACCACCACACTCCAAACACTACACCGCCACACGCCAACCACCACCGCCACACTCTAACTACTACACACTACACCACCACACTCCAACTACTACGTTCCGTTGGTTACATATAGGATGTTATGATGGGAGTGTTGTTTTAGGAGAGGCTACTCTACTGGCAGACAAGACTTACATACGTCGCTTTTTGTTTTGTTGAGGCTAGCCAGTGATAGAAACTAAATGCAAGAGGTTCCAAGCATGACTACATGCTACAACACTTGACATGCTTCAAGCAGCACCAAGCAATCTTTATAGAAATAAAACTACCTCACAGCCTGGTCCTCTGTGGTCTTTACACCTGAGTGTAGCTCTGTAAAGAGGGGGTCAACGCGCGTGTGGATGACAGCGAGACGACTCAGTGCCAGAGCTGCCTTCAGACGTACAGTGCGATGTGGGTCATTGAGGGCCTTCATAAAAGTCGTCTGTAGTTGGGGTAAGAACGGCTTCAGCATGGTGCCACACTGCAACATCAACCACATCCACTAGAGTCAACCCAGCTACAAAACTAATCTGATCTAATTTGTCAAGTATTTCAAATATCCACACGATGCTCAGATCATCTTTCCTATATCTTCCTAAAACTACACTTAACGTGGCAACAGTTGTTTCTCTGTAGTTGAAATTGTAGGATTTTCATGATTTCAAATAACATGGTGTTCTTTGTTGTTAAAGCTGCTGAATTAACACCACATTATTAGAAAGACTAATTAAAGATCACATGGTGGATTTTCTTATTAAACAAAACTTGATAAACCCATCTCAACATTTTATTAAAGCGAGGTCATGCTTAACAAATATGTTGTTTTTTGGAAGACATCACTAAGTGGGTAAATGAGGGATCACCAGTAGATATCATCTACTTAGATTTTAAAAAAGCTTTCGACAAAGTACCACATCAAAGCTAAAGGCCCATGGCATAGGAAATGGTATAATAAACTGGATAGAGCAATGGCTGATTGACAGAAGACAACAGGTAGTAGTTGATGGGGAGGCTTCAAAATGGAAATCGGTATTGAGTGGGGTACCATAGGGATCAGTATTAGGACCTATATTATTCTTAATATATATCAACGATTTGGATGATGAAATAACAAGCAAGGTGTTGAAATTTGCAGATGATACAAAAGTGTTTAGAAGGATTAAACGTGATGGAGATAGACAGCTTTTACAAGATGATCTTGACAGGTTGATCAAATGGTCTGAAAAGTGGCAAATGCTGTTCAATTTTGGGAAATGTAAATGCCTCCACACAGGACATGGGAACGAAGAGGTAGAATATACAATGGGGGTACTGTATTAAGTACTACTGTAAAAGAAAAGGACTTAGGGTTAACCATTAGTGCTGATATGAAGGTTTCAGAGCAGTGCGGAATTGCAGCTTCAAAGGGAAATCAAATCCTTGGATTAATTAGGCGAAACATAACGTATAAGGAAAAAGAGCTAATAATACTGCTGTACAAAACAATAGTTAGGCCTCATTTAGAATATTGTATTCAAGCGTGGAGGCCATATTGCAGGAAGGACAGATATGCTAGAAAGAGTGCAGAGGAGAGCAACTAAAATGATACCAAGACTGAGGGATCTTAGTTACGAAATACGCCTAAAAAATGCGATTTAACAACATTAGAGACCAGGAGATTGAGAGGAGATCAGATAGAAGTGTTTAAAATATTGAATGGTTATGAAAATATTGATAGAAATATGTTTTGTTCAGTTAAGAAAGATAGAAGGACTAGAGGACATGAAGTTACATTAGCAAAGGAGCAGAGTAGATTAGATATAATAAAGTTTTCATTTTCACAAAGGGCTGTAAATGAATGGAACAGATTATGTGCTGATTGTGTGGGTGCCAGTAGCGTGAATATGTTTAAAAATAAAATCGACACATACCTCAGACAGGCGGGATACACATAGATAAAATGTTCGGACTCTCGATAAGCCAAAGGGCTTCCTTGTCCACCTGCCACCTAGAGTTAATACTCTGGGTGGCAATCTTGTTAAAATAATCTGAAACTACAGCTACTGTCTTAAAAAACTTAATGACAAAAGTTTTGAAATTGCATTTCCACCAGCCCTAATACTCGACAGTGCCTGTTTAGGCCAGCCAATTTATGGTTTGATCTAGACAAAATTGCAACAGAAACAATTTTTGTAGGAAACAAGCTCCAAACTCATACAGGAACAATATATATACAAAATCAGACAAAATCGGAATGGGGAAATATTGAATTTGCATATGATATGACTCCATATTTAAGGAAGAAATTATTAAATGAAGTAAATATGATATAAAAATATAATGTACATGCTCACACAGGTGTGACTATGTATGTCTGGAAAAACCAAGATGGCTGCTATTTTCAAGATGGCCACCAAGTCTTCCTCCAATATCCATCACCAATAGAAGAATAGATACAGGAGCCAACTTTTAATAATCACAGACCTTTCTAACCAGGACTTCTAGCTGAACAGTTTACTATGATTATTTTATACTGCACATGCACAAAAAACCGACTTCCTATTACAAAGGATTGCCTCTCATTCATGGTATTACAGGAACTAGTTAATATTTTGTTGGCCTCAAACAATATGTTCTGGCAACATGACTCGATATTTAGGAAGAACTAGTCAAATGAAGTAAATATGACATACAAATAAAATGTACATGATATTATTATATGTGACTAGAAATCCAATATGGCTGCCATTTTCAAGGTGGTCGCCAATTAGTCTGAAAATATTTACTAACATTTTATATAGTCCAAGAGCAAGAGGTAATTTATTGGCTTGAAATGACCAAGTGTTTGGTTGGTATACCAGTATGAATAAACCTGCCTTTGGGGTAATCAAAAAGCAGTGTATTAAAGTTATTCAGTTGTAGACTGAAGTACCAGTGTTGATAAATACCAATAGCTGGCTTTGTCAACCGAGAGCCAATAAACAATGCTGAATATATTATAATTTATTTTTAGCATATATATATATGCATAATCTATATATAATCAACGGATTTAAGAGGACTAGTCATGTTTGTGCTCCACAGTTCATTAAATGCACTAACATAGCTAACCTAGAGCAGGACACATGAATTTATAATACTTGCTTTAGCAGTAATATAACATTCAGTTTATTTTTGTTTATGATAACTTCACCTCTCGTTCAAAATTCAGCGGAGTTTTACCAAGTTTACACACCACCACTGTAAAGCTTCAAGTGCCTATTTTCTCAAAGAATTCTTATTAATATTATATTGTGAGCCTTTCATTACATTAAAATGTATTTTTTTTACAAATGTGACACCCACTGTCATTATTGCTGGTGATCTTGAGCCATTGTAGCAACTTTCTGTGGGGGCAGGTATAAATTACCTGGCCAAACCATTTCCCCATCCTGTAAAGTCGCGAGTTCCGTTGTTGTCTTACAAATTGGTATTTGTGATTTTTTGGTCAAAAATACACATTAACATACTATTATGCCCCTTTAGCAAAACTAAATTGCTTTCGTGACATTCAATTACATTACTTATGATAATTTAGAGTTGTTTTATAGCTGTGTGAGGGTGCAAGTATTGATTATTTGGGCAAAATATAACTACTTCTTGTAAGGTTGCGACTGCCTAATTTGTGTCCATCAAATATATTGATGCAATTATTATTGTACCTTTTCATCCATATTAAATTTGGAGTTGTGCTTTTGTAACACCCATTGGCTTTATCTCTGATAATTTTTCCCAAATGGTATCTCTCTGTGGATGCATCTATTCATTTACTAGCAAAAAACATTCCTCCACCCATAAAGTTCCGTTTCTATAAACACACATACATTATTAAGATATAATTTTAACTCTACTTAAATAGAATTTGTTTGCTATTTGTCCACTTATTGACATTTCCTCTGGTATAACTGAGCTATTGCACACATTTCTAAGTGCAAGTGTTGACTTTCTGGCCAAACCATTACCCCCTTGTAAGGTTGCAAGTACCTATTTTGACAAACAAATACATTATTGTATTTTGCTATTGTGACAACTGTCGACATAATTTCCGGTCATTTGAACCATTTGCCATATCTCTATTGATGCAGGCATTGGTGTCCTACCAAAAAAAATTGCATTTCCCCATAAAGACGCAAGTTTTTTTTATTTGTGAAGACAATGCATACTAAGACAAACAATTAACGCATTACCCCAATTGATATTTTCACACATATTGACATTATTCCATGTTTAGATGTCATGTTTGAAGGCTGATCCTAACTCCGATTCTGGAACTGGAATCTGTCAATCTTAAATTAGTGGAATAGAAACAAGAATATCATCAGGATGGAATTGGAAATGGAGTCGGAATTGGTTTATTTGAAAATAAAGGAATCCGAATATCTTTGAGTGGAATAAAAATTCCTTACTTGAATCAATAGGTTTGCAAATTGCACAGCCACTATTTTTTATGTAGAAATGAAAATGCACACATGAATAAAGTCCCATTCAGAGAAAAACCTGGAAATCAGCAATACTACAGTATCTCCCAGCTATATACTTGCCAAAATATCAAGTACATAATTATTAGATTCATTTAACATTTTGTTCTGGCCTTATAACTAATCACCAATATACTTGGTCTTTTGGTTTAATTTTTGAAAAGTCACGTTGTTAATATTTTGTGACATTTGTACAGAGAAATGTTGATTAAAGCCATAGAATTGCTGTGCTAATTTTATGGCATTATCAATAAAGTAGATTGAAAGCTACAGTTTCATAATACTGGATTAGGTTCAATTAGCTAGCATCATAGACAATGTCCAGATATTAAAATGCCTGTAAATTGTACATGAATAAAATTATATAGCGATATCATTTAGGTTCAATTAGCTAGCATCATAGACAAAGTCCAGATATTAAAATGCCTGTAAATTGTACGTGAATAAAATTTATATAGCGATATCATTTAGTAGAATCATAATGGTAGTAATGGTATAATAATGAAAAAGTTATAAGTTTGTCTTAAGGGATAACTTTTCGAAAAGAAAAAGCCAATCGCATATTTCTGCATGACTGAGATGTGGAGTGTAGCTAAAACTAGCATAGCGAAACTTGCAATTTAGCTTGGATAAAGGGTTCCTCACATTACATGATAGTTTTTATGTGGCTCTTATTCCTAAGTCCTTTGACACGGCCCACAATATTATTATTAGTTCCTGTAATGGGAGTTTAACAGGAGCTCCCGTGTAACAGGAAGTTTGTGTTTTGCGCATGCGCAATATAACATAATCACAATTAAATATGGAGCCATGTTGCCAGAACATATTGGTTTGAGGCTTACAAAATAATAACTAGTTCCTCTGATGCCATGAATGAGACTTTAATAGGCAATCCTGTGTAACAGGATGTTGGATTTTTGCGTATTATAAAATAATCACAGTAAACTATTGAGCTGGCAGTCAGAGTTATATTGGCTGGTGATTATTCAATAAGTTGCTATTCAGTAAGTTGCTATATCTATTCTTGTAATTGTGGTGGATATTGGAGGAAGACTTGGCGGCCATCTTGAAAATAGCAGCCATCTTAGATTTCCAGTCATGTGTAGTCACGTGTGTGACCATGTACATTACATTTTTATATCATGTCTTCTTCATTTAATCAGTTCTTCCTTAAATATGGGATCATATTGACAGAAAATATTGTTTTGAGCGGATATTTTAAATTAATGCAAATTCAATATTTTTTATATGTTGTTCGGTATGTATTTGGGGCTTGGTTCCCACAAAAAGTTTTGTTGTTGCAATTTTGTCTAGGTTAGAAGCTTTTTGGGCCTAAATTGACTGGACTAGTTTCTGATTTCTGTATGTCCCCTTTCAAGATTTTGTGCTTGACGATTCCGATTTGTTGTCTTTGAGCTCAAGTTTACAGGGACTGATGTGCTGTAGAAATGTATTAAGTACTATTATCAGACTTAAGCTCTGAGATGGTTGTTTCTATAACAAAAAGGTTCTAAACAAGGATGTTATCATTTATAACGCTTCTTAGATTCTTTTAACAATTTTGTCGGTCAAAATGCTACCCTCACCTTTCTGAGTAGCAGTGCAAGTGTTTCAAGAAGTGCTACTTTCACGCCGTAACTAAAACGGTCTCCAAGGATACGAATCAATGGCCCAGTGATGTGTACAACCGAAGGCCGCAAGGCGGCAGCACTAGTCCTCTTGATAACTTCACCAAGTCCGATTGCTGCAGATTCCTTCATTTCTGGTGGCCCATTCAAGATACCTTCACGGAATATTGGCAAAATCGGTGTGATGCCCTGAAAATTGAAATTAAACCTCTAAACACTTATTCATGCAAACAGGTAAATGCACACATAAATACCTATGCAATGCAGGGATCAATCTGGAAAATGGCATGCATGTGATCATCAGAGCATCAGAGACAGAACTAAGTCCCTTTTCAAAATCTTTTAACATTAGGCATGTAATCATGTTATTATTTAACTTGTTTGAATTCTATTCAGGACTGCCTGCGCGACATATTTCTGGGTACATATATATAACCATCAATATTAACATGCTCAGAAATGTTCATTTTTTCAAAATCTGTAACATTAAAAAACCAGATGCAGTCTGGGTAAGCGTGCCCCATTTTTTGTGGACTGGTCATGCTACTATAGCAGCAGTTTGTGGCATTGACGGACAACGATTTACATATGAGAGAGTACCAACAAAATATAGCCAAAGAACTATGTCGATTAAACATAAAAAAAAACTAATTTATACACTGATCCACAGTTATACGGAATAGCCTCACACAGTCTGTGGTTGAGACTCCATTGGTGCAGTCTTTTGAGAGGAAAGTAGGTTAAAAGTTAGGGGAAAATCACCCACTTAAATTAGCCCAATTAAATTATAATATACAGTAAAGCTGCGAAACTTGGCATCTAAAATCAAGCCAGAAGAAGCTTGACGCCTTCAACTCAAGATGCATTAGGAAGATCTTGGGCATCAAATGGAGCAACTTCATTACTAACGAGGAAGTCAGAGAACGGTCAAAGCAAACTCCAGTGTCCAGTACGATATGTAAGCGGCCCATGAACTGGCTGGGTCATGTTTCACAGCTTTCCCCCACAAGATTCACCAACCAGGTGTTATGGTAGACCCCAGGAGGAGGCCAGCCAAAAAAACTGGCACCAGACCATTCAGCAAGATCTTTAAAGAGTGAACAGGAGCTGGAGTGATGTCAAAATGCTGATCGCTGACCGATCCAATTGAAAAGCGTAAACTGCCTCATGAGTCGGATGACGTGGGAGCTTCCAAGTCTATATAAGTCATATTGTGTAGATGTATGGATGTATATTATTTGTATAGACATGAACGGATTTCACTTTGTTCGGCAAGACTTGAAAGTTGACGATGGGTGATATAATATGGTGTCGGTGGCTTCAACACAATTAAGATGTGGTGGGCAATGCTAGACACAATGATGAAATTCTATAATTTGTATGACCATCCTATGCAGCCAGTGCATAGGAAAAGAAAGCCGGGGCTGACCAGTGTTTACCCTCATTGGTGTTAGAATGTGGTAAATATTCATGAGGCTCTCCAAAATCTACCAACCACACCTCCTTGAGGGCTCTCCAAAAAAACAACTAACCGCACCCCTTTGAGGGCTCTCTGAAAACTACCTACCACACCCCTAGATGGCTTTTCAAAAACCACCAACCGCACCCCGTTGAGGACTTTTCAACAACCTCCAACTGCACCCACCCTTGAGGACTCTCCAGAAACTTTCAATTGCATCCCCCCCGAGGCTCGCAAAATGCTCAAACTACTCTCCTGCACTTGCTTTCACACTTAATACTAGGCCCATTTTATGACAATGCAAATACTGTTTTGACCTTGATATAAGAAAAATAAAACCATGCTATGGTCTAACAGAAGATCATCATGGTATCTGAAACATAAAAATCATGTTATCCACATTTCACTCTTGTACAAGGGACCTATGAGGATGCTACATCTCACTCTTGTACAAGGGACCTATGAGGATGCTACATCTCACTCTTGTACAAGGGACCTGTGAGGACGCCACATCTCACTCTTATACAAGGGACCTATGAGGATGCTACATCTCACTCTTGTACAAGGGACCTGTGAGGACGCCACATCTCACTCTTATACAAGGGACCTATGAGGATGCTACATCTCACTCTTGTACAAGCGACCTATGAGGACACTACTTCTCACTCTTGTATAAGGAACCTGTGAGAACGATACATCTCACTCTTGTACAAGGGACCTGTGAGGACGCCACATCTCACAGTTATACAATGGACCTGTGAGATCATCTCACTCTTGTACAAGGGACCTGTGAGGACGCTACATCTTGCTCTTGTACAAGGGACCTATGAGGACGATACATCTCACTCTTGTATATGGACCTGTGAGGACGCCACATCGCACTCTTGTACAAGGGACCTGTGAGGATGCTACATCTCACTCTTGTACAAGGGACCTATGAGGACGATACATCTCACTCTTATACAAGGGACCTATGAGGATGCTACATCTCACTCTTGTACAAGGGACCTGTGAGGACGCCACATCTCACTCTTATACAAGGGACCTATGAGGATGCTACATCTCACTCTTGTACAAGCGACCTATGAGGACACTACTTCTCACTCTTGTATAAGGGACCTGTGAGAACGATACATCTCACTCTTGTACAAGGGACCTGTGAGGACGCCACATCTCACTCTTATACAAGGGACCTGTGAGATCATCTCACTCTTGTACAAGGGACCTGTGAGGACACTACATCTCGCTCTTGTACAAGGGACTTATGAGGACGATACATCTCACTCTTGTATATGGACCTGTGAGGACGCCACATCGCACTCTTGTACAAGGGACCTGTGAGGATGCTACATCTCACTCTTGTACAAGGGACCTATGAGGACGATACATCTCACTCTTGTTCAAGGGATCTATAAGGACGCTACATCTCACTCTTGTATAAGGGACCTACGAGGACGCTACATCTCACTCTTGTTCAAGAGACCTATGAGAAAGAACAGTTGAGGAGCTAGATCTCACCCGTGTATAAGGGAAACAGGAGGAAGAACACTAATGATGCTAGACCACACCATTGTATAAATGAACCAGATGGAAGAACAGTACAGGAGCCATACATCAATCAGTGTACAAAGGGATCTTGAGGAAGAACATTCTGATTGCAGTTCAATCTCGTTGGAATTTCAAACATGACAAACATTTGACACAAGGTTCCTTGATGTGGAGAGCGGTGGCATAGCGGTAAGAGCATCAAACCCTTAATCGAGATTCTGGGTTCAAATCCTCTGGCTGCCGTTTCAAACCTTGGGCAAGTTTGTTCAATTTACCTACGTACAGTTCACTTGGCTATATGAATGAGTACCTGGATACTGCATTATATAGGATCTTACTTTATTATTCTAAACAACAGCATCTTATTTCACAATTGTCTCACCTTACTTGGCAGACAGAAGCCGGGCAGTTCATCTCCATGGAAGTCACTCACTGCAAATCGCAATGCTTGTCGAACATTCCCGATATGGCCGAGCATTTCTGAGTTACCTAGTTTCTGAGGAAAATGCACTAGTGTGATTGAAGAAATTGTTGATGCACAGATCACATACATGATGCCAATATCACCATCTATTTAACATAAATTTGTTGCTTTTCTACTTTCCTCCTCCTTGCTCACCAAAGTCTTGTACATTTCTACAGGTTATTCTTTTAATTTTGCCAACATAGACCCTCCTACATTTTTTTATTACTTTTGTTTTATTTAGTCATTTTTAATAACTTATTAAATAAATATTTAGTATTCCTTATTACTGATTGATCACATATGTTTCTATTTTGTACCTTGCCTATTTCTATTTATTTACATCCAATTCAAGTAATTGTGAACATTCTTCTAGAAACACACTTTAAGCCAAGACACCACTACATTGAATAGCCATTATCAGTCACATGAAGTTTGATAAGAAAAATGTTCAAAGTCAACCCGTGAAATTGATCTCATCTACATCATCACCATGCAACAATCACCTTGGTGATTGCGTTGAGACACATCCAGCTAGCATTGAGTACATGCTCGTGTGTGTAGGTGAAGAGACGTAGAATGCCGCGGAAGAGAAGTGGCATGTAGTCGGAGTAGTCACTCTTGGTGTGTGCACAGTATGTGTGTAGGATGGTGACAGCAGCACAGTGTAGGGATGTGTTGTCTGTGCTGTTCATCGCCATCAGTAGTTCGTCCATGAGGATCTTCGTGCCAGCGTCATCAACGATCGACAACACCACCGCCTGGCTGTATTGTAACTCCTGCAGCACAGGAAGACAGTATTTACACCTGTGAATTGCACGCCACCATAATGGTATGAGTCGGTGGTCAAACCTTCGGCCCAAAGGACTAAAAATTGACCTTGACATTCAAGGTCACAGATATACATACATGCTCACATACATGCAAAATTATAAACACACATTCGTACACATATGCAAAAATAGTGGTGGTACAGTAGTCCCTCTCTTCATCGGAAACACATCGGTATCTAAGCATAAGTGTTCCGTGTGTGTGTGTGTGTGTGTGTGTGTGTGTGTGTGTGTGTGTGTGTGTGTGTGTGTGTGTGTGTGTGTGTGTGTGTGTGTGTGTGTGTGTGTGTGTGTGTGTGTTTATTATTACTGTGATGTATTAAAAATAAACAGTTGGTCATGAAGTCAAATCGCAGCCCGCCCGCCCGCCCGCCCGCCCGCCCGCCCGCCCGCCCGCCCGCCCGCCCGACTCCCTCTGTTGATCTGAGATTTTCCTCAACCGCACACTGGTCATTCACTCACTGCCACTAGCCTACGCAACGGTATTGGCCCGGCGTTGCAGTAGAATTTGCTGTGCATATGGCAGCATTCATCCCAAAAATGTCGAACAAAGCATCTCCGTTACAACATTTTATAAATTGGTATTCTCGAACAATTTAGATCTTCTTGAGCTAAAATATTTCATAAGTAATTCGCAAGTTGACGATTTTGGCTGCCCCCTACCGGCTAAAATAATAACCTGGAAATGATCAACCGAATAAAATCAGTTGCTACATGCAGTTTGAACGTTAATTAAATATGAAAAACATAATCGTTAATTGTCTCACTTCATTTTTCATCCAATTTCGAAAGATTCATTAATGCACAAATTGTGCGTCACTTGATAATGCGTTCCACCGTTTCATACGCTGGGAACCAGTTCATCTTTTCCAGGCACTGGTAATATTTGCCGTTTGGCGTAGCGCAGCATAATTTGATGATGCTTGTTTATTATTTCACCTCAGTTTAGGCTTAATGACAGGCTACATTGAAAACAATTGAGGTGAACCTTTTATACATCCGATCTGTGAATCTTAGTTACAATTTACAAGATGAAAAGGTGACGCCAAGCCGAAGCCCTGACTGGGGCTGGAGGCGCGAACGGGGAAGCCATCATGACATCGCCGGCAACAAATGTGATTGATAACAGCACAAAATTAACAATACCTTCCTCCACATTCACTCTGCCTAAAGTTTACAGAGCGTAATCAAAGGAACTCTAAGTAGTTTGGACAAACACAACGATTACAGCAAGGAAGACAAGCTCGTTGTTTCGGGTACACGTGTACTTGGACTTGGTGTTACCATTGTCAAGGCATTGACACACCAAGCTGTATGTCCGCCATTTTCTAAACAAATTCGGCAAAAAATCTTCGAATTAATGAATACTGTCCATCTTAGGAGGGACATATAACCCAAATATCCTGTCCGCTGTCCGCGTACATGAGGTGTCCCCTCATCAGAGGGACATTAACGCCTGATACTACAGCTAAGATAGGATTTTTTTCAAATCTCTTAAATATGTCAAACTTTTTTATTGCACATGAAGAACATAAGTTGGGATGTTGAAAAAAAAAGTTGGCCCCCCTCTTCCCTTCGTTGCCATAGCAACAATCAAAGATGGCTGCCATATATAGCAAATATAGCCTATTTTGGAAACACTGTAACTCCACCAATAATTCAGGTATCAATGTAATTATTTTATTGCTTGTTTACAACACTTCATGCTGTGCAACGACGAAGAGAGAATTAAAGATTTTCCATTATTTAATTATTTTTTATTTAAATCCAAAATTTTCATTACTTTTCCTAAGTTGACATAAAAAATATAGAATAAAAAAAATGTCTCTTCGTTATTGCATAGATAAGATAAGAAGGAATACAACAGTCAAAACTTCACTGATCTAGCTTCATTATTACCAGAGATATTATGTTTCCAAATTGGAAAAAACCCGTTTTTGGCAAACGGCTGTCAAAGATTGGGTAATGCTTAAAGGCATGATTATGCACACAAACACAGTATACTGCATTATAAGTAAATAATACAGAGTCTCTGTGTGCTTTGTAGCAACACTGATGTTTTGTAGAACATAATAATAAATGTACTGTATTATAAAATGTATAATTTGTGTTCATGTTGAACCAGGAGTTCGCACAACGACGCAAGGAATGATCGATAGGAACAATGTTTAAAGATAAACTTTACTGAACAAACACGTGAACAGTCACTGTTCAGAAGCCTCCACCCATGTAGGAGGGACCCTCCCCATTCTTTTCATGTGCTCGTTGCCGCTTTCGGCCCTCGCCTTTCTCCTTCCTCCTTGCTTTCACACTCTCCTTGGAGGCTCGCTCAGCTTTTACAACACGCAACCGGTCCCGGTTCTTGACAAAGGCTTGCGTGATTTCGTTTGCCTTGATGGCAAGGAGATCCATCACCTTGGTGAGGTGGACTGCACCTTCGTTGAACCCACCCACTGCTGAGGCAACAGCACAATGGAGTTTGCGGTGCCCAACAAACACGGTTTTGCTGCAGCGGCTCCAAATCACGGAGTGAAGGCATTCGTTGCTGTGCTGTGTTTTACCCTTCAGCAACCGCTTCAACAGATTTGGGTCGCTCATGTGACGGTACACGGGGACCATAGCCTCTGCGACATCGTACGCAATAGGGTGCTTGATGTGCTCATCGTGTGAGCCCAGCTCCTCATCCTTGGCGATCGCTCGCTGGTAAAAGCACCATGAGTCTTCCCCTTGAGGGCAGTGGGTGTGGTGGGGCTCCTCATTGGTGCTCATGCAATGAAAGAGAGTCGCCCACACTCTGGTTCGCATGCTCTCGACATCCCGGTTGGCGTCTTGCGTGATGGCATAGCGGTAATAATGCTGAAATCTAATCGCCTTGTCTTTTGTCAGTCGTCCGTGACCACGCCCACCCAGAATGTGTTCTTTTGTTAGCGAGAATGGACGGCTCCACAAGAGAATGGGCCGTTCCCATTCTCTTGTGGGCGTGGTTTATACATTCTTCTTTGGTGATGGTGACGTTGGGGCCATAGGGTGCCATGGTGACTACCGCCTGGTATGCCTTGGAGTCACCATCACCCAAGAAACCAGTGTACATAAGGCCCACAGTGTCCACAGACCTCCCCCACAGCCGCTTTGCCGCTTCTACCTCCATCGCGTTGGAGCTACCGTGGTAATTGATGGAGCAGTCCTCTTCATGGTACAAATACCAGTGGCTGAAGGCAGCAGTGTCTTCACCAAACTGGTTGCGCTTGAGGCTGCAGCTGTGACAGTAGCCAGACAACACCACGTAGTCTACTACCAAACCTGTCACCACCTCAATCACTGCTGCCACACCGTACATGGACGTACATCCGTGCTTCTGCCAAGTAACGTCAAAACTGACAGTGACAGGCACAGGTTCTGTTGCTGGAAATTCAGGATCAAGCACTTGGTTCACCTCACACACAATGGCTGCACTCATCTGAAGAACGTCAGTAGTTGCCTCAATCTCCTTGCTAATGATCTTCTTCTCCTTCTCTTGAAATGTGGTCAGATGCATTGCCGGAATGCCAAGGATGCCACAAAATTCCTTCACTGCCGTGTGACCCAGTCCTAGGCGATTGAAGAACAGGACCATGGTATCATTGATGGTGAACGGGGACGTCTTGGCACTGGAGAGAATGCGTGGTGAAGAGTATGTGCTGCCGAACTCATGAGCACACTTGCAGCAAGCTAACTTCAGGTGTACTGCAAATCCCTTGTGGTCAGTGTCGATGGCGTTCAGTTGAAGAGCCTCAGAGTCGAGGCATTCTGGACATTCGACATTCTTCAACAGCGAGTTGACACAGTGTATGTCTGCAATACACCAGCATGGAGATGGAGTTGAAAAAGTATTGAATAAAATGTATATGTTGTTATAAAAACATTCATGTATTCAATAAAATTGAAACAGAATGCAAGGAATCAACACAAGAATGAAGTGTAGGATAGTACCACTAGAAAAGGTACATTATATCTTGTAATAATCCAACTTTTTACTATGCATATCCAACGCGTCAATGTAAATACACATTTGATTTAATTACTAACTTCAACAAATGCACTTCTGATTTTAGGCAGCTCTTCTTGTTACTATAATTCGTGGTATCGACATGCATAAGTTGTGATATGATTTACTTACTATTTAATAAATATTTACTAGTCAATACTTCCTATTACCATAATCCGTGGTATCAACATGCATAGTTTGTACATCATGTGGGCAATTATACGACTTATTTACTAGTAAGTAAACCATATTTACTAGTCAGTACTTCCTGTTACCAGAATCCGTGGTATCAACATGCATAAATTTTATTTCATACTGGCATTGTGCTTGCATTCTTATTCAATAAATGCACATAATATATATTATTATGTATTTATAAAGTTAGTAATGCATGCATTTTTAATGTATTTGCCAAAGAAGAATGCCTGTAAGTGTATTTTGATATTTTTCTATAACTACATTAAATAACTACTGTTGTCTTATGATTAATTTACTAGTCAGTACTTACCATTTCCAACATCTGTGGAATGAACATGCGTTGGTTCTGCTTCTTCTTGGCCTCTTTTATAATCAGCAGCTTTCATAATTTGTAGTTTCATACTACTGCGTGAAATAGAAGCGTTGGCTAGTATTTGAGCAGCCGTCTCAATCCCCCCAGCATCGGCATCTCCGCCCTCCCGCGACGCAGCTGTCATATGTTCCGTTGGTGCTCCCGCCACCAAACTCCAGTTTTTTCGCGCCATTTGCAGCACTTTCGTTTGCCTATGTTTGCTTTTACCGAATCTGTGCTTCGTATGAAATTTCAAACGCTTACAATCTTCTAAACGATCAGTATCGTCAACACTCGCCATTGTAACTAAAAATTTGCCGGCGCGCATCATGCGTTTGTTTACTGTCGGAAGTAGCAACATGTTGCACTGTGGGTAAAAATCACTGCCGGCAATGTCCATATAAGGCAACGTCCGGCAGTGAAGTGCTACGGGGCATCCCGATGATGATGCATGCCGTCTTTCTTGCCAAATAAGGCGATGCTCGGCATAAACTAGCTTGCATATATTACTCTATACGCCGAATATGGAGAAAAGGGCGGACCTATGACCAAGATTAGCAGACAGACGACGTGTTGTCGTTTACTGTGGTACCAAACAAGATGGTGAATGATGTATGGACGGACACGTTGTCAGGGCTTGAAGTTCGACTATTTTCAAATGTATTGCCGTCTTTAGGCCACAAGTTGGATTTTAAATTATGACAGGTACACTTTATTAACGATTGTTTAGACACGTTTTTGTAATAAAAGTGAACTTTATTCATAGTTAACATACAAAACACCAAGGATATGACACCATCTCATTTTCACCAATTTTATGAAAAATCACGATTTTAGTACCCGTGTCAGGCATTAACATGACAAAACGGTCCATACATTGACAAACTGTCCCGACATAGCGGGTGTCCCCTCGTCAGAGGGTCCGCTGAAGAGAGGGACTACTCTATTAAAAAAGATATATTTCATGTTCAGTAACATTTGACCTTGACATTTTTTTCAGAGTATTTCTCAAAATGAAATTAAATGCCATTTTGAGGTGATTTTTGACACATCTTTTTAAAATTGTCTTTAAAAGCATGGAAATGTCACTAAAAAACCTAGAAACTTAATTCTTTTTGGACTAGAGTATTACTTGATATCTTAGGCAGTCTGAGAAAAATTGTTAGTCTATCTTCAAAACTTTTAGTAGAAATTATTACCCCCTCAAATTAAGCATGTCTTGGCCACCAGAACCACGTTAACTTACCATCTGCTCGTCGGGCGTGCCGATCTTGTCGGCGAGAGCAGACATGAGAGAGGGCAGGATGCGGTGAAGGTGGTTGTTGAGAGCCACGCCTGCCACTGATGTGAGGAAAGACAATGCTCTTGTGTTCACTGGTGGCGCTGTCAACTGGTAAACACAAGAAACAATCATTAAGAATTTCAGTAGACAATTACAAAAAGGTGTCATAATGAATCAAACTACTGATGCATTGCTATATCCAATGTGACGATGCAGTACTATAAATTGTAAATTTAACTAGGTAATAGTTATCATTGATTGTACACTGAGGTATTAATAGTAATTATAGTTAACAAAATATATCATCAGGGCTATTTATATCACTGTAATCTAAATCCTGTGTGTAAACATGCTTGTTAAATTTTGTTGGTACTTCTAATTATTTATCGACCTAACATTAACAATTATCAATAAAAACAGGGTCATTCATGGAATTATCACATTTTGACTGAACTTCCTTCAAGGCCATGCGATGGCACCACCAACAATTCAAAGTTTTAGGAAGGGAGAAGTAGGTGTGAGGTTAAGGAGAGATATGGCAGCTAAATAGGACATTTTTTTAATGCAAAATTAATATGTTTTGTGCCCAAGTTGTAGAGTAGGTCTAATTAATAAAATATATTTAAATTTGTTCTGCCAGACCTCATTTCCACGGCAACAATCAAAGATGGCTGTCGGATAGGGAAAATATAACATAATTTAGAAACATTGTAGCTCCTCCCATAATGCAGTAATCAATGTTATTCTTTCTATTTCTTATTTGCAACACCTCATTCTATGCAATGTATAAGAAATATTTTATGTATTGTCATTATTTAATATTAATTGTTTTTTAATTTTGTTGGTAAAAAATTTGTATTTTTTTATGATGACTTCCATGTTAACAACTAAGAAGAAAAATCCAAAATATATGATCGACATCGCATAGAGAAGATAGCATGGAACACATCAGTAAATATGTAATTAATGTAGCATAATTACTTTAGAGATATGTGATGCGGCATGCCAAAACCAGGCTTTTCGAGTCAAATGGACAATGTAATATTATTACTGATTCATGTAGGACATTCATAGCTTTAAAATGATACTAAGATGAACACTGTATCTTATTCATACGTGAAGATACTGCATATATTCATGGAATTAGAGTTCCAAGAAAACCAGCTTTTAAAAAATGGGCCAAGTGGCCCTGAAGTCCTTTGGACTAATACGTCTATATGTGACCCCGGCTGACCAAATGAGTGATAAGTCGGAAAAATTGTAACATTGTTTTCTTACATCCTTGTAAAGGTTTGGTAGGGTGCTTTACACGGTTTCAAAAAATATGACTGCTACAACAATTGGCAAAGTTATGGAGCATTGAACATGGTAGGGATCAAAAAGTGAAAATGAAGAAAACGGCTGTTGAAGTTTTACATTATATATGCAAATGGATTGCATGGAAATATTACATGCTCAACATTCAAATGTGGCACACAGTATGTAATATGTATGTTATGTTGCAATGATACACTGGAAGTACAAATGTGCTGCTACAAAGACTTATAAAGTTATGCCAGATTATGTCTTCATGTGTAAAAAGGACGGATTATCTGAGAGCAAAAGGTAGACTCACTGTTTGACACAGTTTAAAACCTACAGGCAACTGTCCAGTTTAACAGGGGTCTAGTGGCTAATGCTGTCTGTTGACACAAGCTACTGCCAGTGACCAATTACAACTTCCATCAAACAATAGCAGGCAGAGAATCTTAGCTCCACAGCTGGGTGTAATACACAACCAGAGCCACCACTGATTCATAGTTAAGTAGATTAGCTCAATGCACCAACTAAGACAATACACAACACTGTGAGTGACAGTGTCCAGAGTGAGGCCTAAGCAGTGTCCTCATTGCTGAATAGATCAATTAAACCTGCCAAGTGGGTGACATTCTGCACAAGTGTTCATTAATCCTTAGTGATTGTTCAGAACACCAGACTGACCACATACCTAAACAAAGCGAATGTAATAGGTGAAGAACAGGCAGTGTTCAGATAGGGGTATTGGTTGAATTGTATTTGTCTCGACTCAAAAGGCTTTATTGTGTCTTCATCGATTATAAGAAAGCATTTGATTTAGTAGACCGGTCCTCCCTGTGGTCTAAGGTGTCAATCAATCTTGTCTACCACAAGTTCAACACATGGCCCTTCGTAACACAATATCATGAGACAACTTGGCGGGAAAACCTTGGGGGGAAATCTCAGTAATAGAAGTGTCTGTCAAATTGCGTTGAAATAAGCCACATGCCATTAAAAAAAGTCATATTTCTAAGCAAAAAACAAGCATCTGGTGACACATGTATTATTGATAACAATCGGGAAGTATTACTGTAACTTTTTATAAAAAACTACAATACTTACAAAACCATAACTTGGCATATGAACTGGACTTGTGTTTACCCGAAATTGCATGGGATGTTTGGTGAAGGGATCATGCCAAAAATGAAGTACGGATTTTTGCTGTCTTTCAACATTGTAGCAAAATGTTTATGAAGCTGTATCAAACTTGATATGCATTTGTTTACCAAAAAACCCGTCTGAATGTCAATAACATGTTTGTACTTACAACCACACAAATGTTTCTTTTGGGAGTTTCTCAACATGAAATAAACTGCCATTTTAGGGTGATTTTTGACATATTTTTTTATTGTTTTTAAACACATTTAAATATCTCTAAACAACATAAAAAATCTATTCTTTTTGGTCTGGAGTATTGTTTAGTATCTTAGGCAAACTCTGAGAAAAATGGTTAGCTTATCTTCAAAACTTATATTAGAAATGATTAATTCAAAAGAAGCATATAATAGTCGATCCAGCCACCTTAACTGACACCTGTGTTGCAGTGGTGTTTTGAGATGGTGAAAATGTGGAGAGAAGATGGAAACCCCACCTGAGGTATGAGCATGGGCAGTACCACCCGACTCTTGACGGCCATCACTTGCTTGAGTCCATCGAGTGCATACTCGGACAACTCCGGGTCATTCTGAAGCACAGACAATCAATGCACAGAAACTACACACACACGCAATCACATAAGGCACTGACAACTCAGGGTCATTCTGAAGCACAGACAATCAATGCACAGAAACTACACACACACGCACACACATAAGGCACTGACAACTCAGGGTCATTCTGAAGCACAGACAATCAATGCACAGAAACTACACACACATAAGGCACTGACAACTCAGGGTCATTCTGAAGCACAGACAATCAATGCACAGAAACTACACACACATAAGGCACTGACAACTCAGGGTCATTCTGAAGCACAGACAATCAATGCACAGAAACTACACACACATAAGGCACTGACAACTCAGGGTCATTCTGAAGCACAGACAATCAATGCACAGAAACTACACACACATAAGGCACTGACAACTCAGGGTCATTCTGAAGCACAGACAATCAATGCACAGAAACTACACACACATAAGGCACTGACAACTCAGGGTCATTCTGAAGCACAGACAATCAATGCACAGAAACTACACACACATAAGGCACTGACAACTCAGGGTCATTCTGAAGCACAGACATACAATGCACATAAACCACATGAAAAGTTGTCCTGAAATAGATAGTTACGAGCTGCTGGGGAATATCTGAAAAATGCAGCACACTTCAACCAATAGCTCAGTAAACCAGGCTGAAAATGTTGAGTCTAGTTCTGTTTTTTTCTCTGTTGCCAAGAAAACATCTATCTTACATACTTTTACACACTTCAGCACATCTGGCACAATATTCTGTACATACTAGTCAGGAACAGCAGTCGCCTACAAGGTCTTCACAGACTAGATAAATACCAACGAAACAAAGAAAGAGAATATGGAGCTACCAATTTGTGGAGTAGATCAGGCAGGATGTCCTCTAGTGCACGCTGTCCAATGTTGGCATGCAGGTTGCTGAAGGTGTCAGCGGCCGCCTGTCGCACCTCAGGCAGAGGGTCTATCAGGGCCTTGCTGACGGTTGGCACTAGACTGTCAGCGTAGATGAGCACCTACAAGACAGGCAAGTGTCACCATCATACCGTAATTCCTGCTGTGCTGAATCACTCTATATATTATACAACAGTTTATGGGTTTAACATGATATTTATGTATTCATATTCGTAACAGCACTTTCTTACCTTTTAAATACTTAACTCACAATTCCTACAGCATAACTTAGAGTTTTCTTTTGCTTAGTCCATAACAGGTTACATATCCTTCCTCTTGCCACTGATGCCCTCAATTAATTAGCTGATTATTCTGGAATTTACAGGGGTGTTCACACTGACTTCCAGTCCATGGAATAAAAATAAATATAAATGAGAAATGAAACATATGTATTCAGTGTTGGATAATTGACTTCCCCTTGCATAAACACCAGGTCCTTTTTCTGTGGGCAGCAGATGGACTGAAACCCTAGTCCTCTTGCTTGAGTTGCTCTACCTACCACCAAGCTACCATACTGCACAATCATTCTAACTCATGTTGCCAAGTCATCAAAATGGGCCAGGAGGCCCTGAAGTCCTTTGGAGTTTGGAGGGCCCTGGGGGGTTAGAATGATTCAATCAAATACAGATTTATTGTGTATAGTGGCACTACCACATGAAATGTCTATGCAAAATCAGAGAAAAAGTTACTGAAATATTTGCAGTATAACCAAAGTTACAAGAATTTAAACAGGGCCCCCGTCAACAATTAGTTATGGAAAAAAAATGAAAACAAAATTAAACATGATATAACAAAAAATTCATTGCTATTAGTGTTACATAGTCACTTGCTACACAGTAACACTGTATCATACAGTAACAATGAAGGCAATACTCAACACAGTGATACTAGTTTACAGGGCTACTTTATTTCGGCAACTACCTGTTTACTACAGTACATCAGCCCTTAAGGCAGAATCCAGTGCCCCTCAATGACACATCATTAATCTGGCCAATGCCATGGCATGCAGCCTGTGTAGTGTCTATTAGGGTTGCAGTCTCTTAAGGACACTGTCTTTTAGCAACCAGTCCAATGTGTAACAAACACACTACACTACATTTACTGAACATTCTTCAGGATAGTTCGTTTTCAAATCAGAAACTTTTATTTTTCATATCCAAGATGTTTAATTTACCTGGTAGAGGCTTTCGTCAACGTATCATATCGACTTCATCAATACCGATGATGCTGAATGACGTCATCGTACACGTGAGGCAGTTCGTAATTGCCCTCATCTCTGTTGATGGGTGTTTTGGTTTTCCTGATCCAGATGGCTTCCTTGATATGCCGAATTCTTCTGTTGGGTTCCTTGTCTACAATTTTCACTCCCTCCCAGTCTATGATTTGGTTTTCAGTTGTCGTATGGTCTGTAAGGGCGAATTTATTGATGGTAGACATCTATCTTTTTTCCCCGCTCCTTGTGTATTTCTCATTTTTCGTGTTGTCTACGTCCTTTCTGTGTTCCTCCAGTCGTGTTTTGAGTAGTCTTCCTGTCTCCCCAATGTACTTAGCACCACAATTCTTGCACGGTATTTGGTACACCAGTTCGCCCTGTTCTTCTAGCTGTACTTTGTCCTTGGGATGTACCAACAGGTGCCTGAGGGTGGTGTGGGGACGCATGGCTGTTGCTACTCCATATTTCTTCAGTACTCGATGTACTCTCTCTGAGACCCCTCTATGTATGGGATGACTACTTGGCTCCGATAGATTTTGTCCTTAGTCTTTTTGTTGGTGTTTTTCTTCTTACTGCTATCTGTCACCTTTTTCAGGGCCTATGATGGATAGCCACATACTCTTAGAGCTCTTCTCAAGTGTTCCACCTCTTCTTTCTTGTCCCCCTCCTCCAAAGTTATTGTCTCACACCTGTTCATAAGGGTTCTGACAACTCCCAACTTCTGATGTTTGGGGTGGTGGGATGCAAAGTTCAGGTACTGGTCAGTGTGCGTCTTCTTTCTGTACACTGTAGACTTCATGCTGCCATCTTCCTTTCTGGTGAACTTTGCATCCAAGGAGGGCATGCTGTTGTTCTCTTCGTCTTCCCGCGTGAAAATGATGCTACCTGTGGGGTCTACAGTGTTTATGTGTTGTTGTAATTTCTTTGCCTTTCCTGTGTGTGTGTAGACAAATTACATCGTCCACATATCGCTTCCAGTTTCTCGGTTGGCAATCGACTGGTGCTGTGGCTATGATTTTCTGCTCCAGGTCCTCCATGTACAGGTTCACAACAATGGGGAATACTGGACTGCCCATGGCTACCCGAAACTTCTGCTGGTAAATTTCTCCTCCAAATCTGAAGTATGTCATCTTCAAGACAAATTTCAACAACTCCATGATGGCGTCTATGTTTAAGTTTGTTCTCTTCTTTAGTGTCTAGTCATTCTCTCTTTCTTTTTCTGATGATTTTGCAAGCTTCTCTGATCGGGGTCTTCACGAACAGTGACACAACATCATATGACACAAATGATTCTCCTTCTTCCATTCTCAGTTTTGTCATTTCTTTCACCAATTCTTGTGAGTTTTCCATATGGTCTTCTGTTTTTCCAACAAGTGGTTGTAGTATGTTGGCCAATTTTCTGGATACTCTGTATGCTATTGTCTGTGTGTAGTCGACAACTGGTCTGAGTGGCACCCTCTCCTTGTGGATTTTTGGTGATCCATACATCTGTGGTACTTTTTCTAGTGTAGGATACAAGTACCAGTACTGATCTTTGGTGATCTTCCATTCCTTTTCCAAGGAATTAACCACAACACCCATCAACAGAGACGAGGGCAATTACAAACTGCCTCATGTGTACGATGACATCATTCAGCATCATCGGTACTGATGAAGTCGATGTGATACGTTGACGAAAGCCTCTACCAGGTAAATTAAACATCTTGGATATGAAAAATGAAAGTTTCTGATTTATTTTACACTACACAACATCTCATTTTGGGAGGCCCTGAGGTGCCCTTAGAATGATTAAATCAAATACAGATTTGTTGTGTATAGTGGCACTACCATATGAAATGTCTATGCAAAATCACAGAAAAAGTTACTGAAGAGTTTTTAAAAATATACTCAAAATGTTAAAATTTACCAGTTTATGGGCCCTCAGAATGATTCAATCAAATACAGATTTCTTGTGCATAGTGGCAGTACCCTAAGATATGTCTATGCAAAATTACAGAAAAAGTGGCTGAATGGTTTCTGAGATATGGCAACTAACTGCAGACAGCGCACGGCGGACGCAGAGTAATGGCATAAGTCTGTTGGACCTTCGGCCCAAAGAACTAAAAATGGGCAACTTAAGTGAACTCCCAAATCAACCCTACCCATCCCAATTGCCCCACCGTCGTGCTACAGGCCCAGTACTCACGTGATCCCTGCTGGTAGAGCTCATGATCTCGCTCAAGCCAATGCACACTCCCTGTCTCTGGTCACTCTCCTCTGACTCCAAGCCTCGCTCCAAGATCGGGATGATCTCCGGCAGAACCTTCTCTCCCAGCTTCCGAACAATGTCACCCAATGTACGTGCTGCCACCTGCCGCAACAACAACATGGTCAAGTGACTGGCTACATCCTGGAGCAGGCCTTTAAGGCGACAGGCGGGTCAGAAAAAAATGGGCCAAGAGGCCCTGAAGTCCTTTGGACTATATTGTGAATTTGTAATTATTAATGAAATGTTTTTTGGTGAATCATAGTTACAGACTATTAAGAGTTATGATGGAAGTAAAGTGTTGACATGTTTAGTAGGTCTCTAGACTATATGCATGCCACTGAAGATACACCTGAAAATAAAGTATTTGAGTAGACCATTACATGAATATTGTATATATTAGTTAATGTGTTATTAAAAAATACTGACAGATTTTATCCCGATACTCTGCTATTTAGGCCGATTTCCAGTGGTTGTAGAAACCTTGCAGGAGAGTTGTGAGCTGCAATCTTGCAAGTAGCACAGTAAAACGTTGTTTAAGAAAATGCACATGCATTATATGTTCTCATTTTGCCCCTACCACTCTCCCCCAGAATGGGAAGAAGAACGAGATGAATTATGATAAAACTTTATTTGTTAACAAAGTACATATGCTTAGCATGCATTTTGACTTAAAAACAGTAGTAATGACAGTTAAAAACAGTAGTAACAACATAATACTGATACAACTGGAGTGATGGAATAGCTGCAACATGTACACTAAAACATCTGAATAATATTCCTGATAATTTTTGGCTAAGTATGCTTTAATCTTTTCGAGTATACCTATGTTATTTTACTTTATACACTGTATATTATTTTATACCTAAGTTATTTTATTTTAATCCTGGATCTTTATATTGCATTCACAATTTTGTCTACAGCTGTTTTAAAGTTCCTCAAGTTCTACCAGTGCATTAGGGATTCCCATTACGCATTAGTTAGAGCCCACTGTTTGACATGGGTTAAAACCTACAGGCAACTGTCCAGTTTAACAGGGGTCTACTGGGTTAATGCTGTCTGTTGACACAAGCCTCTGTCAGTGACCAATTACAGATTAGTCACAGTTTCCATCAAACAATAGAAGGCAGAGAATCTTAGCTCCACAGTGGGGTAGGTGAAATACACAATCAATTGGCACTCTGCCAACCTAGTCCAGGCAAAATCAAACAAAATGTGAACATTTAGCTTTTTGGGAGGCCCCGAGGTGCCCTTAGAATGATTTATTCAAATAAAAATTTCTTGTGTACAGTGACACTACCCTAAGAGACGTCTATGCAAAATTAGAGAAAAAGTTACTGAAAGGAAATAAAAACAAGGCATTAGCTAAAATCCGTTTTCCATGTGTACACAAAGTTTAACATTCGAGAACATTAAAAAAATACATTTGTAGCATAAATTCGATTTTAAACCTGTCTGTGTAGCGATTCCCGCAGAAAATAAAAATTTAATGAGCTAGGTGATCACGTGGTATCTTAACATCACATATGACTCACACTCGCAGCAGGCCGACCTTTTCTATGCATTCAGAGCATGTTTACATGGATAGTTTTGGGGTCGAAACGAGCGTCAGAATGAGTTGTTGTGCAATATTCCAATGTAATACAAACACTAGTCATCATAGAGGAACAAGCAGTTATCTTACGGTTCCACATGAATTCAATTTTATTCAAAACAATGAATGCGAATGGGGATACAAGTCGACTAGGTATCGCCGAGCTTGGGCTCGTTTTAAGAATAATTATATCGAATGCAACCAACAGGAGATAATGTACACCAATATACATACATAGCAAACATATATCGTATCCAGCTACAGAAAGTAACGTGTATAAGTGTATAATCTTATAATATCACTAGAATATCGATGTATGAAGGAGGAGTTGTACAATTTATTATAACAACTTAAATCAGTCAGCGAATTTCTGTCGGTCCTGCTAGCTCAGTTAGTAAAGGCGTTGGTTCCTTGGCATTTCTTTTGTAATTGGGCGACGCCGGTTCGATCCCGACACCAAACCACTGATTTTTTTAACACTGTTTTTGTTTATGTTTTCACCAAGTAATATCAACCAAATACAAATTTATTGTGTATAGTGGCACTACCACACGAAATGTCTATGCAAAATTATAGAAAAAGTTACTGAAGAGTTTAAAAAAATAGGCAAAATGTGAAAATTTACCAGTTTTTGGGGTCCTGTTTGGGGGGCCATTTGGCGCCCTTAGAATGATTCAATTAAATACAGATTTCTTTTGTACAGTGACACTACCACATGAAATGTATACACAAAATTAGAGAAAAATTACTGAAGAGTTTTGAAAAAATAGGCAAAATGTGAAAAATTACAAGTTTTTTGGGCCCTGGGAGGCCCTACGGGGCCCTGAGAACGATTCAATCAAATACAGATTTATCGTGCATAGTGGCAGTACCCTAAGATATGTATATGCAAAATTAAAGGAAAAGTTACTGAACGGTTTCTGAGATACGGCAGCTAACGGCTGATGGCAATAATTCATTGGACCTTCGGCCCAAAGAACTAAAAATCACATTTTATGAGATTTTGACATTAAAATAAATTTTGAGTTGTTGGCATTTCCATTAAAAAAAATGATTAAACTTGCCGTTCATGTGAGTTGTACAGCTGAAATAAATTTATTTATGTCATAAAACATGTCTTTTGTGTGATGCCTATCGTTTCTAAGTCTTTGTTTATGACAAATTTAAGATACCATTTTATGCTGTCATTCCATCTCAGCTTTGGCATTACTCCTCCTCGTTTGCCACCCTCTTCTGCTTTCCTTGCTCTTTTTGACAGTCTGTCTTCACTCATTCTTTGCCCGAGTCCTGCCCATCTCATTCTGTTTCCGACTAATTTCATCTTTAGGTGTTTTTTCATGACAATCTCTTCTCTCAGTTCCTTAAACTTACTTTTATCTTCTATAGGGCATCCTATGTAATAATTTACATTTTGTATTTGATTCAATCTAGTTAACTGGAAGCCAGTGCAATTGTTTATGTATGTGTAGTGATGATGTAAGGTGTCCTGAGTATAAGATAATGTTGTACACATTGAAGTTTGGCATGGAAGGTACAGGTTTTACAAAACTTCCCATGAGAGAGAAAACAAACAGAGATGACCCCTACCTGTCGTTTGTCGTAACTCTTGCTGGCAAGACACCCAAGCAGCAACTGGAAGAGTGTTGGCAGAATCTCACGTAGCGTCTTTGGCGTGTGTGCAACAACCACCTTCCACACGTGCAGCGCTGCCTGGCGGACATTCAGCGCGGTGTCGGAGCGACCCATGTAGAGGCCTGCAAGCACGCGGTTACGTCGCTCACTGCCGAGGACTCTAAGTATGGCCTGCTGGGATAGCTCTGTGCCAAAGTTGTCGTCCTCACTCAGTGTTTGTGTTGACATCTTCCCAGTAACACCTACAGCACAATAATTCATCAAGTTGGAACATTTTATGGTATACAAGTCAGTAAATAAAAGGTCTATAATCCAACCAGCATCTTTACTGATGGAAATTAGTCAAGTTGAAAACACAAAGTTCTTAGGAATTATAATAGATTCTAATCGGTCATGGTCTTTTCATATACAATACATAAAATGTAAATTAGCCAAAGTTGTTGGAATTATAAGTAAAGCTAGAAAAATGCTGAGTAGATCATCCCCCGTGAAATTATACTATGCGTTTTTGTATCCGTATCTAACTTGTTGAATTGAACTGTGGGGAGGAGCAGGTAACACATATCTTAGTTCTCTAATCAAATTACAAAAGTATGCAATTCGTTTAATTATGTCAGCTCCGTACAGAGCGTACACAGACCAACTCTTCGTGATGTTGTTGATTTTACCAATAAGAAAAATCTATGAATACATAGCTGTGCTGTATATGTATCAAATTGTCAAGAATATGTTTCCATCGGTTATGATAATGATGTTCCTTAGAGAGGACGAATTCCACAACTACAAGACACGCCATGCTGAGCTACTGTATGTACCTATTTCAAATAACAATGTATTGTATAAAACCATTAGACATCGAAGTGTTAAATTATGAAACTATATGACAACAGTGAATTCTACTCATGCATTTATAACATTTAAATGTCAACTCAAAAGTTTTTTACTAGTAAATAATATTAGTGACTTATATAATTAACATTCATTGTTGCAATTGTAATGTGTGTATTCGTGAAACAATGATTGCTGTGATTTGTTTCTGTTTTTTCTCTTCAATTGTACTATTTGTTTTCTTTTTATTAAACTATTCTACTTGCACCATGGAATTACTTATGTATAAACTGTATTGAGAGGGAACATCAGCCACTCATGGCTTAGCACCCTCATTATAGAAACTATAACAAGGTATGTATAATATGTACCATCAGATGCATTGTATCAGTTTTCTATAATAAAACAATCATCATCAAATGTCCACGTTTGTCACAGTGGTTTGTATAGAATTTAATCAGGCTTTAGAACAGTGGTTTTGTATACAAAGTATGGTTGATGGGATGGTGCTGCCATCTCTGGTATGTATTGTCGCGGAGGTATACGCTGGTGCCTTCTGGCGATTAAGGCGTGTAACGTTTTAACTGCCGACGAGTCAGATTTAATTTATTTCATTTGTAGCGTACACCACTAATTCTACGGTTAGGTATATCAAATTTGGTACCTGTAGAAATTATTTAACATGACTGGTAATATGATGACCTGTCAAACTACTTATGTTGTGGTTATAATAAGATTATATTATGAACTTATAAAAGTTGTTTACAGAAATGTAGGTGTGAAAAACATTAGGGTCACACCTAGCTTATGAATAGTGCGTGTTTTATTAAAATTATGGATTAATTCATGAGAGTTGGAATGTAAGATGAATATTGTGGTATCCGCCTCGATACAGGGAATCCAGTGATATTAATTATGTAAGTAATTCACGTAAGTTAAAGATTGAATGAGCACTTATATAGCCAAATGTTTAGCTCGCAAAATCTATTTTAAACTCAGCGAGTTGAATGGATTGCTTTGAAGTGTGAATGGTTTCGGGAGCCAGTTTTTGAAGCAACTTTAATTTGTATTAAGTGTTGTAATTGGTCAGACTAACTTCCGGTCATCAAGCTATATAAGGGCAGGACGGCCATTCGTGGCCAGATGAACATTTGAGCAGAAGAAAGTGTTGCACTCTCGTCTCCAGGAATTGGGCTAAAATGTGTGTCCGCCCAACGCCTGTAGTAAATACTTCTACGATTTCAACAGTACTGATTAGTTGTGAGACGCTGCACTTCTCACGCATTGAAGAAGACTGAGCGATAACCGACTGCAGTTCCGTTTTGATGTGATCTTCGAATGCAAGGCCACCACCGTTTCGTCTACTAGCTGTCGTAACACACGACTCCGTGACAGACCTTCTCGACATCGCCGAAGTCGTGACATCGTTTCCGTGTTGTCGCCTGGTGATTCGCGTGGGATCGACAAAGCAAATCTACCGTCTACTTGATCGCCCGAGTCGCCTGCTTTCATCTACGTGAATTCGTTCGCTGAACGCCTAGCGATTTTTGACTTCGTCCTGACATCTCGCCAAACGCGACCGATGCGAACGTTGACATTCACACATCACGAGACATTCATTGGTTACAGTTCATAGACTTTACAATGGTGTATACCTGTCTTCATGTAAGTGACCAGCTGTTTAAATTGTCTCCCATGTAATTTCGTATTTGGATGCATACTCGTCGAGTACAATGTATGGTGTTATAAATATAATGTCATAGCAGAGTAACCGTTGGCCAACTATCACTGAACCGCTTTTATTTATTGTTGATGTATTAAATGGGAATGCCAGTTGGCTTCTCGTACATACATATCTGATGTCACGTTATGTCTCTCGTTCACTCCGAATCCTAGTGCACCTGAACCTATAACTTGCTATGTCAAATCGGGTACCGCCAATTTATTAATACTTACACTCGATTTTGTGACAACGTTCACAGTGCATACTCCAGAGTCCATCAGTGGTTATATATTATTCATTTTGGTGTCAACCATGGCTTTCTCGCTTGATGAGAACTGCCATGAAAATCACAGGTTTCACATCCATGATCTCCCTTCAGGAGATTTTTGAGCAGACATTAAGACAGTCGATCAAGATCATTTGTGATACGTTTTACTTGATGAATTTCAATTCCTGCCATCTGGTCACCCTCCTCAATGCATGCTTAACAGGTATAAACACTTCTTCGTGCCATTGACCATCAAACAGTTTAACTCATCATTAGGGTGGTTCTTAGAAATTAAAAAAAAATTGAAATTATATTTCTTATGCTCTTACCCCCCAGAATTGTTCCATATGATAAAAAGACTCAAAAGACAAAGAGAGAAGACAAAATATTTATATCTAGGGGTAGCTCAAATGCCTCAAAGTTCACAATATTCAGAGTTTGAGACAATGTATTCAGTTATGAGCAGTTTGTTAATTTCCAAATACAGTAATGACATATTAGAAAATTCAACCAATAAACTGAATTGCATTAATGATACTGTCATGAAATAGCAATGTCTTAGTGGCATACATGGTTCACATAATAAAAAAACAGTTTGTGTTCAGATTAATCCTGTTACCGCCTCAATGTGGGCCAAGTTCAAGCAACATATTCTATGTGCATGACACTTGTTTCTCACTGTCCACTTTGTCCTGTTAAGGTCTTTTTCCTGCTGTCTGAGTAGGCATGGCGGTGCTCCTCAACAACTTGCAGCAAGAACTGAAGCTGGGGCTCACTTTTGGTCAGGAGGCCGCTGAATTCTTGAATCAGAGCAACTCTGCGTTCAGCTTGGTCATTCACGACTTTCATTGTACAAACTGTCTCTCTAGCCTGCTTGAAGTCCTCTCGTTCCTCCCACATATCTGGATCGACTTGGAGAAATCCATCTGGAAGCGCCATCAGTTCAAACAATGCAGCAGACTTCAGCGTGACAAAATCTTCCAGTTTCTTCTCTCGGAAAGATTTGAGGGTGACAGTAACCTTCTTTGTATGAGATGGAGTAGGATCCTGCTCCCTGATAGCGCTAACCATCGGCCTCTTTGTTGATGAATTGACCTGGCTGTCAAAAAAAGCCAACCCAACAAGTGATTCTGATAGATACAAGTGCTTGGCGAGCTTATTTGATGTAGCTCTCGAGATATCTGCATGGATGGTTGAGTAGTCAAGCAGGGACTTCAGCAGCAGAAAGTCATTGTATGGTGCACTTGCTGCTTGTGGAGCAGTATTCCACGCCTTCAGATACACACGTACAGCAAATATGCACACATCATGCAGCCCTTTTTCCTCTCTTGGGGTGAGTTTGAACTGGGCTCGAAACATCCAGATCTTGAAAGCGTAGATGACCATGGACATCCAGCGGGCGTGATGCATTGCTCCAGGTAACATAAATCGAACTCCTCTGCGAGGAACTGCTCCCAGGAAGATCAACACTAATTCCAGGAACTCCCTATAGTCATCTCTTGGTTGACTCTCTTCCAGATGATTGTTAGCAAACTCGATGGTGCTTTCCTTGATGTCTTTGACCAAGTTTAACACATCTTCACTTTCAATTCCCATTTCATATTTGCCTCGGTCGATGAACTCCCAGTATTTCTGAAACCGCTTTAATAATGGCACCTCAGTTTGTTGACATTGAGCAACTGAGAAACTCCTTTACCAGAGACGAATATCGGGAGCTGATCAACCTTTTCTTTGCCCGTCAAATCAGGTAGAAGTTTGCTGTCCCAGTGCATAACCAGGGGCACCTGACCTTGAAACTCTGCCTTGAGATTTGCTGCTCGCTGAACACGATTTTTTTTCTCATTCGGCAAATCGATGATTTGTTAAGGGCAAGGCTGTCAAGATTCTGACCCATACTCTTGGCCGTTTCAGCAATGACAAATGCTGCTTTGCGGTCTGATACCTTTGCCAACTGTGGTGAAATGACAGTTTTCCGACCTCTCTTTCTCTTCACGGACGTCACAGAGCCGCCAACGGCCCTTTCAATCTCCTGCTCAGCTACATCGTGATCGTCGTCATTATCGTCAGCTGCTGAGCTGCTGCCAGATGAAACCAGTTCTACTGTGGCACTCTCTCTCTCTTTCGGGTATCTTCCATATAACAACGTCTAGCAAGCATGCAATCCCGTCTATCTGCCATCCGCTTCTCCTTTGCAAACAACGTATTATCAGCACCTGCCATTGACCCACGTCTTCCTTTCTCACGCTGCGCCAGCAAGAAGTCCTTGTCTTCAGCGATTTTCATCATGTCAAGAGCACTGGCATGAGCGACATCAAAGAGATCATCAAGGGTAGAGTAGAAGGCGCTCTCATTAGCTTGCTGTGCCGCAGACTGCCACCTCTTGTTCTTCTTAAGCAGACTCCACTTTACAAAAGTCTTCTCTAATTTTGTTTCACAGTTTTGATGATCTCTCATTGGAATTCTCGCTTTCTGCCATAACTTGGCTATCTCTGTTATTGTTGATTCAGATGATTGCCTTATGGTTTTCTTAAGTTCGATATGGTGGTGTAGAAATAAACCCAGTGCCATACGATATGATGGCAACTTGCTGCCAACCAATTCAGAGACGGTGGAACCCAAGAGGTATACTCGGTCCTGAGATCTAGTTGTTGTTGCCATGGCTGATCTGATCGTACTAAACAAATCATTCAGCAAAGAAACAATAGCAGCATTTTAAGTCAGTACTTATCAGTCAGCAGAACCGAGTCATAATAATCCGTCTAAATTCTCTAGACACGTCTGAACATGTACGCAAGTCTGATGTCAGCATGTCTGCAGTGCAGTCTGTCGGGGGGAGGGGGGGGGAAGGGGGGTGTACTGTCTATTGAGCATGTCATGATCATGAACTGATACATGGTATATACATTATTTAAGATAAAAGCATGCACAATTATGTTCTGAATCACAGTTTCATATTATTATCAATGCAACCTGCCCTAATTATATGTTGGCTGCCGCTTAGGAAATATCGAAAACTTCAATTAACATCGCTGAGCTACCTCTAAATATTGTTCAAATGTGCTCATATTTTATGAGAAATTTTATTTTATATATTAGAAAAACATCAGAGGGTAAGAGGATGACATATCAAAACTTCAGAAATAAGGACCACCCTACTCATCATGATGCCTGCTGCTGTAGTGTCATTGCTAATATTGAATGTGCATCATAATAGGACATACTGGTATTCTTAAATGTTTTAGCACAATAGCAGGGCACTTCCACTGTGTCAAACATACATTTCAGATACTTTAGTCATGCATTGAATCTTGGGATAGAAAGCGCCACAATGTTTTACTGTCACATATCATAAGAACCAACTATGACACAATTATCATATATGACTTGTTGTCAAAAGGTGCACAAAACATGGGTGATGTACTTTGAATACAAATAAAAAAAACGAAACACTCAAATGGCTTGTGGTGTGTGTTGATAATAAGTTACACAGCAGAAATAAAATGATTAACAAATACGGTGAAGTTTTGTGTGTGTTCATGTTCAATATTGATGTGAGCAACAAATTTCGGCCATCAAAAACGGACAAGTCAACCCAGCTGAAACTTCCGGTTTATCACATGACACTTCCCGGTCGAATCAGTCCGCATGGAGAATTTCGTGTTTCGCGGTTTGTGGCGTCAAATGATATGTAGTAATCTTTTATTTTTAATGATGTTCGACCCTGTAATGATGTTCGACTCTTAGTTTGTTCAGTTTCAGGGATTCAATTGCCAATTTAAGAAGTTTTACGTGAATTTTCTTGCGAAGGATAGAATTAGAGTTGGAAACATGCATTTATGCAAGCACCAACACAAGTCATGAATAGTGATGAAATAAGGCCAAATGAATGACGTTTATTAAAGAGATTAAGTTAAAGAGAGAGAAATGTGGGCTCTACATCCCAAGGCCAGGCCTGTACCTCTGGATGACAGAGCCCACATTTCGGCATATACAACATTAGCAGTATTGTTATAGATATATAAAACAACAGCATTACTACTGTAATCACAGTAGACCTTATGCACCGTACCGTACTAACCAAGCACACCATTCATTCACACTAACTATAATCCCAACTACCTGCTGAAGAGTTACACTCTATCAAGATTTAGCCTAAACCTATAAGTGGGGCCATTACGCCACCGGTCACCGAAACATGTGACCACTTCCCGGTCGAATCAGTCTGCTTGGGGAATTTCAATCCAAGATGAACACCACGATTTCAAAGTTTTTGCAGTTGCTGAACACAGTTGTACACTAAGTTCACCAACATCGTTATTATATCGATCGTCAACATCCGACAAAGATTCTTGACTAAAACTACCAAATAATCTGTCCAAAACATACAATGGTAAATCATTAGCTGAAGTAATGCCGTCTGCCATTGTGACCATCACAGATGTTGATAATCTATCATTAAAAACCACAAAAATCTACGTAAACTATTACTGAACGATAATAAACGATGACCACTGCTGAATAGCTAATTTATTTGCCTTGACAACCATACACAATAAGTGGCTCCACGTAGTGAATAATTATAAGTAAAACGATTTGAATAGCAGACATTGTCAATGCTGAATAACCGGCCTGTCATACTGAAGCATCACAGACGGCCAGGAATCCAGCCTGTCGTACTGAAATGATTAAAAATATTTTTTCATGTACAGGCTGTATCTATAGGGCAGATGTTGACTAGACCCAATAAAATGTTGTATACATGATATTTATAAAAAATATACAATAATATGTTTGGTGTCGGACGTGCATTTGTTTGCTGTTAGTGTGTGAAATACAAAATAACAAATAGATAAAATTGAAATTATATTTTCTAAATAAAGTACTAACAATGACAGAAACATTATTTGGAGCAAATATTGACTGATTCACACAAATTCTGACACATAAATGGCAAAACATTGATGTTCCATTGTCCAGCAGTTCCACAGTGTCGGATGTACATTTTGGACACTTTAGTCATGCACTGCATCCTGGGATAGAAAGTTCCACAATTTTTTACTGTCATATATTATTTAAGAACCACCTATGACATCATTGAGACATATAAACTTTGTTCCCTCCTGTAGGCATTCTGGCCTTACATTGAAAACATGCATGGTGTCGGATGTATTCACATGGACCTCAAATTTCCATTGGTGTTGGACGTGCATTTGTTTGGTATCGGACGTATGAAATACAACATAACAAGTACTTAGATCTAGACACAATTATCATTATTTTCCTAAGTAAGATAGTAACAATAACAGAAACACTATTTGGAGCTAAGCTTGACTGATTCACATGGATTCTGACTCAAAATGCCTAAAAATTTATGTTGCACTGTCACGACACTGTGTAAGATGAAGCAGACATTAAAATGCATCAAAACATCAACTGTCCACAGTAACGGTAATTGTTAGTGAGTCAATCTTCTTAACCCATTGTATCCGGGATACGATTCTAGTCGTAGTTACCCTTTGTATCAGGGATATGATTCTAGTAGCCTGCGCTTGATGTGGAAAAACCGTGCCGTAGTGTTATGGATCCCTGTTGGTTGATTAACACTGAATGATGTCAATATCTTGTCATCATTGGGAAACATGTAGGAATCACCTAATCAGGGCAGTTCATTGGTTATTCGACATAGAAGTCGGCTACCCCCCCCGTAAATCGAAACCAAAGATGGCAGACAAGTCGTAAATATTGTCGAATTTCTACAATTTTTGAAGGATAACTTTGGTAATTGATTTCATACTGGTGATGGTGATAACAACGAGGCAGACAAGCGGATAGACGATATAGTATGCATGCTAACTGATGTGATAGTTGTCCGTGAAAATGTACTTTGAAGGTTTCGAATTGGAGTGAACCGACAGCAGCACCTATTTTCGCCCACTTTGCGTCATGACGCATTTTCGGTGGCATCAAACTTAATGTTACTTTCAACGACAGTAGCTGCTTCACAAATAAATTTACATCAAAATGTTGACCAAATTAATTACTTTAGTTTGTTGGTTTATTTGTTATAAAAACGAAACACAAAAATAGATATCATTGAGAAGATTTTTAAAAAATTGCATAAATCCGGCCCAGTGACGCGACACGCTACTGTTCTATTCTTTCGCGTAGGTGTATTACTACAGAATTGAACATGACAAGATAATTATCCAAGATACATGATCAAGTTTTATACCATAATTGCTCCAAATAGTGTTTCTGTCATTGTTAGTACTTTATTTAGAAAATATAATTTCCTTCATGGAGAAAATGTCAGGTGAAAAGTAAAGTGACAAAACGCAACACAAATTTGAATTGTTGGGAAATGTTTCACCATATGCCACATACAGGACTGTATAGTAAATGTTATTAAACAACTAATTTGTAAATATAACTTCATAGATTATTTTATCTGCTTTCTAATGGTATATCACATTAAAAAATTTACGGAGAAGTAATAGTTATTTTAAACAAAGATCTGTCATTTTCTGATGCTGACAAAGTGATTTCTTGGATATGGTCAGGAACTGGCTGCAACTCATCTGCACTATAGGAGAAATTTCCACAAAGGAAGGTATAAGGACATGAGGAAATATTTAGCAAAGATAGACTGGAATAACACACTGAAAAATAAGACGGCAACAGAATGCTGGAATATATTAAAGAGTGAAATTAAGTGCATAGTCGATAAATTTGTACCCTTCAAAAAACAAGCAAAACGGTCCAAAAAGAAACACTTATCGAAAGAAGCCATTAGAAAAATTAAGTATAAACAAAAGATGTGGAAGTCATATAGATGTACTGGAAATTATGAAGACTACAACAGTTATAAAGAAGAACTTAACAAAGCTACAGCTGAAATTAGAAATTCAAAGAGAAGCTATGAACAACAATTAGCTAGTAATATAAAACATGACAGCAACAGTTTTTATGCGTATGTTCGAAGCAAACAGAAAGTTCAAGATAAGGTCGGTCCTCTAGAAGATAGTGCTGGAAATATAATATCAGAGGGATTCTTAATGGCAGAAGACCTGAATGAGTACTTTAGTTCAGTGTTTACCAGGGAAGATATTAGTTCACTGCCAGTACCAGAGGCTAAGTTCAAGGGGGCAGATTCAGACTATTTAGGACAATTAATTGTAACCACGGAAATGGTAGCTAAGAAAATAAGGGCTATGAAGGATAATAAATCACCTGGAGTGGATGGTATTCCACCCAAACTACTATTGGAAATTGTACAACAAATTAGCATACCGCTTGCAACAGTTTTCAACTTGTCATTAGAAGAGGGAGTGGTTCCTTTAGAATGGAAAGAAGCAAACATTATACCGTTATTCAAAAAAGGTTCGAGAAACAAGTCAGAGAACTATAGACCAGTGAGTTTAACATCAGTGATTTGTAAATTATTAGAAAAACTAATTAAAGATCACATGGTGGATTTTCTTGTTAAACAAAACTTGATAAACCCATCTCAACATGGTTTTTTAAAGCGAGGTCATGCTTAACAAATATGTTATGTTTTTTGGAAGACATCACTAAATGGGTAGATGAGGGATCACCCGTAGATATCGTCTACTTAGATTTTCAAAAAGCTTTCGACAAAGTACCACATCAAAGATTACTGCTTAAACTAAAGGCCCATGGCATAGGAAATGGTATAATAAACTGGATAGAACGATGGCTGATTGACAGAAGACAACGTGTAGTAGTTGATGGGGAGGCTTCAAACTGGAAATTGGTATTGAGTGGGGTACCACAGGGATCAGTATTAAGACCTATATTATTCTTAATATATATCAACGATTTGGATGATGAAATAACAAGCAAGGTGTTGAAATTTGCGGATGATACAATAGTGTTTAGAAGGATTAAAAGTGATGGAGATAGACAGCATTTACAAGATGATCTTGACAGGTTGATCAAATGGTCTGAAAAGTGGCAAATGCTGTTCAATTTTTGGAAATGTAAATGCCTCCACACAGGACATGGGAACGAAGAGGTAGAATATACAATGGGGGGTACTGTACTCAGTACTACTGTAAAAGAAAAGGACTTAGGGTTAACCATTAGTGCTAATATGAAGGTTTCAGAGCAGTGCGGAATTGCAGCTTCAAAGGGAAATCAAATCCTTGGATTAATTAGGCGAGGTATTCTAAAATACTATAACTAACTAACTTTAAGCACAACTGCTACTCAATATATGTTTATTGCAACTTTATGAATGATATTAAGGCAAGAATAATACTTATCAATCTGTAATTCCACTTGTTTATTAACTTTTCTGCACCACCAATTTCTACGATCTATCTCTGCCAAATATAGCCTCGACACTCCAGTTATGTTTACAATGTTGTGCAAATCCCACTAGATGGATTAATACAGACCTGCCAACCCTGACATGAACACACCTGTGGGCATCGCCATAAACACCCTTGAGATTTTACGGAAAACCATGAGAATTATACCGTGACAAAAATGTAGCGATTTAGTATATAATTATATATATATATAATATATTACACATTTACATAATTATACTCTGTAGATGTATATACACAGAAAACAACACAAGACTCCTCGTCACCCAGTTTATTCAGATAGATGCTCTAACTTATTCTCATAGGCAGCTCGCTTTGCCAGCTGATGCATCTATGACACTTCCAGGTCATAGCAACAACAGTCAATTTTCATCTTGGTTTGCATGTATGCAGTAAGTGTAACTGGCAGTAGCGACTTGCGCGAGTCGATGTGGATCTTTCTTAAAATGGTCAGCAATGTTCGACAGCAGGTTATGCTTGGCAACAAAAAGCTCACCTCGGCAGACATGACCGCGTCGGGAACATCGACCATCTGTCGCTTGAAGAATCTCGTCATCGGCACATGTTTAAGTGGATGTGTAGCATCGTCTTCATGTGCTCCTTCACGTCAAACACGCCCGATGCCGCCTATCTTGATGTCATGCTTGCAATGTATGCACCAAGCGTACTGGTCGCCCTGCTTGGATCACGCAATAGCTCCTTGGAACGTCTGTTCCCATTCTTTGCAATACGTCGCAGCATAATGCTTCCTCGTCTTGCACTTTGGCTCACCATTCTCTTTGAAAACGTGGTTTGAAATGTAAGGGAAGCAGTATTTTCCCGCTCATGTGCACATTACCATGCGTGCACAGATGATTTATAATGATTGCTCCTAGCGATCATCCTATGTACTAATATTTCGCTTGTTTACCCAGTTCAGTGACGACGTGGCAAGATGGCGGCCATAAACACATACGAGACTCTGATGTTTGGATAGGTCATGTCCGTTCCATGCAGTTATTATATAGTTCAATGAAGCGTGCACCGGGCCGCTCAAAACAAAATTCATATGTAAAAACAATTAAAGTATTAAAAAATTGCATCCGTGAGAAAACTCAAATTTGTCCACATGCCCGTGAGCCTGTCAAATCTTTAAAAACCTGTGAGACTCATGGCTAACCCGTGAGGCTTGGCAGGTCTGGATTAATAATTGCTATGATAAGGATCATTTGTGTTAACACCATACAGAAATTGAATAATTTTTATAAGTGTTTAAAAATTGGACCCAATCAAACATGGTCAGCTCAGCTCATCAGTTGTTAGTGATATCAAGCAGGTTTTTGTTAAGTGTGCTGTTACAAGATACGATGAAGTGAATATTTATGGACATAGAATAAGAGATCTACGATACGCAGACGATACCGCACTCCTGTCCACTACAACAATCAGCCTAAGAAACCTAATCATGTCTGTAAAAGAACACGGTGGGAAAAAGGGCTTGTTACTTAATGTGAAGAAAACAAAGATCATGGACACTGGCAGATGCATTGAAAAAACAGAAATTGCACTCAACGGGGGAGCAAGTTGAAAATGTGAACCACTACGAATACCTTGGAGCAAGACATCATCAGAGATCAGAAGAAGAATAGCCATTGCAACGCAGAAACTAAATAATCCGAAAAATGTATGGAAAGGCCAAAGCATACCAACAAAGATAATTTTTTTTAAACTTGAGTTTTCCCAACAGCTCCATACGGGAGCGAAACGTGGACACTGAACAAAGAAGACATGAGAAGAATACAAGCGTTTGAGATTAAATGTTACAGAAAAGTCCTACGAGTGTCATGGATAACAAAAACAACCAATGCAGAGATCTTTAAAAAATGGGCCAAATGGCCCTGAAGTCCTTTGTACTAATACGTCTATATGTGACCCCGGCTGACCAAATGAGTGATAAGTCAGAAAGATTATATCATTGTTTTCTTACATCATTGTAAAGGTTTGGTAGGGTGCTTTACACCGTTTCAAAAATTATATGACTGCTACAAAAATTGGCGAAGTTATGGAGCATTGAACATGGTAGGGGTCAAAAAGTAAAAATGAAGAAAATGGCTGTTGAAATTATATATGCAAATGGATTGCATGGAAATATTACATGCACAACATTCAAATGTGGCACACAGTATGTAATATGTATGTTATGTTGCAATGATACACTGGAAGTACAAATGTGCTGCTACAAAGACTTTTCAAGTTATGCCAGATTATGTCTTTATGTGTAAAACTAAGAGGACAGATTATTTGAGAGCAAAAGGTAGACTCATTGTTTGACACAGTTTAAAACCTACAGGCAATTGTCCAGTTTAACATGGGTCTAGTGGCTTAATGTTGTCTGTTGACACAAGCTTCTGCCAGTGACCAATTACAGATTATAGCAGGCAGAGAATCTTAGCTCCACAGCTGGGTGTAATACACAACAAGTTATAAATATAGCTACTCTGAGGTAGACAATTAATTTTAGTTAGCAAATTTAGCATTTTAGGGGACCTTTGGTGCCCTTAGAATGAATCAATCAAATACAGATTTATTGTGTATAGTGGCACTACCACATGAAATGTCTATGAAAAATTAAAGAAAAAGTTACTGAAAAGTTTTTGATAAAATTAAAAATGGGTCAGCTGGACGGTGATAGACCGTTTGAAGTTGAAGCCTTTGTAAAACTGTTGTCTCGACTTCACCGAAGGCGGTGTCCTGCTGTCAGAACTTCGAAGGTGTTACTCACCTAACTTACAAATATATAGGGAGCTAATGGAGAGGCCCATCATAATCCATAGCACTACAAAATGAGGTATCTGAAAGTCACACTTCATATACTGAGTGACACATCTCGTACTGTCTCTCTGCACTGTCGCAATGTCCAATAGTTTCCTATCACAACCCTCGTGTACAATATACCAAAGCTATATATCCAACACCACAACATATGTATTATCATTGGATAGATAATTGAATAATCTTTCAGATGAATGCAACTTGTAGCAGCAGAAAATGAAGCATACAAAAGTTACACCGCAAACAATGACATGCATTCTCAAAATGTGATTCATTCAAAATTTAGTGCTATATAATATTAGTTTGTCAAAATGTAAACAAACTCAAAGACAGTTGCAGCTTACTGTCCACCAAGCAGTAGCAGAGCAGTTTTATAATAATAATAATCCACAAGTTAAGTGGCAGTGATCTTCCTTTTATCATTCATGTGATTCAGGGCGGACAAATGGTTATCATACGTAGACAGGTACAGAAAGAAACTGAAATTTTCTATAAAAAGAACACGTTTGTCTATCAATGGCATGTATTTCCTATTGTTGCTGTTTCTGCCGGGCAGAAACAGTTTCTACCCGGCATAAATCAAACAACCCTGTAGGTAATTATTAATCAAATGTTTTTTACATGTTTACTGTTCACTGAAAAAAAACAGCTCCACAGAACTAATTAGTTATTGTTAAGATGTTTAACCTAGTTCCATTATCTGACATTGTGCCAACAGATTGGTGTATTGTGTATCACACAAGCCTATAGGTTTAGTAGCTGCCAGCACACTACTGAGCCTAAGCTACCATGCAGGTGTGAAAAACGTGCTGATATATTTGAACTTGATCCACTAATTAACTGTCCACCAAGCAGTAGCAGAGCAGTTTTATAATAATAATAATCTACAAGTTAAGTGGCAGTGATCTTCCTTTTATCATTTATGTGATGTTTATTGTGAGCAGGGCGGACAAATGGTTATCATACGTAGACAGGTACAGAAAGAAACTAAAATTTTCTATAAAAAGAACCACATACCTAAACAAAGCGAATGTAATAGATAAAGAACATGCAGTGTTCAGATAGGGGTATTGGTTGAATTGTATTTGTCTTGACACAAAAGGCTTTATTGTGCCTTAACTATGTCAACTATTCTAATGGTTGACATTTGGTTGTTTCAGGTGTCAACTATATTGTGAATCTGTAATTATTAGTCTATATTGATACAATTGATTTACACAGTACCATGTCTACACAAGGCATGGCAAGCATAAACAGAACAGTAGAATGCATTTGATATAAATAAAGTGTAGGATATTTCACTCTATAGTTGTCCAGAATATTAATTTTCTATGTTTGTCACCTACAGGTGACAGAATATTAATTTTCTATGTTTGTCACCTACAGGTTTCTACAGACAATACATCTTTAACCAATAGACACCACTGTCACACCATTTTATAATAATTAAATGAACATCAAAATAAACACAACTTGCAATTATAGAAAATCAATAGTTTTGAAGATACAGTTTAAGGCCAGACACGGCATCTGAAATGACATATTTTGAAAAATACGTTTTTACTTCATAATATTAATAATGATAAAACAATTCCCAAAATCATTGCCTAATTGTTATTCGATCTTTGGCGGCCATTTACAGAAAATGCATTTTTTTAGATTTGTGCTCTGTACAACTCTGGCAGTATTAAAGTTATGCCAATCATGTTTACATTGTTGTATTCAGCATTACTTTCTGCACACAACTACAACCTTATATTTGTAATAAGTTGCATAATTATTTTGTTATATAGGTATTTATAACGAAAAAATGTCGAAATTTTTGTCAACATTAAAAAAAATATATAATTTTCTAATATTTAAAATATCAAGTTGTAGTTGTGTAATACCAGGCAGTCTAAGTCTGATAGTGAAAGAATTATGATTGTATCTTCTATAGTAATGGCTGGGGACTGTGGACAAAGTTTGCTATATTTTCTCATTATGGCGGCCATTTTGTTCGTTACCATGGCAACGGTGGGTCTGAGTGAAAAAAGTTCAGTATATTTTTTACTTCCCATGACCTACTCTTTCTTGCTGGATAGATAAGTTTGCCATAATCATCAAAATAAATAATACCCTATTTAAGCTGCCATGTCTCCCCTTAAAAGTGTTAGGCAACTGTTCAGTCTAACAGGGGTCAAGTGTGTCTACTCTGCCTGGGTGCTATGACCAATTAAAGATTAGTCAAGGTCTCAATTGACTGGGCTGTACAGATTAGTCACAGCTGTTGACTTTGTGGAACAATACACAACATCTAATGTTGGGGGTGGTCTCAAGGGCTCTTCTCAAAACCACATCACTAGATAATGTAAACCTTTTGCACTTTGGGGGCCCCTTAGGTGCCCTTAGAATGATTCAATCAAATACAGATTTCTTGTATATAGTGGCAGCACCCTAAGATACATCTATGCAAAATTAGAAAAAAAGTTGCTTAACAGTTTTTGAAAAAAAAGGCCAAATGTAACATTTTTACCAGTTTTGGGGTCCTTGGAGGCCCTAGGGAGCCCTTAAAATGATTCAATCAAATACAGATTTCTCGTGCATAGTGGCAGTGCCCCAAGATATGTCTATGCAAAATTAGAGAAAAATTTGCTGAACGGTTTCTGAGATACGGCAGCTAACGGTGGACGGCGGACGCAGATTGATGGCAATAGTCCCTTGGACCTTCGGCCAAAGGACTAAAAATTAGATGTAAAGAATTGCCAACTAGTGAATAAACTAAAAGGGCTAAAATTGAGTTATTTTGGCCACATCAAGACATAATTCCGTAGAGAAAAGAATCCTAGTAGGCAAAATGGAGGGAAAGAAAGGAAGGGATGACCAAGGAAAAGATGAGAGCAGGACATCAGCGATTGGAAGATGACATCGTGAGAGCAGGGAGACGAACGGCAGACAAAGCAGCGAATGGTGGGATCATCCGGGCAGCTACGTCTCGCAGAGATATGCTGAACTGAAGAAGTGTTGTTACCATGACCCTATAGCAGAGACCACATAACATGCCCTGCTCAAGTGACAGTGCGTCGCGGAGTTCCAGACCAGTACGGATACAACAGGACTGTAATATAATGTAACACTATTAAATCATATACAATATGGTGTCGCACGTAGGGGGTGTCGGACGTACATAAAAAATGTACGCCCTACACCGCAATTGCTGGTTCATTATTACATAATAAAAAAAAATTCATTTTGTTTACTCAAACACATCAAATTAACATTGTATCTCGGTTTGTATAATCTTGCAACCATCCAATAGCAGTAAAGATTTAAAAATGTCACTTGTTGTGTCCGACGTATGTGAGTAAATACCTGTTACTATTTTAATTAAAACTCAGTTCAAATTACAGTAAAATTTTTATATCTTGCAAATTAATTAAATATATGTAAAAAAGCACACTATATAAAAATGGATAATCCTACTTTTAAATTTATGGTAGATATAATAATACATGTTAAGTTTGAATTTTTCGTAAATGGGAATATGCTGCCACGGCACCGTGCTGCATATGTGATGATTGGCCTAATGTCTCCTAAGGCCTGATGCTAATTACCCCCCTTTGTCTTTGGTGCTCTTTTGGCACAAGGAACCAATCACCGCGTGGTAATGGCACTCGGTGGCAGATTGCAATGAGCTCTTCGTTTTGTGAAAGCAGACAGAGTGGTCACATCAAAAATTTTGGTCGTTAGAGCGATATTGGTTTGAATTTGGGGTCATTTATACTTGCGAGTCGTCTTCAAGGAGCGTCAGCTGTACTTCGTGGGCGCAAGTTGCTGACGCTGTTCGGCCGTGTTCTTACAGTTGCGTATTTTCTTTGTTATCCTCCATTTTGATTTTTGCTTACGGATTTTGCCACTGGCCATTACCATGTCAGTGAATTCCCCTTGTAAGTTAGTTTTAAGGCATAGTTATGTTTATTGGGTTAACGCATTCGTAGTCGACAAGCCCGACACCGACCGGTCGGTTTAACGACTTGGAGGTGAATGGCCGACCCTGTGATGTGAAGTCTCGTATGAGGGCATTCGCAGGGCTTGTGTCGTCACTGTAATGGCGCCGGCAGTCATGTCCCGAAGTGTTGCTTGTCGCGCAGATGTTGTGGTGCTGCATATTGGTGGGAATGATATCAGCGGTCGGTTGGCATCTACCCCCATTATGGTACCTTTGCGGCGGTTGTAGTTCCCGGTGGTTTCGCCGGGATCCCGTTGTTGTCATGTATATGTTCGCCTGGTTGCGCCACATTGCTTTGTAGTGTCCGTGTTTACATGCTTTGAATGATGTTTTATTTCAGTTACAAAAACCCATAGTACATATACATTTAAATATTTCAGTAGTACAGCCCTGATCAGCTGTGACCACTGAATACTGCATTCCCAGTGAATATGCAACATAATGGACTACCTCACTTCAAGTCAAAATTTGAGCAACAAAAATGCATTTTATGAATAGGAATGTTATACATTTTCGGAACGTATGATAATCAACGAATAAAATGAGCCATATCGTTTTACATTCTGTAGTCATGGTAACCAACAATCCAAGATGACCACCAAGATTTCAACGTTTTTGCAGTTGCTGAACGCAGTTGTATACTAAGTTCGCCGACATCGTTATTATGAATTTTTATGTCGATCGTCAACATCCATTTGTTAAAACTATCAAATAATCTGTCAAAAACATACGGTGGTAAATCGCTAGTTGAAGTAATGCAGTCCGCCATTGTGGCCACCGCAGATTTTGATAATCCATCATTAAAAACCGTGAAAATCACAGTTAACTATTATTGAGCGATAATAAACGATGACCACTGCTGAATAGCTAATTTATTCGCCTTGACAACAGAACAAGTGGCTCTACGCAGTGGATTATTATGAATAAAAACGATTTGAATAGCAGACATTGTCATTGCCGGAAAACCGGCCTGTCGTACTGAAGCGTCACAGACAGTGCGGCCGGAAAACCGGCCTGTCGTACTGAAATGGTTAAGTAATACATGCTAATGGAATAAAATGTACACCTTTGAAATATATAAATAAGTAAACCAAGCTAATAAGTTAAGAGATAAAAAGAATAATGAAAATGGAAAAAATAAATATGTAAAAACAAAATATATATATATATAAAACATAATGACTATTTACAACATATAGGGATTTTGACCAGCAGGATCACATGGACCCATTAACAATTTCTCTACGCACTACAATATGATTACTGCCAGGCATTGTAGTGCGTACGTCACTGTTTGCTGCTGGGGCAGTTTTTTGCATGTCAACACATTATGTTCAGTTTTTTCTACATTCCTGCTTTGTCAGGTCTGTGCGTTTACATGCATTATAGTGCTGGTGTCACTGTTTGCTGCTGTGGCAGTTTCTTTGCATGTCAATGCATTATGGTGGGTTTTTGTATATTCATTAATTGTCGGGTTGGTGTTTACATGCATTGTAGTGCTTGTGTCACTGTTTTGCTGCTGGGGCAGTTTTTTGCATGTCAACACATTATGTTGGGTTTTCTAGATTCCTGCTTTGTCAGGTCAGTGTTTACATGCATTGTAGTGCTTATGTCACTGTTTTGCTGCTGGTGCAGTGTTTTGCATGTCAACACACCGCCATATGTTACTGGAGGCATGTGCAATAATATGATTACCGCCATGCGTTGCTGGAGGCATGTGAAATAATATGATTACCACCATGCGTTACCGGAGGCATGTGAAATAATATGATTACCGTCATGTGTTGATGGAGGCATGTGAAATATGATTACCGCCATGTGTCACTGGAGGCATATGAAATAATATGATTACCGACATGCGTTGCTGGAGGCATGTGCAATAATATGATTACCGCCATGCGTTGCTGGAGGCATGTGAAATAATATGATTACCACCATGCGTTACTGGAGGCATGTGCAATAATATGATTACTGCCATGCGTTGCTGGAGGCATGTGAAATAATATGATTACCACCATGCGTTACTGGAGGCATGTGAAATAATATGATTACCGCCATGCGTTGCTGGAGGCATGTGAAATAATGATTACCGCCATGCGTCATTGGAGGCATGTGCAATAATATGATTACCGCCATGCGTTGCTGGAGGCATGTGAAATAATATGATTACCGACATGCGTTGCTGGAGGCATGTGAAATAATATGATTACCGCCATGCATTACTGGAGACATGTGAAATAATATAATTAAAGATAAAGAATGCTTTATTAATCCTTGCACAGCACTTGTGTTTCTGTCTGAGCAGCACATTCAGTTATAAATATAAACATGCAAGAGTATAATATCATGTTGTACAGATGGTACAGATACCAACATTAACAACAGCCACATATGCCAACATACACATTTATTACTGCCATGTGTTTAGTTGGCGTCATGGTCACGTTTCTGAGTTTTCAGACATGCTTAACATGTTTGACAAATGCAACACTGTTGATTATCGTGCATGCCGATGAGAGTGATTTTCTGTGTAGTTTGAGTACAGTCCTACTGTGTATTTATTTTTGTAGAATTTCTCTTGAAATTCAACCTTGAGTCAGCCAACAGCCGAGTCAGAGGCAGGATTGGTTACACTCGACAAAATACACTTGGACATATTTGGCTGCCTGGTAGGGACATTGGCAGATCACTGCTGCGACAATGAGAGTTCCTACGTCAGAGCCAGTGAATGCTCGACAAAGGAGCCATGACTATACAGTCAAACTACAGGTGGTGGTGGACAGTTAGTCGAATGCAAGGATACATTTGGCATTTGTTGGAGCAGGATATAGAACACAGTATGGCATTTTTTGAGAAGCTGCTGCACAAGACACATGCTTTTGTAACAGCAATCCATCCTACTACACTTATGGCAGTTGCAAGTGGTTTCAGTCCAGCAACAGACACTTGACTGGAGTTGGGGCAGCACCAATGCGACGCCTTAACCACCGTATTTGAGGTTGCAGGTTGAAGACTTTAGCTATGCAACGCACGCCTATGATCGGACATTGTGTAACAGTGTAGGTAATGGTGATTTTAAGGCCAGGCACGGCAGGTAGATATGATTATTTTTTTTATTTGTGTAAACAGTTCAATTTTATTTATTTATTTTATTTTGCCCCATGCATGAAATGGGTCTTACTGAGTTAAATATATATTGAACTTTTTTAGCCAGACCCCCATTTCCATGGTAACAAACACAATGGCTGCCATTTTGAGCAAATATTGGCACATTTGGAAACACCGCCATTTGTGTCTGATCATTGCATACAGTAGAATATGCTGAATGCAACACTGAAAACATTATTATATAGCATAATTATTCCCAGAGATATCCCGATTCCACATGCAGAAATTTGAAGAAAAATATTTTTGAGAAAATGGCTGTCAAAGATTGCATAATGGATTTCATTACATGATATCGACATCAGCTTGATCCGTGACTAAAACTCACTTAGAGGTACGTAATTGTCATAGAAGTGAACTTTGTTGATAGTATGCACACAAAGGTATAATAATCTGGCAGAAAACCATTTTCAGTATTTTTGGTCAAAAAACACCATTTCACCTGGGGTGTCTGGCCGCCTTCACAGGTAATAGATTGTTTCTCATGCCTGATGTGTAAACAATGTACATACGTGTGGCCACCTAGCTGGTTGGTACATAAAACTCACAGCAAACACAAAAAAGTGAAGCAGATGCCACAGGGTATTTGTTTCCAATTACTGAACCGCGGTATTTACATAACAGGAAAAGATCAGTGTGCTAATAATTTATTAGCTTCAGCGAATATCTGCTCAGTGACACATTAGCAAGCTGGTTACTAATTGTTGGGATACACCATTGGAGAGGCTAATAATGGCTTCAACACATTCCTGACACACACACCAGATGCTGCATCCTGGTGTTGAATTCAAAGGAAGTTTGTATTTAGGAGATGTTATACTATCTATATGGTGTCCTTAATTATTACAGAATCCTTGGGTTGTTTTAAGCACAGTGCACAACACGGCCCATAATCTCTGCAGGAGAGGGGTGGATGTTAATAAGGTTCTGTCAATTACTAAGCAGCAGTGTTAAGGGAATTTATTCATGTCAAGGGCCCAGTACAAGGTATCCTGTTTGCGTACCTGGATGGTTCGCCTATGTTGCGGAGTGAATTCGACGGGTCTCTTACACGACTCCTCAGTTGTTGTGTCTCCCCAGTCAGCTTGGGGAATTGTTAAATCTTGTTACGAGAGCCCTCTATGAGCAGTAACGAGGCATGTATCCTCGTAAGCCAATCTTGGTGGAAATGGTTATGCTTTTTGTGACACACATGCATGTTGGAGGCTTAGCCTCAGCATCTATTATTTCTATCGATTCAGCAATGGCATATTTCCCGTTCCAACTACTAGTTTGATTGGGCACAAGTTATTAGTTAGTGCACAAAATTTGGGGTCTGCGTGATGTCCACCTGCCTGTCACACTACCCATCCTCACTCGTTAGCACAAGCTCTCTCAACTGTTTTCTCTGTACAGTACAAATGTACTATGCTACGGGCCCTGATGGTCCTTGCATTTAGAGCATACCTGTGTATAGGAGAAATGGTACTGAGGGCAAGGCGTAATGTACAAAGCTGTTTACATTTGGGAGATGTTACACTATCCACTGACCTTATTACAGTGGCACTTGGTCGTTTTCAACATAGTGCACGACACGGCCCACAATCGCTGCAGGTAAGGGCTGAATGCTTACAAGGTTCCGTCATTCACCAAGCAGCGGTGGTAAGGGAATTAATTCATGCCAGGGGCCCTGTACATGGTAGCCTGTTTGCGTACCGGATTGTTCGCCTATGCTGCGGTGTGAATTTGACGTGTCTCTTACGGCTGCTCAGCTTTTGTGGCTACCAAACCAGTGCATTTCAAGGTCAGTTTTTGCATTGGTGCAGCTACAGCAGCAGCTTTGCGAGGGAAATCTGGTGCACAAATTGGGGAAGCAGGCAGGTGAACATCGGATGCTTTTAAGAAGCATATCCGACTTGCATAAGTATTTTGGTCTAAAGGTTAGGGACAGCTATCTACCTGGCTTCATTCCTTCAAGAGTTTAGACAGGCTAGAGGTGCCGGACAAGCCTTGCGGTTTGCATACCCAGATGGCTCCCCGATGCTATGTGGGGAATTTGATGTGTTGCTGAAGCAGCTATTGGTTTTCTGAGGTTACCAGACTAGTTTTCGCATTGGGGCGGCCACTGCGGCAGCATTACAAGGTGAGTCTGATGCACAGATCAGAGCGGCAGGCAGGTGGACATCAGATGCTTTTAGGAAATATTTCAGAATTGCTTGAAGTTGCTTTGTATATTTTTACACATCACAGGTTAGATTGTAGTGGGGTGGTCACATCTTTCGGTGACCGGTGGCGTAATGGCCCCCACTTATAGGTTTAGGCTAAATCTTGATATAGTGTAACTCTTCAGCAGGTAGTTGGGATTATAGTTAGTGTGAATGAATGGTGTGCTTGGTTACTACGGTACAGTGCATAAGGTCTACTGTGATTACAGTAGTAATGCTGTTGTTTTATATAGCTATAACAATACTGCTAATGTTGTATATGCCGAAATGTGGACTCCTTCCTGTCATCCAGAGGTACAGGAGACTAGTATGGGTTCAGTCACAGGCCTAGCCTTGGGATGTAGAGCCCATATTTCTCTCTCTTTAACTTAATCTCTTTAACCCTACAGGTGGCCACTGGGCTGAATTTGGCCCGTGCGATCAGTGCAAAACTGCTCCAGGCCGATTTTCGGCCCTATTCAGTATCACTCTTTTAAAAAAATTCGCTTCCGTCATTAGCAACTCACAGGGGAACACGAGGTATCATTGGAAAGTAGAATTATTCTTTTTCCTGTGGCATTTTTATCAATGAGTTGTTTCGCGTCATGATTCATTAATAGCAAATCACAACCAAGCTTTAAAATGTCGTAGTAGTAGATGCCCAAATATGGCCGATTTTACTACGATCTGCGTCAGGATTTTACATTCCCATTCATATGGTCTAAACAGGGAAATGGAGGTACCGATGGAGAGCCCAATGATTGGTCTATCCAAATAAATTTACGTCAACGATCAATCAATCAGCGCATGGCTCTAAAACGTCTTCTTGTTGACGCTGGTTTCATTCCATCACGACGAAAGTCCGCCATGTTTTTTGTCTCGCTTCGATTATATAAGTTGAATTATTTCAAATGTCCGCAGCAATATATCAGCAAAATACATGACAGTATTTGTGGATCAAGTTATTATACTAGTTCAGACAGTTACACAGACTTTGGGGGCTGTTTTGAAGTGGATATTATGCAAGTTGCTGGCGAGCCGGACATCGCTGTCTTGCACCCGGATATGGGCCGATTCGGCTGGCCTACTCGGTCCGCCAGCGAAGGATACGATGCATTCAGAATTCAAATACAACATGTCCTATAAGCTGATGACATATACATGTGTGTAATTAGGGACTGTAGGTATTACTTACTTTATTGATATGTAAGGAAATTGATAATAGATACGTCATGTTATCGGACAGGTGCGTCACGGCGCGCAACGGTAGGCCTACGAGGCCTAATGCCGTATTGGTTGTATTTGAACGTTCTACGAAAAATACAATAACATGAAAAGTTCTGAATATATTTGAGTCTAGTTTTCATTATCACGCAGCTGAAATGTACAGCTACATTTGTCACACTGCATGCATGAACATACAACCGCACAATAATTATTTTGTCACTGGGCAAACTTGGGTTTCTACTTTACTCTCGTTCCGACGTTCATGAAGAATAGTCTAAATGTTACATGGGTCTACCTAAAAAAATTCATATAAAAAAAACTTCTGAGTATATTTGATTAATTTTTTCTGTACTCATTAGCTTATATAAATGGCTACATTTCTCTAATTGGACATTGACACATACAACCACTCAGAAATTAGCTAGTAGTAGGGCGAACAAAATATTTGTTTGCAATTATTTTATGTAAACTTTAAACAGTTATATCTTCATGATTATTTGATGTTATGCAAATATCATCACTGCATAATTATAAAGGGTCTTTTTGCCAACAAAATGATAGCTCAATTATATTTTTGCGATTCGTATTAGCGAAGTTGTGATTTTTTTAAAACACCCCTACAAATAGCTCCAAATTGTGTACACCGTGGAAGTTTACCATTGGTCACCTGCAGGGTTAATAAACGTCATTCATTTGGCCTTATTTCATCACTATTCATGACTTATGTTGGTGCTTGCATAAAATATTCTTATTATCGGCAAGTAATTAGTTGCATTATAAGTGATTACATAATATCTATTGAACAAGGATTAATGTAATATCTAAAACTATGGAATATTACCTTTCAAATGATACCACTCTTGCCCAATTTGAACCAGTTTAAAAAAAATGACATGTTCGTTTACCTGAATGCGGAACTGCCCAGCATAACAAGTGATGTGCATGCAATGTATAGGGACACTGATTTTCCGTTTCAAAAAAGGCAAATTCCGTTTCACTTCCATTTCAGAAAAAGGCAAATTCTGTTTCAAACAGTGTATTTTCCGTTTCAGAAAAATAAATTCCATTTAAAATGGCGGATTTTCCGTGTCAAATGAAGCATTTTCTGTTTAATGGCATACTAGCTAAAGAAGCCCATTTCTGTATAGAAAAGAAATATAAAACCATTTTAGTTAGCGGTATATCATGCCATCCAACGGAATTTGTTTGAACTATGAAACACGGACTATATCACTTTGATATCACACAGCTGTTGTTATTCCTTCAAGTTTTGTACTCGAAACCAGACTATGTACACTTATGCGTGTTCTAATGATGTGACAACTACATTTAATTAGCAACATGTCTTCAACGGTTTATATTAGCGCCTTCCACCCGCGTGCCTGTTAACGTCGGTTGACACGAGGTAGCATGGGGGCCATGACACTTAGTAACGATCTGGCTTGCGCGTTTAAAAAATCCTGCGACGTGTCACAAATCCACCAAAATAAATTAATACAATTGCATAGTAATCATGTTTGTTTCAAAATATCTTCAATAAAGTCAGTATTGTTTACGGTGTTGGTGATTCTACTTTCACTGTTTACGGAGTTTCCATTCGAAAATGCAAATCCCGTTTCGAAATGTCGATTGCACAGAATTGCATCCATTTTATATACGATCGTGGAATTTCCATTTCAAAACCCAAATTCCGTGAATTCTGTGTTTTTTGCGATCGCAGAAAATCAGTGTCCCTACATAATGTATATAATGTTTCTTCTTCGTTTCTTTCTCTTAGTTTGTCATAAGAACAATGAATATGAATATCAGCTTTTAATTGAACTCTTATTAATTAATCAATTAATTATTGATGAATCCAACATATAGCGACCTTGCAGTCTTATTGAGTCTCCCTGGTCAGTACAGTAACATCGCATCAACTAAGTTTCTTTTCTACAAATGTAAATATTAACTATTATGTTATTTAGTAGTTTTCATTTGTTAACAAATTACACCATGAATGTCTTCATGTTGATGTACATATATTATGTCTCAATATACATTTTACAATATCTATTATTTTGCTATTGGTTCTTGTACGTATTGACCAAAATAAACTATATTCATTGTCTTTCTTTATTTACCTGCTGTTTTATTGTAGGTTTTTTGTATAATGCAGTCATGTCTCTTCTACCCAAAAACAAATGTCTTAGTTGAGGCAATAAAGAATATCTATCTTATTATAAATCTACTTTACGGGAAAACATTACTCTATTGTGTAATGTAACTCCCATTCATTCAACATTGCCACTGTACTCACCAGAAAGTCGATATAGCAGGTCGCCCAGCAGCTGTACAGAGCTGTATCGGATGCGCCAGTTGTCATTAAAGAGGCCGTTCTCGAGTTCAGGCAGCAGTAGTTCAACAGCCGAGTCTGCATATGTGTTGACAATCCTCTGTCCTGCTCGCAACGCTGTGTCTCGCACAAACTCTGACTCATCAGCCAGTGCCTGGCGGGTGACAACAACAATGGGTGACACATTAGTGACACGCTCCACCAATATCAACAGGACAAACACAACTGGTACGTGATCCACAGACAAAAGTCCCATGTACTTCATACACAATATAATATAATGGTATTGTAACCATTTTAGTGCGAGGTCCCACTACAATGAGCCACCGTTTGATGACGCTTGAATGCGACAACCTGCTACAGCGAGATTACCAATGCAATGGTTTGGTTCTTTATTAGCAAAATGCACATTACCAGCAGCGCCATTTAACGACTATCATTGAAACCACAAAGCCACCAGCTTTACGATGATATAAAGTTCATAGGCTGTTTGTACGCAAACTTTTTAAGATATTTCAGGTTTTTTGATGGGATAGTTCAACATACTAGCATCGGCCATCAATGTGCATGGCTGTAATGTTGCACTGACGTCTACAATATTCCTTAGTAGATCTGATTTCACTATATATATATATAATTAACATATGAGTATGAGGTAAAGTTTATTAATAAGTAAGTGTTTTTATTAATAAAGTAAAGATATCAAAATACTCATAGACCGTAACGGTAAGGCTGAAATCTAAAGCTAAGTAATAACTGACTTAAAAAACTTAGTCATGGCATGACATATATATATAGTTGAATTGTTTAACTTACACGGAAATATGATATCTAAAAAATGTTATGGTATTTCAAATAACAATACCCCATATATATATATATTTCAAATAACATAAAATTTATATAAATCAGGAGGTCAAAAATTAATGTATTCTGAAATGGTGATATACCAAAACAGAATTTTAATGCTCCTCATAGTTACGAATTCATGAGACACGAAAGATAGTGGACCCACTATATGCATGCCAGTGAAGATACACCTGGAAATAAAATATTCGAGTAGACCGTTTCATAAAGATTGTAAATATTAGTTAGTGTTTTTCTGTTCTCATTTTGCCCCTACTACCCTCCCCCAGAATGGAAAGAAAAAAGAGATGAACTATGATAAAACTTTATTTGTTCACAAGGTACATATACATAGCATGCATTTTGACTTAAAAACAGAAGCAATTAATAACATACTGATTGAATCGGAGTGAAGTAATAGCTACAACATGTATAGTAAAACATCTTAATAATATTCCTGATAATTTTGGCTAAATATGCTTTAATTTTTTTGAGTATAACTAAAAGTTATTTTATATATATTATTTTAATCCTAGATCATATTTACCAGTTTCGGGGGCCCTAAGAATGATTCAATCAAATACAGAATTTGCGTGCATAGTGGCAGTACCCCAAGATGTCTATGCAAAATTAGAGAAAAAGTTGCTGAACGGTTTCTGAGATATGGCAGGTAACGGCACACGGTGGACGCAGTGATGGCATTAGTCCGTTGGACCTTTGGCCCAAAGGACTAAAAAGCCTGTGTCAAGGGAGTAACCTTTACCAAACACACAATACACCTGATTACAATATAATCCACATTAATGTTGGATCGCTTCATAAATAGATTGATGTCAGATTGTTTTGTAAATAGAAAACAACTCAAGTATAGAGGCAACATCATGTCATTACATATGCCATGACTTGCAAACACTCTGCTTACCTTTAATATCGAGGGTATAATGATTGCAATGTAGGGCATGAAGTCATCACCAAAGACTGCCGGCAGGTAGATGTACATCATGATGTATCCGTCTCTCACAGTCGGGGCAATGTCTGTCCTCTCTGCTGTCTGAATAATGTCTGGCATCAGCTTATGCAGCTTCTCCAGTCCCAGTCCTCCAACAACTTCACTGAGACCTGGGATAAACATAAACAATATACTTCTCCAGCTCTCCAACAACCTCACTGAGACCTGAGGATATACTTCTCCAGCCCTCCAACAACCTCATCGATACATGAGGAAAAACATCAACAATATACTTCTCCAGCAACCTCATTGGGACCTGGGATAAACATCAACAATATACTTCTCCAGCCCTCCAACAACCTCATCGATACATGAGGATGAACATCAACAATATACTTCTCCAGCTCTCCAACACCCTCAATGAGACATAGTAGTGCACACGAGCAATGTACTAGCAAACACTATCTTGAAAGCATTCTATATGTGGGGTGACAATTTGGGGTGATTACTGGGATAGTTTTATCTCTACTACAGTGGACTCTCGCTATAAGGAACACGCTGGAACTTGGTAAAATTTCATACTCGATGTTCATTACATCTGGAGTCCTTATACAGTGGCCGACCTTGCGTACCAAATTAATAATGAACTCTGGAAAAAACTCATAATGTTCCAGCTCTAGCTAACTAATGATGATGATGTATTAGTATTGCAATACTACTGTGACAATTTCATAATTAATTATTGTGATAGTATCGTGGAATAACAAATTGCCATGGAAGCAGTCCCAAAACATAATTGGAGGGTGGCGCCATCACGCAGCCTTGGAGGCTGTTGATTCAAAATAGTGAATGACTCTAGCAACATTAATGTCTTAAAGGAAAACAAAAGGCAACGTTGTGGTGTTTGCACCTAAAAGAGTTAGCACAAACTAACCATTTGCATCTACAATCAAAATTTTCAGTTCAGTGGTTTACTCGGAATGTAGTCTTGAAGTGGTAGATTCTAACGAAATCTGCGATAACATGTAGACTGCCATCTTACTGATGACGCGTTCATTTGGGCGAAAGCAACCAATAAACGAGCAGCATTATTTTTGCCGTGTACGACACACTGTCTTGTGTAGTTCGTGTAGTCGGTTCATGTTCATGGGATGCGGTTCGTTATATTAGTATAAGTTGAGCTTACAGTGAAAACGTGACTTGCAATGTGCCATACTGCTCTGCATACGGTTGTAACAATAGTACATGAAGGATAATGAGCCAGAAGTGAAATAGTGGATTCACAACTGTGGACGCACTATGTTCAGATCATTTTGAAGAAACGTGCTTCGAAGGAAATCTATATCGTCAGTGCCTACGATATTTAGTCACGGACCTCGGCCGTCGAAGCGACGCATATTTTTGGTCAAACGCGCCACCGCCGAAAAATGAATCGCAAGAAGGTTAGTACCGAGTTACTTGGTATCCAATTAAAATCTGTTGACATTTGAGATGCAAGATATGCTGGAGGCAAGCCAGAACAGTACCAGAATGTACTATATTGCACCACAAAGAGTTTAGACTTTAGTCTATAGAATATAGCCGAATAGCAAAAGTTAACAGCAATCAAGTCGCGTGAGCGATATTACAGTAACGGATTAACATGGGCTGGAATGATTGTCGTTTATAATAACATTGCAAAACTTACTGTATTTTGTGTTAAATGAACAAAAATACGTTCTGCATTCAATAATATTGCATTAGACATTGTCATATATCGAAATGTTTGGCCTATTATTTATGTCATGATGTTATATAATTGGACTTCATATATGATTATGTGTGACTACTGTTTATGTGACGAAGAATATCACCATATACTCTATTGTAAAACGTTTAAAATGGCTTCATTTGTATTTAGTAAAATTACATAATGTTACACTCAATTTTAGTTAGGGGATACAACCCAGGTGAGTGTTTTTTTTTAGAAAAAAATACTAAAATGTTTTTTTTTATGCCAGATTATGATAGCTTATTATGTTTACTGTGAATAGATATCATTTTACAACAATTACATACCTTTAAACCACTCTTATCCATGGAATAAGGGTGTCAATATCAAGTAATTTTGTATCCATTATGCCACATTTGATGGCCATTTTCTATAAAAAAATTCTGCATTTGGAAGGATATCTCTGGGAGTAATTATGTGATCCAAATATAGTTATCAATGAGCTCACCAGATACACCATGTTTGTATTATAAAAATACTGGCATCACTCAATAATCATATATTGTTGAAATATCTTTAATAATATACCATGTGCACATATCTTCACTAACTTGTTTTTTTGCACACTAACAGCAAAAACAGGTAACAGCTGTTGTGAAAATATCTTGAATTTGGATAAAAAATATAAATAATTGTAATTTGCATTTCAGCTCGATCACCAACATGATGTGGCACATGGGGAAAGGCATCAACCGCAAATTTACTGCGAAGGTCCAAGGCAAGGGATGCGAGGACCTCCTTCATTGGATACAGAATGTATCAAACCATCTGTGGTGGTGTTGTGCAACATGCAACGGTGACGCACAGTTGCTGGAGTAAGTACCAAACTTGATATGTATTCATTTTATACCCGAGGCATGTCCAAAGCAACAAGTAACCTTTAGATTTGCAATCAGTAGATGATGAGTAGGGACCACGACCCAAGTAGTGCAAGGTGAATTCCAGTCACTGACTTGAATCCCAAATACACTAAATTAGCTCCTATGCATAACTAACATTATAATAAGTTTTCGAAATTACTGCATTTCATAGGCATCCAACTCGTTTTTTTCAGGATGGCTACTCAAAAGTACCAGCCAGCATGACTACTACCTTATCAGTAAATGTGTTTATTCAGACTTCCAAAACTGATAATGTAAATGCTGTTTACATGTTATGTGTTAATATGTGGACCACCGACTTATGTATGGGACCAAAAATGTTACATAGTCAAAGTTCCTGATGACCAACTTTTCAGTAGTTTAGTTACTCAGATGTGAGGGGGCGAATACTCCACAGATGGATAGTGCCCATTCTGTATCACCCTACCTATTCCTTGTAATCAGTTGCTGTGTACATTTATGAGTACAGTTACTTGAGTGTAATAAATTACATCTCCGTGTAATAATTACATTCCAGAATGCAATTGTCTGTAATGAAATAAATAAGAGCACTTGTGTCATTATCACCAATTTTATTAAAGAAATATAAAATCAAAACATGATATCAAAATACAGTGACTGTATATACAGTAGATACAGAAATTAAGAAGAAAAAACAAGTTATAATAAATTATGTGAAGGAATGTGATGATGGAATGCCTTATTTGTAAGGATCAGTATCGGTTTACTAATGTACTAGTATGATTACCATGATTGGCCATTGTATTGTTACTAAAAACAACCAACACTTTACACAGGAAAAGCATTTTAAAGTTCACTGAATGCTAGTCATAAGGTAAATAACAGCAGCTTGCTAACAACATATAGACTGGTGTGTTACACCAGTTGTTTGCAGACATTTTATTAGAATACTGCATGCACTATTCTTCACTGTAGGAATGAAAGCTAGATTGATGCTGTCTGCTCTGGCGTGGAACTACCGACCACGTCCCAGCCCAGACAAACCTGTTGAGACTGGTGTCATGTGGTCCAAAAGACGCAATGGGTGCTGCATAACAGACAGGTGAACCCACGTACCCACCTACAAATGCTCACGGATTGAGTGACAGATGTGTTTATAAAGAAATATCACACTGCATGCGATCACAGTCACTGGGGCAGATGTCCCAAAACCAGAGGAGGATCTGCTGGCAGCAAGAGTTGGTCAATTTGTAAAGAAACAGTAAATACTGCCACCACCAACCTACACCTTCATAGGTCACATGTACATTGTCTAGTTTAGTTTTCAAGTCCAGCGTGGTATCCCTCGTGTTGTCCCCCATCGGGGGCAGGGAACCTTGATCGTATTCCACAGCTGGCGCATGCTGGTAGAACTCTCTGTACCCTTCGTCCCAGCTTGCCATGGATCCACCAGGTAAACTGTCTGTATGCAGCCCACCTGAGACCTGAAATAAATTAGGCTCAAATAAACATCTGACATTGTAAATAAATGACATAAAAATCGGTTCTATAACGACACCATTCCTTTATATAAATTGTTTACCATTAAATGTGTTCATCTGGAATAAGGCAAATATTGATAATTTTGCACTACAGAACAAATTAACAAACATTGTATCTATACGTTATAACTTAAGTGGAACCATTATAATTTGTTCTGTAGTGAGAGAGTATCACTTTATTCATACAATAGAATACAATAAAGTGTGAAACGATAACCCAAGTACATGTGTGAATACAGTAAATAACTATGTATAGTAGTATATTGTAGCAGGCTAAGGTAAATAATGACTAACGGTTAAAGTAATTCATATTGAAAATGAACACATTTATGTAGGATTACTTGCTGTTGAAGGGAATTTTATTTTGTAATTATTGTCATATTAGGGTGATGGTCATCATATTTAAATCAGTCTTGGGTCAAACCAGTGTGGTTCGTCTTTACATTTAGAAAGGGTGAATGGCGTTAGCAGGGCTAGTTTAGACAAGCATACGATTGAATTAGTTGTTTTGTTGGTGGTTTTATTCCAAGAGATTTTAAAGAGGTTGTCAATCTTAGATTTGTTGCGTTCAGATACATAGCCTCTGCAACCTATTTCAATGCATGTTAATTCTGATTTTATTCTGTTATTGTTTACATCATGGATTAGTGCGACATACTTGTTAGTTTTGAATACATGATCTTTCTTGATGTTAGGTTCAAATGGTAGTTAGTTCAATGATGTGAATTTGCTTAGCATGTGGATGGTAGATGACGTATGGTAAGTCCACTAAGTAATTTCCCTGGAAGATTGTTAATAATTTGGGCATCAGGCATGAGATTGCTGATAAAATTATCTATATATATTTGTATTGCTAGTGCTACTATGATGTTGTATTGTGTTCATTATTAATACATTTCAATAAATATTTAACAACACATTTCACTGGTCTTGTAACAATGCATGCACATATATACATACTTGTTTGTTGGACGGCGTAATTCCCAATCTGCAGCATTACCTGCTCCAAACAGAGAATTCTAAATCCCCTGCTGTTTGTAATGCACAGCAGTCCACCTGTAACACAGAATTAAGCTTTTAAATAATAGTTTTACACGAATGTTAAGCAAACATGGATTATTATTCTGAAAAAAATTCACAAAGAATGCATCACGATCCTCTAACTGTATTCATCCCAGTATTATACCTGGGTGCATAGAAATATCATGCAGATTAAGGAAGGCCGTTTTGAAATGTGTCAATATTTGCACAAAACAGTGGTCATTTTCTTTGTCACCAAAACAAATGGGGGCTCTGGCTGAAAAATGTTCAAGGTATATTTTATTCATAAGAGCCAATGTAAACTTTGCACAGAAAAATTGTAGTATGCATAAAGTTAAAAATAATCTATCTACCTGCCATGTGTTTAAAAAGTAGTACTGCCACATATTGTTCATACTCTATCATAGCTCTGCCCTGTACAATTTTGGTTCACATGAATCATGGAACCATTCAACTACATTTCTTTTAAAAAGTGAAGGTACAGCCATGGGTGGTATTCGAAAATGGACATGTCACAGTTCAAACACTGAGTCCAATGGCACTGAGAGTGAGTTCTAACTAAGTTAAACGTCAACCAATCCCAAATGCAAGACAAGTGACGTGTCCCGGCCTGAGCGATCATCTCTCGTTGTTCATACGCAGCCCGGAACTTAGGCTCATCGGTTATTTAAACAATAAACTAAACAGATTAATAATTACCTTCACCATCAGCGTTGCTGTCGAGTAGCAACTGCCTCCTGGCAGCAGACATATTCAGTTCTTGTTACTGAACAAGGAGATCGCTGCGGCATTTTCCACACCGACACCAGTCAATTCCATCTCGGCATGGTATGCGCCTCGACAATTCTACTGCCAGTGGTCCTTCCTGTTCGTGCCCACCAGCACCCGCCTCTGCCCTATCTTCCAATACAGGCCCTTGTTTTTGTGGTTGAAACCGGTAACCAGCTGCTTCAAAATCGATTTGGTTTTCGTTGTCTTCCGAAGAATAGGAAAGCCATCTTATTTACAGTCACAGCGCATGCGCACATAGTTTAATTGGTAAACTTACCATAGTGCCACCTAACGGAGTTGGGAACAAATAGTACACAGAAACTTTACTGAAGTGAGTTACAACAGTGTGATGTCACTTTCTTCTAACAATGGCGTAGTCCATAGAAATTCGGTAGTTGTGTGTTCAAAAATGTTTTCCTGGTAAACCGCTGACATTAAAATTGTTATTGTAGTTGGAAAGTGTTAGTTTGTATTAACTCTTTTAGATGCTTAACACCAAAACGTTGCCTTTTGTTTTCCTTTAATGGGAGTTGTCCTGACAAATTCTTTGTTAGCAAAACTGTTCTATGCAGTTAGTTTAATGAAAATAACTGCTTCTGAGTTTTAAGTCATACCTTGAGCTGCGCCGGATCTGTCGACAGAGCTGGCTTCAGACGTCAATGTCTGCATGAGCCAAGGTACGAGTTCCTCTAGTTCTTTGAAGCCACTCTCGCCCATGCCCCGCACCATGGCACCGAGTGCCTTCGCTGACACGGTGCGCACCTCTGGGACAGGGTCTAGCAGGGACTGCTTGAGACCAGGAATCACCTGGGGTAGGTAGGGTGCTAGGTCCTGGGTGAGGCAAAGAAACACTCAATCAGGGCACCAATAAAGCAGCTCTCTACTATCATTTACATTCACTTTTAGTTTCCCTGCAACTCCTAAAGATTGTTTTGATATCTGACTGTCTTACAGTCAAATGGGAATAGCATATATTCCTAATAGTCATGTATATTAAAAAATAATAAATCATCAGTTCAATGCAGTTCCATTAATCAATATTTAAACAGCAGTCAACAGAATCGGTTGACCAATTATTTGATGAGTGCAACTACACAGTACTAAGAAGAAATTAATTATCACAGGATATAGGTGTTCATTTGTGAAATGTCTAAACTAACTCTCTCAGACTATGACGGCAATAGCACACCACAACAGAAATTTCATAAGAAACACAGTGAAGACAGGTAACATAGTAGAAATATTATATTCTCACCTTCTGGTCAGTCAATGAGTACATGTTGCCAATGATCTGGGCAGCCATCTTGCGTGTCTCGGTTGATCGACTAAGGAACGCTCGCTGTACTACAGGCATAATGAGAGCAAGAGACGGAGCGTCGATGAAGTGGACAAACTTAGTCTCCAGGAGGCGCTGCAGGCAGCTTGTCGTCTTCTTTGTTGGGTCTTGCAGCGCAGCAAGCAGAATCGGCACAATTGCTGCATCGATAATGTAACAATTTAAATTTTATCTTTATTTTGAAGCACATACCAAATAGAAAAAAGTAATAGAATAATGCTCAGCCTTTCTTTTATTATAATTTTAAATTTGTCATTAGTTCCCCACTTTGCACTGTAAGTAAAAGCACACATTATACAAAAAAACATATAGCAGCAGCTGTTGCACATGATTTGTTATTTTAACATAATTATATTTCCTGCCTCCCCTCTCCCCCATGCATGCACACTCCATGTCACTCTTGGTCAGGCCTGAAGTCAATTACATTGCAATGTAATATATTACTATTATTTTGTTTCTTTCCTGTTACTATTACATGCTGAATACTTCCTATTACTATTACATTTGAAGCAATTACTATTACTATTACATTTTTCATCGGAACATGTTATGGTATAATGCACTGTATACATAAATACAATAAGTACAATTGTTTTACTCACAGTCTCAAGAAGTTAAACAAGACTGGTGGATAAAAAACTAACTTGCTATTTATTGATACCCATGCCCAAAGTATTTGAAATAATATTTGAGGATGTCAAGTTGTTTAATCATCATCATCATTAGGGAAGTATTATAAAGTATAAAAAAATCATAAATATTTACAACAAAATATATCTATATAGTATGTACCATATTTAATACAATCTACTAACTACATTGACTAAGGATAGAACATATAAAAAATTATGTTCCATTTTATGTTTAAATATCATACAGAAATGAAAGACAAAAGCAATAGACAATGTCACATAACTTGGTGGATTATATTACATCTAATTAAACCACATTGCACTACTGCTGCTTGGTGGACAGTTAGTAGAATCTACAACCTAATCAAATGTAGTTGAAATTCGGTTTAAATGTTCTATAGTAATATAAAAGAAATAGGTCAATTGCTATTACACTGCTTCCTACTATTATTACATTGAGTTTTTGCTCAAACAAGTACTATTACTTCAACATTTGTAATTGTTACTATTACTATTACATATTACTATTATCCCAGGCCGGCTCTTGGTATTCCAGTACTAATGGAAACAGTTCACATAAACCCGACATTAAAGAATAAAATAACAGAGATATAAAAGATGTTGCTATTCCTTCACCATGAAAGACCATTCTTCAAGAACATATATCCAAACCTTTGCTTCTCTAGTGTTAAAACTTTCATTTAAAAGTGTATCTGGCCAAGGTTCATAACAATAAACCAATGACTATGGATGATTTTAACAAAACTGTTAACAGCATTTTGTAACTATCTCACTGGCCAACTTACTGATATGCGAGCATCAATGACAAACTCATTCAGAATACAAATTCAATGCTAGGCAAATCGCACCACCTTAGTAATCTTAAAACTATTACCAACTTAATGCAAACTGTAGATAAATTTATGAAATGCCACTACTGCAACCATTCCTGTATCCATCATGACCACTGTACCTTGTATCTCAGGGTTACGAATGACAGAGCCGATCTGTTTGAGGGCCTGAGCCCCAGCCTTCTGTACTTTGATGTGGGAGTCGGTGAGGACTTCAGCCAACTTTGGTACAATGCTGGGCAGACAGCCAGAGAGCTGTTTCGGAGCACAGTATGCCATGGCACCCAGCAGTTCCACAGAACCTACGAGAAGGATGGCAAATTCACAAATAATGGCACAATTTGAGATAAACCGAGTCACAGCTTGACATTTTTCAAATTATCTACTTGTCCAGTGGACAAGTAGAAAAAAAAAGGACTTATCCAAACAATAATCTTCCAAGTCTTCAAGAATATACTGCTAAAAAGTGATACTTCACTATCCTGCAGTTTGTAATGTCATTGTGGACTAAACCAATAAATAAGTTAATATAATAAAAACATGCAGTCAATGATTAAAACAAAATCGGGCATCAATAATGTCAATGACTGGATGACTGGGAGAATGGCTCTCTGGAATACTTATGCAGGAGACTCTGCAACTGCTTCCTGTGTGAGTGAGTTCCACAGTGGGATATAGAATGAGTGCTAGTAGGTCATGCAGGAGGCTGGCAGTGTTTGTAGTTTGTGCTGGTGTTTTCGTCTGGTGCAGGCATCTGCTGTGGTAATGATGGTAGAGAAGCTGATACGCACTAGTCCATGGTGAATTTTTAAAAATGGCCAAGTGGCCCTGAAGTCCTTTGGACTAATATGTCTATATGTGACCCCGGCTGACCAAATGAGTGATAAGTCGGAAAAATTGTAACATTGTTTTCTTACATTCTTGTAAAGGTTGGGTAGGGTGCTTTACACAGTTTAAAAAATTATGACTGCTACAAAAATTGGCGAAGTTATGGAGCATTAAACATGGTAAAGTGAAAATGATTATAATTATTAGTCTATATTGATACAATTGATTTACATAGTACCATGTCTACACAAGGCATGGCAAATGTAAACAGAACAGTAGAATGCATTTGATATCAATAAAGTGTAGGATATTTCACTCTATAGTTGTCCAGAATATTAATTTTCTATGTTTGTCACCTAAAGGTGACAATACATCTTTAACCAATAGACACCACAGTCACACCATTTTATAATAATTAAATGAACATCAAAATAAACACAACTTGCAATTATAGAAAATCAATAGTTTTGAAGATACAGTTTAATAGCTGCAGGCAACTGTTCAGTTTAACAGGGGTCAAATGTGTCTGCTCTGCCTGTGACCAATTAAAGATTAGTCAAGGTCTCAATGGAACAATGCAGAGTGGAGTGAGGCCAGGGAAGTTTCTGGCACAATACACAACATCTACTGTTGGGGGTGGTCTCAAGGGCCCTTCTCAAAACCACATTACTAGATAATGTAAAACTTTTGCACTTTGGGGGCCCCTGAGGTGCCCTTAGAATGATTCAATCAAATACAGATTTCTCGTGGCAGTATCCTAAGATACGTCTATGCAAAATTACAAAACAAGTTGCTGAACAGTTTCTGAGATACGGCAGCTAATGGTGGACGGCGGACACAGAGTGATGGCAATAGTCCCTTGGACCTTCGGCCCAAAAAACTAAAAATCCAATTTCTGAAGAAAAAAAAGGTAATGAACGGTGACCTTACCTTTAGTGCAATGGACCGTGACCTTACAGGGAGTGCAACGAACCATGACCTTACTGGGAGTGCAATGAACCGTGAACTTACCGGGAGTGGAACAAACTGTGATCTTACCTGTCTTAGTGCGCCAGGAGTCTTTCTCGAGGCCTGCTAGCAGAGAAGGCAGCACCAGCTTGACACCGTGCCCACTCAGTTTACTCATCACGGCCTTCGCTGTGTCATCAGCAGCCTACACATGCAGAGAACAAATCTGACCTTCAACAATGGAAAATACTGGCAAATTTATGAGAAAAACATCATCTATGACAAAAAATGAGCCTTCAACAAAACGGGCACTTCTACAAACAAAAAAGGTTCTTTTTTATGACAAAATATTGACACCTTTACAGAAAATATGGGCCTTTCTGTTAGAAAGAAACAGGCACCTTTATGACAGGTGCCTCTACGTAAATATAGGGGCACTCTCAAGAGAGGAAGAATGCATTCCTATGAAAAATATGGGGACTTTTTAGAAGAATAAACCCGGATACATTTACGAGAAAGAAAATACAGGCATTTGCATGCCTGATACTTACCACTCTAACATACTGGTTGGCATCGCCGAAGCACAAGAGCAGATGTGGCAGGATGTTTACGACGTATGGCTCAAACAATCGGCCTAGCATGATGCAGAGCATCTCGAAGGCAAACAGCGCCCCCTCACGGCGTCGTGGGTTCTTCTTATCCTGTATTGCATCCGTCAACTGTGGTTGAATCTCAAGGTTTTTTAGCACAAGAATTCCGAGGCCTTTGACTAGTCCCGCCAGCCCATACGCTGCACCACGTCTCTCGCCATAGCTTTCTGATTCAAGCAGTAGATGGAGCAGCTGTTTAACAAGCTCTGGAGCGCCCTCTTTAATGGCGGGCACGAGTGGGGGAAGACAGTCAGCAACAGCCTGCTGCACCTGTGGCATCAATACATCATGGTCAGCATCGCATCAAGATCATGCATAGCTTGCAATCTGGGGTAACTAAACTGACTTGATCATCAATAAGGAGAAAAGGTAAGTTGTTATATGGTTTCGACTGCTCAAAGCATTTTACATTTCACCTCCTAGCAGACCTGTTCATTCCAACATATACTCAACTCTCCTCCTTGTGACTGCTTCAAGCCATCAGTTGCAAATTAAGAAATGTTAAAACATAATTTATCTTATAACCACCAAAGATTATCAAAATAATTTTGCATCACCTAGCACCTTACTGCTCTTATGAGGAGCTGCATACTCCCTAAACAGTGTATGCTCCCTACCTGCTGTGACGGTGTCGACAGTGTGTTGATCAGCTTTGCAACAATTGGTTTAACTTTTGGGTCGTCCTTGTCGAGATGTTTGGCGAGGGAACCCATCAAGATAACGATACTTTGTCTGACAATGTCGAAGCTGGCTGTGTCAGGCGCTTGCACAAGGAAGTCCTCGAAAATGGGTAACAGCACACTGACGCTCGTCTGTGGGACAGCGGCAACATTAACACTGGTGCAATATACCTTCTACTTTCATAAGTGGTACATCCCTAAGTTACGAAATTTACGCCAATGGGAGTGATTTCCGCTGAATTAGGGGTTGTCTTTATCTACTGCTAAAACAATATCACTATCTTTAATTAGCAGTCGCCTTGACTACCAGTACTGCAACTCACTCCTAAACGATATTGCTAAAAAGGATTTAGCTAAACTCCAACGTGTACAGAATTGTTTAGCACGTGTAGTACTAAAAGCACCTCGTTTCTCACCATCTCTGCCACTACTTAGACAGTTGCATTTTGGTTTCCAGTTATATATCGATTACAATTCAAATTAGCCACTATCACACATCGTACTCTTTCTATTCAACACCCATCCTATTTTTTATTGTTTAGTCTCCTTTGTTTTTCCGATATCCCAAGGAATCTCAGATCATCTGTTTCAGGATGACTATTTGTTCCGAAAATCAAGCTTAATATCGGCAAACATGTTTTTCTGTAGCTGCACCCAAAATCTGGAATCAACTCCCTAACGCTTTAAAATCATCTGAGACTATAAATAAACTTTCATAAAAAACTATACTTATTTATTTAAATTTGCATTCCCACCCTAACCTTCAGCGGTCCCTTGCTCTAATGACGACTCTTGCTTGTCCCTGTTAACGATTTTGCCCAATGATTCTTATATGTTGCACCTCTGAGCTCAGATTCCTGGGGATTTAGGCATTATAGAAGTATATCATTATTATTATTATACCATCCCTAATCCTAATCTACACACCTTTGATGGAAGTAAAATAGAGAAAGTAGAAGACTTTAAATAACTTAGCTCTAATGATAACTCTCAACATGAAATTCGATGTAGAAAAGTCCATGCCTGAGAAGCAGTTCACAATGTGAACAAAGTATGGCGTTCGAAAATATACAACAGGACCTGGTTGAACCGATCCTCATATATGGCTGTGAATCATGGATATTGACAAAATCACTCGAGAAAACACAAGACTACTATGTATGTGTATCACTGATCTCCACCACTGTGAGACACTGTTGTCTACTTCTGGCAGGTCATGTGATGTGCCACTATGATATAGCAAACTAAGTTCTATGGAAACACTTGGGCCCTCAGAGAAGAGGTCACCCTAACATGACTCTGAAAGATACCATTGAGAGGGACTCTGCCCTCAGGGGGACTTGTCTTGGCAGGCAGTGTCAGAAAAACCAAAACCATGGAACTACTTCTTCATGTCACCATATTAAGTTGAAGACATAAGTAAGTACACATAAATTAATGTATGCTTTTAAAATTACTACATTAAAATGAATTAATTTTCAGATAGTAATATGTCATTCTTTCACATTACACATAGAAGGTAAAGAACCCACCTTTCCATGCTCATTGAGGGCAGCCACAGCAGCTGCCAACATCTGTCTGCCAACCTCTTCATTGCGATCACCAAGTCCTCGGTCCACAAAGAACCGAAACAAGGGCAGGATCTGGGTCTTGCTGAGATACAGCGAGATGCTTCCGATTGCTGTCGCAATACCACACCTGGCTAGCCATTGGTCAGGAGCTATGTCACCGATTGGTCGACCAAAGTTGTCAAGAACTGGTGGTGGCACCTATGAGCAAAGACATACATTATTACATGCTGCATAATTGAAATCAGATTCTTCAAGGAATCAAGCAAGAAAATTGTAAAATTCAACTTTGTTACATCGGTATAATTAATTTTTTAAATTAATTATGACAATTCAGTATATGAAAATGTACGCTAAAGTTAATGGGAAACAAACGACAACGTTTTGGTGTTATGCATCTAAAAGAGCTAATACAAACTAACCATTTGCAACTACAATCAAAGTGTTAATGTTAATGATTTATTATGATCTTGCTCATGATGTAGAGACTTGACCAACATGCAACCAATAAGTGAGCAGAAAGCAAAGTTGCTGATGCATCATCAGTTCCTTCAAAGAATTCAAAGGTATTGGGATCATTAAGCCTATATATACAAACATAGCAGCAGACACTCCGACAGTGTGACTGCTGCCTGGTTAAATGGATGCAATGGTGCTTTGAAGTTAGTTCTTCTGCCAACTATCCTTTTCACACAAGCCTATAGGTTTAGTGGCTGCCAGCACACTACTGAGCCTAAACTACCATGCAGGTGTGAAAAACGTCCTGATATATTTGAATTTGAGCCACTAATTAACTGTCCACCAAGCAGTAGCAGAGCAGTTTTATAATAATAATAATCCACAAGTTAAGTGGCAGTGATCTTCCTTTTATCATTCATGTGATGTTTATTGTGAGCAGGGTGAACAATTGGTTATCATACGTAGACAGGTACAGAAAGAAACTGACGTTTTCTATAAAAAGAACACGTTTGTCTATCAATGGCATGTATTTCCTATTGTTGCCGTTTCTGCCGGGCAGAAATCAAACAACCCTGTATGTAATTATTAATCAAATGTTTTTTGGTGAATCATAGTTACAGATCATTAAGGGTTATGATGGAAGTAAAATGTTGACATGTTTACTGTTCATTTATTGCACCATGTCTTGCATTTAGAGGAATAATTATATTAGAAAATAAAATGTTGTGGCACATATTTTTAAATACATGCATTGATAAGAAACCGGGAATTACTTTTATGTAGCCTAAGAATAACTAATTTCACAAACTTCCTGCTTATATCAAACAACTGCATAAAAATAGATATCCATGCAAGACACAGACTCCGCATGTGACAGATGTTTTGGGAAGGGGAACAGCTATCCCAGTTCAGCTTCTGGCACATTACACAAAATCTACTGTTAGGGGATAGTTTCAAGGGCCCTTCTCAAAATCACATCACGAGAGTGTAAAAATGTTGCATTTTGGGGGGCTATGTCAGCCTTCTTCTCATGTGATGTAGAGTTACCATAAGGAGAATACTTGTCTCCTTTGTTATTTGCTATTTACCTGAATGATTTTGAACACTGTTAGTCATAATTATAAGGGACTTGACATGGCAGCTGGTGAAATTTACAACAACCTTAGTGATGATGATGATGTAGACATTTTCTTGAAAATGTATGTTCTACTATATGCTGATGACACTAGAATGATTCAAACAAATACAGATTTCTTGTGTATAGCGGAACTATGTGTATAGCGGAACTCTTCTAATGGTTGACATTTGTTTGTTTCAGAATGACCCCTTAAAATGTACACCCAACTGTCAAGGGGTCTAGTGGATGACGTCTGTTGACACAAGCCTCTGCCAGTGACCAATTATAGATTAGTCAGTTTCCATCAGGCAGTGCAGCCCTCCACAATGAGGTGTGACAGATGTTGTAGGAAAAGGGATTAGCCAGATAGAGCTGCTCCTGCAGTAGACCATTTAGTTAGCAAATTTAGCATTTTTGCGGACCTTTGGTGCCCTTAGAATGATTCAATCAAATACACATTTCTTGTGTATAGTGGCACTACCACATGAAATGTCTATGCAAAATTAGACAAAAAGTTACTGAAGAGTTTTTGAAAAAATAGGCAAAATGTGAAAATTTACCAGTTTTGGGGTCCTTTTTGGGGGGTCATTAGGTGCCCTTAGAATGATTCAATAAAATACAGATTTCTTGTGTACAGTGACACTACCACATGAAATGTATTTGCAAAATTAGAGAAAAGTTGCTGAACAGTTTTTGAAAAAATAGGCAAAATGTCATTTTTTTAGTAGTTTTGGGGTCCTTGGAGGCCCTCTTAAAATTACTACTTTAAAGTCACCAATGGTGAAATACTGTGCAAGCGCACAGAGCGCCTCTACGGCGGATACTGGCGCTATATAAGTCTTCATTATTATTAGGGAGCCCTTAGAATGATTCAATAAAATAAAAATTTCTTGTACATAGTAGCAGTGCCCTAAAATATGTCTATGCAAAATTAGAAAAAAAGTTGCTGAACGGTTTCTGAGATACGCAGCTAACGGCGGACGTCGGACGCAGAGTGATGGCAATAGTCCGTTGGACCTTCGGCCCAAAGGACTAATAAAAAAAAAAAATCACAGACGCCTGGCGCAGCGATGGACAAAGTGAAGCGCCGGTTGACCCATGCATTGAGATGTTCGCGGGCCAATTCAAAATTATATGCACCAATGGCGCAGGATGTGCTCCTAGGAAGATCCATGTATATATATAATAAATGAGAATATGTAGTGGGGTGGTCACATGTTTTGGTGACCGGTGGCGTAATGGCCCCACTTATAGGTTTAGGCTAAATCTTGATACAATGTAACTCTTCAGCAGGTAGTTGGGATTATAGTTAGGTGAATGAATGGTGTGCTTGGTTAGTACGGTACGGTGCCTAAGGTCTACTGTGATTACAGTAGTAATGATGTTGTATATATCTATAACAATACTGCTAATGTTGTATATGCCGAAATGTGGGCTCTGTCAACCTGAGGGACAGGAGACTAGTATGGGCTCAGTCACAGAGCCCACATTTCTCTCTTTAACTTAATCTCTTAATAAACGTCATTCATTTGGCCTTCTTTCATCACTATTCATGACTTGTGTTGGTGCTTGCATAAATATATATATGCACACACACACTATTTTATTAAGAAATAATAGTCATATTCTTATGACGATAAAAACCTACAAAAATTAAATGTGTCTGCATTAACCATTTTCAGTGCAAGACCCCGCTACAGGGGGTTGCCGTATTATGACGCTTAAATACGACAACCTACTAGAGCGGGGATAGCATCGCAGCTGCTTATTCCCTTAACTATTGAAATGAATGTTAACAGTAACGATGCCTAATGAGTATCGTTGGAATTGCACAAGCGCGGTGATGTAAAATTTATAGGGTTTACATGCAAACATTTCAAGATATTTTGAGTTTTTTGATGGGACTGTCCGACATGCTATCGCCAGCCATTGATACTTTAGAATAAATTGTTTTCGTAAAAACTGACAACGTGGTGAGCAATGTTAGGGGAATGTATGTGTAAATGGTTACATATATCTTTCGATAACCGACAGTAAATGTCATTCCAGTATCAGTTTTTTGTTCTACTTTACAATATAGGTACTGGGTATGCTACGTGTTTATGCTGCATTAATTTTGATTGTGCGCTTGCCTTTGCCTTTGCGTCTTTTATATTATGACATAATTAGTCCAACCTTGACGTGTCCGGGGTTCACGTTTATTATTCAATAATTTTGTGTATAGTTTCTGTGAAAAATTATTGAATATTATAAAATATTAGTACAACTACCTAGTAGTCAACACTGAATTTTCACCATTGTGGCACAGTCAATTCAGCCATGTCAGTTCAGATTTCATCAAGACAAAACCATTGATCTTGTGTTTCTTGGTTTCTGTGTCAACTGTTGTTATATATAGATGTCAACAATATTCCTTGATATGGTTTCGTAATGTATATGGTGTTCCTACTCAAAAATGTATCTTTCTATGACAAACATGACAAAACACTGTCTGTTCCACCTGATCGCGCCACGCAGTCATTTCGATTGTTCAAGCGCTCCTATCTCGACTCCTATCCTGGTCGCCATTAAATTCTCAATCGTGTGTGCCAAAAATATTAAATACGTTGATTTGAGGACGCCGACCTTCGAAAGAGGATAAACCAGAGCGACGGACTTTCGTGGAGCACCTCGACTACCAGTTTACATATCGCCAATCATTCCTTATTTTTTTCGTATCTTCAAAAGTTAGTCTGATTGCCGGGAGACTTCTACCGTTAGATTAGTCATTAAATTCTGAATCACGTGATACTTGCAAAACCTATTAAAATACGTTTTGATCTGAGGAGGCGCCAAAATTCACAAGTCAATAGACCAGCCTGTTCGTGACAGACTTTCGAAGCCGGCACGTGTGATTAGAAAAATAATGTTTTATTCATACACTCTTTATTTGTTAATGTACCATTATATAATAAGTAATGGCATTTAGTATAACGTAGCTCAACAGTAGTAGAGAATAATTGCGTATTGTCCACGTTAAAAGAACCTGCTCCCCTTCAATATGCAACAACCCGCCGGCACATGACGTCGCTCATGCTCGTTGCAAGGTGTGCCGTTTCTAGGTCACGACGTCACGTGCATGTGTAGTGGACTAGCCAAGGGAGCTGAGGTTGCTGGCGGCTAGCATCTTCTTTTGCCAAAGCGTTTAACAGTAGCTACCTGCAATAATTGTTATTCGGAGGGTGGTTTCAAACTAGTAATAATTACTTTTTTCTGTTTATTGACTGATTATTAAAAATGAGATTGTGTGTGAGTAGTTTTTCTGTAAATAAAATGGAATTTTACAAATTAGCTATGCATGTCTATAATTATTTTAATGTTTGACATCACATTTTTTACTATTTGCAGTGTAAGTGTATATACCTCAATTTCTGTTGAGCCTAGCCCAACAATATCTTGCATACCTATTGCTTATATAATAATCTCTGAGAATATTAAAATATGATGTCAATTTGTACATAAAATGTTATGTCATGCTGGATATCATGTTTTGCTAAAATTTAAATAAATTTGTTTATGTGGGGGTCACATGTTCGGTGACCTGTGGCGAAATACCCCCACATTTGGTATTAGTATAATTTTAGATTTAGTGTTTTTGGCAGCAGATAGCGTGGTATTCAGAAAGGCACTTTTTAGTTAATCATGTTGGCTTAGTTAATCATGTTGGCTTTAAAATTAACTCTACACATAACAAGCTCTGCTGTGATTACATGTCATTCCTTTCAATTGTTCTAGGAATACCGCTGCTGCTTTATATGTTGAAATGTGGGCTCTAACAGCCTGATGTTCAGGAGACTAGTATGGGCTCAGTCACAGGCCTGGCATTGGGTTGTAGAGTCCACATTTCTTTTATTTAAATATTACAGTGTGCCAAAAAGGCTTATACACTGGTTACCCATAATAAACAAACGTCATCCATTTGGCCTTTTTCATATCTATATTTCTATATTTGTCTCCGTGTTGTTGCTTGCATAAATGATGGTGTGCACATCTGGCACAGCCGATTTGCATACTGGACTTTGTGCAAGACAACAGCACACCGAGGCCTCCCATTAGAGGAGGCTAATTTATGCAAGGACGTGTTAATTACTCCCGTGGGGAGAATCAAATCAACAAATCAGCGCGCACTGGCGCGCGTCCCTCGGGAGAATCCTAAGCTGATCCCGCACTCCGTTTGCGAAAGCATAAAGGGGCAGACGTTTGTCTAATTTGACCCACCCGCCTCCCTACTTTTCGTCCAGGAATGTTTGATGTATAGTCATGATTTGTGCATCGTTATTGGAAAGGGGTTGCTGGTCTCGATGCTTTCCCCACATTTATAATTGATTGTGAGCATAGGGTTTGCACCGGATGTGTTCACGGGGTTTTATTGCAAGAGATGTTGCATGCCTTTTTCCACTTTCGATTTAGGAATAGTATGGAATTGTATATATCGGGGCGAAATACCCCCACATTTGGTATTAGTATAATTTTAGATTTAGTGTTTTTGGCAGCAGATAGCGTGGTATTCAGAAAGGCACTTTTTAGTTAATCATGTTGGCTTAGTTAATCATGTTGGCTTTAAAATTAACTCTACACATAACAAGCTCTGCTGTGATTACATGTCATTCCTTTCAATTGTTCTAGGAATACCGCTGCTGCTTTATATGTTGAAATGTGGGCTCTAACAGCCTGATGTTCAGGAGACTAGTATGGGCTCAGTCACAGGCCTGGCATTGGGTTGTAGAGTCCACATTTCTTTTATTTAAATATTACAGTGTGCCAAAAAGGCTTATACACTGGTTACCCAGAATAAACAAACGTCATCCATTTGGCCTTTTTCATATCTATATTTGTCTCCGTGTTGTTGCTTGCATAAATAAAGTTATGACATGCCAATGTAATAAAATAAAATATGTTGTATTGTCTATGTATATACTATATAATCATCCATTTGTCTACATTTGTATTTATTTAAATGAAATTTTTCAAAATTACTATGTTGCTTGACATTTTTAATTTTCAAAATCAAACAACAGTATATCTAAATTTATGTTAAACCTAGCTGAAAGAAATTTGGCACACATATTACCTGTATAATATTCTCTATGTATATTGAATATTATGCAGATTGAGACACACATTAAAAAGCAATGTAAAGCTAAATATTGTGTTTTGTTCTACAAATGCTTGCCCAAGCCAATATTGTAATGCATAAATATATGTATACACTGTGTATATAATTTACTATATTTAAGTAGTTTGATATTAAACTACAAGCTGTACACTGCTACTATATCTTGTTAACTATTTAATTTAGTCGCATGTCACAAGTGCCTTTTTAACCATTGCTTACCACGCTGTACATGCCCTTTACTAAAATGGCACACTGCCCTTTTGAAAACCTAGGCAAAACACTCTTAAATATGGGTCATGTTAACTATTTAGTCACGCGTCGCACGTGCCTTTTTAGCTATTGCTCACTGCGTTCTGTGCCATTTTTCTTTTGAGAACCTGGGCAGAACACTGCCACCATCTTGAATTTCTTCTCACAATTTGTATACTTACAGTATTCTTTGATAAACCTAGTTTGCTAATATGTAGTGTTCCTATTTTTAAAAATGCACCCTTCTGTATAAAAGTGAAGTTAAAAGTGTTACTCTGTTTCACTGAAAGCTCAAGAGAAACTCAGTATTCAGTGGTAACTGAGTGGCCAAAAACTTGGCACTGAAATGGTTGAGCCAAGCCACCATAATAAACTACATGCTATGATGATCATTTGTAGTCATTTTTAGGTGCATAACCCCAACAATTTGCCTTCTGTTTTGTTGGTGGATGCTTGTATTAAGGAACATGCTGTTCCATATATATCATATATATATATACAATGTTCCTTGTAACCATGGCTACATAAAGCAGTGCAGATTGAGGATTTCAAAGTTGTTCCTTTTTTATTTTTATTTTCCTTTTAAGTGAAGTTTCTTACACCAGGAGTCTTTATAATGAGTTATATATAAATTAATTCATGATAAAAACCTTTGAAAAGAAGCGATATATGAAGTAGTGACAGGCGCGTAATCCAGTGACAGACTGAGCCATTCACTCACATATAGCTTCTCTTCATACAATGCTAGCAGCTGCCTCAAGATGGCCTCAGCATAGCCGCGGTTTGCTTCAAGTGCGGCCACGAGTGCTCTCGATGCAGCTTCACGGATGACCGACTCGTCATGGATGACGTCCTCCGACACGATCATCGAACATATTTCTGGGTCAAGGGTTAATTCCGCATCCTCCCACAAACTGAAAGTGGACGACAAAAGTGTTGAAACACTTCATATCAACAACATGGCACCTAAACAATTTTTGTGAAAACAACGTAATTTTTAGTGTAGTTTATTTCCTTTCATAGAAAATTCAATGTCCTCATAAAATCTAGACATTTAAAAACAAACTGATGATTGATCTGATACAGGATTCGTATGCCCGTTAGGACTGTATTTCCATAATTCCAGGATGAGTTAAGTAATTTGAAAATAACAAATGTAAGCTAGAATTAACACATACTGCACGGTATCCTGCACATGGGCCATCTCAGAGTTTTACACAACACCACCACCTCCTGTCAGACCAGTTCATTCCAACAACTTCACTCTGCATTTACTATCTTATCTTAATATCCACCATTCATTTATACAGCTGAGTGAACTGAGGCAGTGTGGAGTGACCAAAATTGCTCAAGTTCTGAAACTGCAGAAAGGATTGATTCTCTCGATTGAAAATTTGATATTCTAACCACAATGCTATGGTGACACACCTGTCTGCCAGAGCAACAATTAGGGATCATTCTGTGTCAAATCAATCACTTTTAGGCCATTTGTTCATCATCTGACTCCAATTTTGATTAATTTTATTCAGTACAGCTGTTGGCTCACACAAGAATATCAGAACTGCAAATTATAGAAAATCTAGGTCGTATTATTGAAGATATTAGTTACTGAACTTTGACCCATTTCACATACTGACCGTTACTTTAATGTTCATAACTCTGTTTCTAATAAAGCTACAAAAGAAAGTAAGACATCACTGGAAAGTCAATAAACAGGCACACATCTACATTATAAAACTACACTTGCATAAATCATAATATGACCTTTGACCTACCCAAAAAATGTATCCTCCGATTTTTTTTTATTTTAATTCTACAGCATCCTATGTCATTGCTCAAGAGTCCCTGAAAATGTTATGATGGGCAAATAATAATGTTCAGCGATACATTAAATTTAGTACAGCTGGGTGACCTATTTGTGGTCTGCAGATCAGTAAATACCACACTGAATTTCAGCACAACCTTTTCAGATTGCATAAAAAACATGGTAATGGGCTCTCTAATAAATAAATGAGTGTTCATACATGCCGTAATGTCTCATTTAACACATGCACATTCTTTACAAAGCCTCTCTTCTGTTTCCTCTTTCGATATCTTGTAGGTGCGACCAGTGTCAGTCATTGGGTCAATGTTGGTCACTTGCATCCTCGCAAGCCAGGGCTGCTCCCCTACGCGAAGTGCGGAAGTTAGCTGAGTCAAACTAGTAAATGACGTCGCCAGTCGCAACTGCATCACTCACAACAGCGCAAACACCCGCCCTAATTTGAAGACGGATAAACGACTTCTGGGAATCCCAATATATACCCATTCGCCCATTAGCACGAGCAGCTGAGAGGTATTGTGTATTCGAATAATTGCTTCTACTTCCTAAACGTTGCATTTAATACGAGCCACGGTTGGTTGAAATTAGCTTTATTATGACCACCTGACCTGCCGAGATCCACTGATCTAGTGAGTGATTTCATAGGCTGAGCTTAAATTCAGAGTTTTGCAAAGCGATCAGCCAGGGGGTACTGACGTAATCAGCAGCAGCGACCCTTGGCATGCGAGGATGGTCACTTGTAGAGTGTCACTTCATTACAGGTAAAACTATGACGGTGTTGGACTGTGCGGTTGAAGGAAAATCAGTTAGAATAACATCTGTCACTTTCGGTAGCCTCCAGTGTCCACTGCAGATATCTGTCTCATATCCTTTGGCATCTGCCAGAATAAGGCCAACACACTGTGCTATCACAAGTTCACAACCTCTTCTCTTTTCATTGAAGATAAATGATGTAGTGTTACTTCAAAGTGATTTCATGGTTAGGGCTTAAAGATGGGTAGCTTCTGTGTTCTTGCTATTGTTTTAACTCTTATAACTCTTCTGTGGTTGAATATATATCTTTCTATGTGCAGAACTCGACAGCAGGAATATATGAGCTGCTGTGAACTCACAGGACTCCATTGGTGTGGTGGTGTAATGATCACATAATTATGGTCTTTGTACACCCTCTTTCGTTGCAAGTCTGTTGACCATTCCGCCCATGCCATCACAAGCTCCCATGTGATATTGCATAAAAGTACCGCACGGCATATTTCCCCAAATCTTGCTAGTGGTGGTACAGGTTTTAAGGTTTAGAAAGTGTTTGCAGCTCTTATGGTAACTGGCACAACCATCAGGAAAGTTGATGGTTCTTTATACAGATGTACGTTTTGCAGTGACGAATTTTTTTGGAAAAGGTGTATAACAACGGTGTCGCGTATGTTGCAGTCAGAAATTACAACGTAACTGTCACGCACATTCATTTCCTATGTCGTGATTATAGCTTTTGAATTGGTGTGCACAGTGATGCCCGTGCATCTACTTATCTGACAGCTGCACCGGTTAGTACAAAAACTTTCTGAACTTTTGTTAGCTATTGTCACCATGAAAGGAATTTTTTCTTTAAAAACAAACACACGTTATAAGTGAGCATGTGATGGTGTGGACGGAATGGTCAAGAGACTTGCAGCAAAAAGCCAGTCTAGAAAGACCATAATATTTTATATATACACACCATAAAACAATACAATGCAGTTCTTTGAATCTGCCCATATATGATAGACACCAGAGTAGAAGCTAATATCCTGGCTGATCTTCTTTCACCTACACGGTCCAACACCAACATAGTTTACCCAAGACAAAGTGACACTTTTCATGTTAGTGATCTACTCACCAAAATTGATCCAACGACTGACACTGATCGCACCTACACTATATCCAAAGATGAACAAGAGAGGCCTAGTAGATAAGGTGAACATATTAAATGAGACGTGACACATGTAAGTTCACTCATTTAATTATACAAGAGAGCCCTTTAGCATGCTTTTTATGTGATCTGAAAAGGTTATGTTGAAATTCAGTGTGGTACTTGCTGATCTACAGACCAAAATAAGTCGCCCTGCTGTACTAAATTTACTGTATCTCTGAACATTATTATTTGCACATCCTAATATTGTGCATCTACTTACTTGCTTTCCAATAATGTTTTACTTTCTTTTCTAGCTTTATTAGAAGCAGAGTTACGGACATTAATGTAACGGTCAGTATGTGAATCAGGTCAAAGTTCAGTGACCTATATCTTCTATAATACTTGACTTAGGTATTTTATAATTTGCAGTTTTCATAATAAAATAATACAATTTTTCTTAGTACACAACTAGACATTTTCGACACACAATCGATGTTCCAATCACTGATTGTGAGTCAAACATTTCTAGTTGTGTACTAAGAAAATTACGTTATTTCATTTCGTCCAACTTTATGAACATTTTTAAGAATTGCAGTTTTCATGTTCTCGTGTGAGCCAATAACTTATAAATTTAATCAAAATTGGAGTCATGTGCTGTTTTGAGTGATTCATTTGACATAGAATGACACTTACCTGTCAGCCAGAGCAACAATTTCTGTCTCGATGTCAAACCGTGCATTCCAGACGCGACGTACAAGGTTGAGTCCAGTGACCTTGTCTTCGCCGGGGGATGGCAACACATGAACCATGGCAAGTAACCCCTGCAGTGAACACATGGTCATCATTTAGTACAATGGTTAGAAATGTACAGCAGGATATAAAGAATTTTTTAACATATTTTAATCACTCTCTGTCTGAATTTTAACCTGCTTTTGGAAATGGCCAATACTTGTTCTGTGGTCAAGGTTTACCAAGGTTGTGCATCAAGGTATGTGTATAATTAACACACGTTAATTTATGTTCACTCTGCATGCAATGGAAATATGACATATGCACCAATACAGTCAGATCAAAGAGATAATGGTTAATGTATATTTCTACATTCAAGATGTTATAGAGCAGATATACTTTTTAATAAATGATGTGACGCTCTACCACGGTTGAATGGTTTTAACTGCCTGGTTTTAACCAGGTTAAAACCGGGCCAGTTGACCCATAAAAAGTGGTCAAAACTTAATTTGGTGGCTAATTGTATGTTACATTTTGTAATTAAGTGTTAATCAATTATAAATGCAATGCAAATGTCAAAAGAATATGAACCATCTTGTGTTGTTGGTCCTGTTTCTATAGCTTAAATTAAACAACTGAATTTGTGTTTTCCAAAGATATGTCTGTTTTCATGCATGATGGTTATAATATACTGATTAATACATGGGAGATTTATCATTTCCATATACACCATGAAACTAGTTTTATTCACAGTAAGTGATAATTAATGTTATTCACAGCAAACCAATTGTCATTAATCTAACTGCTGACCAACAACGTTGTTAGGCATATCTGCTCCCAGCACTATGGTACAGTATGTATTAGCGAGTATTATATCATTGCCTCAATGACAAACAAACTAAATATTGCTATGTCAGAAACACAGCACAAGTCATTGTCATATAAACAAGCATCAAAACTCTAAAGTCAGCCATGCCACTGCCAAAGTTTTTAGTTCGATATTATACACACAAACATTGGCAGTAGTGCAGCGGTAAGAGCTTCAGACTCTCGACTGAAAGAACCTGGGTTCGAATCCTGTGCGGCGTTGTCGAACCTTGGGCAATTCGTTTACTCTACATTGCTTCAGTTCACTCAGCTGCATGAATGAGTATCTGGCTATAGACAGTGGTGGATATTTGTGTACAAATAGTCTTCGCGCAGTAATTGCAGAGTGGCTGACTGCCTCCTAGAGAAGTCAAGATGGTGTTCGATTGAACAGGTCTGCCAGGGAGTAAAGCACTTTGAGCAGTCCTGAGGACTGGATACTGCCGCTATATAACAACTTACTTCTTTTTTATGCCAATTTTGGCAGTAATGGTTTCCCAAAGTATCCCTACTGGTTGGATGTTTAATATAAGTTTGATTAGTTATTTTGCAATGCTGCACAAGTTTACTACAATTGATGGAAGTTATGTAAAACATCCCTAATTATGAGGTTTCAAAAAAAAAAGTGTAGTAGATGAGCCCCTGAATATGTGTAGCCCAACATGCAAAACGTTTTGGAGTAGCTTAACAAATACACATGCATAAATCTGTTAGCTCGATTATAATAGTTTGAGGAATAGTGTTTATTACTGTACATGGTTTATGTCAGAACAAGTCACTGCAGGGTCAGGAGGCTGCCTCAAGGGCATTCCTCTCTGCAGGGGGTAGCTAACCAATCACAATATGGGCACCATCTACACCCTCTGGAGTCACCCTCTACATCCTCTCTGCAGGGGGTAGCTGCCCAATCATAACATATACCCTGTGGCATGGGATGTCAAGCTATCCAATCATCTACATTTGCCCAGTGTTCTAGGAATAATAACTTCCTTACTCAATGCCATCTTTGTCTCTAGCATGAACAAAGAAGCACGTCAGTTTGATCATTTACTTATATACAAACTATGCCGCTACCAGTGTTTCCCCAGGTATATGACAAGCGAGGCGGGCCGCCTCGCTGTTTTTCTGTGCCGCCTCGCCCAAAATTTGCCAAAATTGCCGCCTTGTAGCTATTTCGTACGCACATTTTTTTTCTTTCGCGATATATTCAGCGCTGACACCACAAAGTCACTTAAAATGCAAAATTGCGGATTTGTGGCAACATCGTTTAGTCGCTCAGAGAGGTTAGGATTTAACTCCATTGGACAACCTGAAAGATATCGTTTGTCAGTTGCCCAATCACGGAATATTCCTGCAGTATCCCCGGTGTTTCCAATGGTGACACCTCGCGGAGTTTCGACATACTAGAAATCTTGACATTCATGTAAAATGGCGCCCAAACGGTAACTTGCGTTTTGGTTTATGATGGTGGTGGGAGTGAAAACCGTGCAGGCTGATGGCACTACGTCACTAGTCGGCGCTTGTGTCGAATCCGGGCTCTTTTGAAGCCCAAATCAAAACCGCACAGCGCGCGTAAAATGAGAGCTATTATGCTATAGCAGCGTATGTTTATACAAACCGGGGCGCTATTTATGCCTCATATGGGCGTAAGATGGAATATTCTTAAAGGTAAATATGCCTAGGATAATGTTGAATGATGGAACTATCTCACTGTCACTGAGGTATCAAAGTTAAACAAAATTCAAGTTATAACGGCAAAATCAATTCAAAGTGGGTCTGGATTCGACACAAATGCCCACAGGCAGTGTCATTGACAAGTCTATTCAACTAATGTTCTATGCCGTTTTTTTTAAAGCAAAATAAGGAATGTGATTCGTAAGATATCTTTGTGCTAAATATATAATACATATTCCGACAAAGTTGTGCAAATAAACGTTTAGGAAAGTTGATTGGAGTGAAGTATTTACTGATAAACCTCCAAAGTTCACATCTCATAAAAGACGCCTACTACCGAAAACAGTGTATACTAATGGGTTATCAATAACTTGGGTTAGACAATGATATGTTTGCACAGAAATTGGATATACTAAACAACTTATCCTGTTTTATAAAAACGACACAATTTGAGAAACGTTCTTGCGATTAATAGAAACATACTTTTGTGGCATTCCAGAAATGAATGTTTAATTAATTGCATAGCATGCTAGCAGCAAATAAAATATAATCTTTGGAACATAAACCTCCAATTTACCATAATATTATGATATTATAATCATTTAAAGGTAATAATGAAAGAGTCTTCAGATGATACCCCTGGATGCTTACCAGAGAAGTCGAGATGGTGTTCGACTGAACAGATCTGCCAGTGAGTAAAGTGTAAAGCGCTTTGAGCAGTACTGCGCGTTATAAGAACTTACCTTTTACCGACTCTGTCAGCGTGGTAACAAGGCCAAGAGTTAGTGCAAAAAAACATAACCACAGCCAAGTACCAGTGGTCAAGTGGAAACCACACATCTAACACACCTCAACACGATGAAACAATCATGATTACTGACTTTTATCAATCATGATTACTACATTTACAAGTAGTGTCTTGTTGTTTTATATCTCCCCCTCTATATTCAAGAGTAAAGGTTAAAACACCTCAGATTGCACCATTTTAAAGCTAGTTTTTAAAAAATCTCTGGGGGGCATGCCCCCGGACCCCCCTAGCAAAGTTTTGCACCTACGGCGATCACATACCCCATTCCTGCCACCTCACCCATCATTTTACCCCAGGGGAAACACTGCGCTACAATGCCCTGTGGTCGACCTAAACGGCAGACCACTGGACGACGATACATGCCAGCAGCTCATCCTAGCAGAGAATCAGTTGGTGATGCCGTTCCACATGTGGCAGTGGGCATTGCTGTACTCAACAATGTAAACAACAATGTCAAGTTATCTGACCAAGAATTAAGTTCTCCGTCGACACATCCTCGCTGGGATGTTGGAAGCCCTGGGTGAATAAGACTTCCCGCAGGTATCAAAAATTCCAAACTTTTGCAGATTTATGTGGATAATTTTCACAACAACGACGATTGCAGCCGTGACATGCCTGACGTCACAGCTGCCCATGTGATGCCGCCTACAACTCCATTGTCAACTCGAACTTCTGCTACGCCATCCACTATTCGCTGCCGTTGGAGTGTTGTAGCAGATCTGAACTGAGTCGCAACTAGAGCTCGTCATCGATATCCACCGGCTAGATCTACTGTGTCTGTCTTGGACGTGGGTCAGATAGGACACAGGTGAGGTGAACATGCGGGTATGGAACACCAACAGAATGTGACCGATACGAACATTCACTCGAGCTTAGCCCCGAGATGGAGTCACTCGTCGACGTTGTGCGCGCTCTTCAAACGTCTATGTCCGCAATTACGACAATGCTGAATGATTTCATGGATGGATGACCAGTCGCCGCCAGACAGGGAACCGCCCCCATCGATGACCTGCACCGCAACCGGACCATTGATGACAACTCGAACGGAATCTCACATCGACCTGCCGGTTGTTCCCGTCGTGACGAACTCATCCGCATATTCACTGACGACGGCAGTGGAGGCTATCGAGCATGCCATGGGAACGTTGTTACTTTCGACTACTGCCTTCTGCAATGAACAACGATGGTCGCAATGTACAACGGCGGGAATTCCTGCTGTTCGTGCTGCGATTGTCCTCGGTGAAAATAGCGTAATGCACAACCAAAAACTGTGTTGCACCGGGACCGATATTGTCAATGCGATAAAATAGCTTGCATTAATAAAATTATTTTCTCATTCCAGAATATTAAAAATACCAAATTTGTTTCACCCATGTTTACTTTCAACTTATGCCCATAGTAAGACCACCTGTAATGGGTGCTTGACGGATCGCCACCTTGCCATGGTCGGGGGGCTTCAGAGCCATCGAGAGCCTTAGAGCTATGCCGGCAGGAGCTTAGCTCCTGGAAGGGTCACCCATGCCAGACAGGTCAAAGGGGAGTGGTCAGACAAAGAATGATCCACCGGTCTTCCAGGTTCGGGAGTTGGGTGTGGGGTTAACAACCCCACTCTGTGACATAAGTGAGAATGGAGAACGATTCGCGGACATGTGTGCCCAGAACAGACTGGTGATAGAAGGCAGCATCTTCCCCCACAAGTGTATACACAAGGCAACTTGGGTGTCACCATATCAACGGATGGAAAACCAGACAGACCACTTCTGCATCACATCAGCAAGAAATTCCGACGATCACTATAAGACATAAAAGTAAGAAGAGGAGCTTTTGTAGCCTCGAACGACCACCTGTTGGTGGCGTGGTTGAAGATGAAGCTAAAGAGAAACTGGACGGAAACATCAGGAGTGAGGCAGAAATACATCAGCTTTCTGAAGGACACACAGAAGAAACAGGAATATAGGCTGACCCTCAGAAACAAGTTCCAGACATTACAAGAGCTACAAGACAAAGAGGACACTCTTGAAGGATGCTGGAGATAGATAAAAGAAGCAGTGACATTCACATGTCAAGCTGTGCTCGGACCGAGGAACACATAGAGGAAGGACTGGATATCAGCAGACACCTTCAACAAAATTATTAGAGCGAAAAAAGAAGAAAGCAGCTGTGAACAACAACCATACTCGAACATCTAAAGCAAGAGCACAGGAAAAATACGCAGAAGCAAAAAGGGAGGTAAAAAGAAGTGCAAGATCTGACAAATGGCACTACATAGATGACCTTGCTGAAGCAGAGGACGCGGCAAGAAATGGCAACATGAGGAAACTATACAACACAAGGAAACTGTCCATCAAATATGGCAAGCCCAGTCAAGGATCAGGAAGGAAATCCCATCACAAGAACAGATGGGCAACTAAAACGATGGGCCGAGCACTTTGAAGAACTACTGAACCGACCAACACCTGCAAACTCACCTGATGTCCCCCCTTGCGTAAACCGATCTCCCCATAGACACTAGCAACCTACCAGAGAAGAGATAACGAGGGCAATCCAGGAGCAGGAAAACAGAAAAGCAGCAGGCCCAGACAACATTCCAGCAGCAATCCTTGAAAGAAGATATAAACACAACAGTGAAGATGCTCTACCCACTCTTCTAGAAGATCTGGGAGGAGCAGGTGCCAGCAGAATGGAAGGAGGGCTACATCATTAAGCTGCCCAAGAAGGGCGACCTTGGCAACTGTGCCAACTACAGAGGCATAACATTCCTCAGTAACTAACAAAGTCTTCAATAGGATCATCCTTAACAAAATAAAAGATGTCATGGACCCCTACCTATGTGAGGAGCAAGCCAGCTTCAGGAAGAAAAGATCCTGTGTGGACCAGATTGCAACACTGCATATCATTGTGGAGCAGTCAATAGTGGAATTCCCCGCTCTATATCAACTTTGTGGACTACGAGAAGGCCTTCAACAGTGTGGACAGAGAGACCCTCTGGAAACTCCTCAGATACTATGAAGTGCCTACCAAGCTCGTAAATCTCATCAGGAACTCCTATGAAGGAATGACCAGCAGGGTCCTCTATGGAGGACAGCTCACCCAGACCTTCCAGGTAAAGACCGGAGTGTGGCAAGGATGCCTTTTGTCGTCATTCCTTTTCCTCCTAGCCATAAACTGGGTCATGAAGACATATATAGAACAGAGAAGAAATGGCATTCAGTGGACGCTGTGGACGAAACTGGATGACCTGGATTTCGCAGATGACATAGCCCTACTCTCTCACAACTACCAACAAATACAAGACAAGACAAATGTGCTGGCAACCACATCTTCGCAAATAGGCCTCAATATCCACAAAGGGGAAACAAAAAACGTCCGCATCAACGCCACCAATAGAGAAGTAATCACACTATAAGAATGTGCCCTTGAAGAAGTGGGGGCATTTACCTACCTCAGAAGCATCATCGACAAACAGGGAGGAACAGATGCCGACGTCAGAGCAAGAATTGGCAAATCCAAAACCGCCTTCTTACAACTCCCAAACATCTGGAATACCAAATCCATTGCACCCCACATTAAGATCAGGCTGTTCAACTCCAATGTCAAATCTGTCCTACTTTATGGGTCCGAGACTTGGAGGACAACAAAGGCAACCATCAAGAGGCTGCAGACCTTCACGAACAACTGCTTGAGAAGAATACTTCAGATTAATTGGCCAAATAAAATCCGAAACGTGGATCTGTGGCAGAGGACCAGTCAATTTCCTCTGGAAGAGGAAATCAGGAAAAGAAGATGGGATGGATCGGGCACACACTTGGAAAACCAGACATAAACCTCACGAAACAAGCGCTGACTTGGAATCCGCAAGAAAGAGGAAAAGAGGTCGAACACATGGCACTGAGAACTTGAAGCAGCCTTCAGCAGAATGGGCTACATCTAGCGAAAATGGCCCTGGAAAGGGGATGCTGGAGAGCAGTTGTTGGCGGCCTATGTCTCAGTAGGGGTGACAGGCATAAGTAAGTTCAACTTATGGGAACCATAAAGAACTGCACGAATGACATTCAGAATATTGATTACAGTGTAAAACAAAACATAACAACATGTTAACAGATACGGCTGAAAACATTTGTTGGAACCAGCTGGGCCAGTTGCTAAGTGTCGTGACATCATCACTTCAGTTCTCTATTTACCTATTTTGTAAACGAACAGTCGGATATTTTGTTTACATAATACGCATTATACGGCAACAATTTCCATAATGCATTAATCTGCAGTCAATTTCCATGATTACAGAAAATCTGTAATGGCAGGCAATCATGTGCATTGCAAAATCATGTTTAATTGCAAAGAGGCCTTAAAAAGTCCACCGAACCATATGCCATGACATGTGTAAACAACTGTAACCAGGTTGTTGATGGAACACGTTGTCACGGCAACTTCGCAGTAAATAAAATGCTGCTCGTTTATTGGTTGTTTATTCACGTCATAGGAAAGATGGCAGCCTTCAGTAAATCAGACCTTTCATGAGAATCTTCCACTTTGAAACCAAATTCTGAGTAAACCACTAATGTGAAAATGTTGATTGTAGTTGCAAATAGTTAGTTTGTATTAACTCTTTTAGGTGCATAACACCAAAAAGTTGCCGTTTGTTTCCCGTTAATTATTGCTGTCTTCTTATTCGCGTTTGGAGTTCTCGGTGCTAAGTTGCATTTAACCCATGTAAGGGTATAACTAAATTATAACATGAATTTTTTTAATGTAACACATGAAGATATATATATATGCAAATTACGTTTTTATGTGCATAACTGGTAAATAAAAATTGAGAACTGGTAAGTTAAATTTCACAAACCTGGTTAAGGGCCTGTGGGGAGAGATTGACAAAAAGGGGATGGAAACAGAATAGGTTAGTAGAAGACTGGTCTCTCAAACAGACATGGTTAACTGTTGAGTAGGAGAGAAAACAGACAGGGGTGAACTGTTGAGTTGGAGAGAACAGACATGGGTGAACTGTTGAGTAGGAGAGAGAACAGACAGGGGTGAACTGTTGAGTGGGAGAGAACAGACAGGGGTGAACTGTTGAGTGAGAAACAACAGACAGGGGTGAACTGTTGAGTGGGAGAGAACAGATAGGGATGAACTGTTGAGTGAGAGAGAGAACAGACAGGGGTGAACTGTTGAGTGTGAGAGAACAGACAAGGGTGAACTGTTGAGTGTGAGAGAACAGACAGGGGTGAACTGTTGAGTGTGAGATAACAGACAGGGGTGAACTGTTGAGTGTGAGAGAACACACAGGGGTGAACTGTTGATTGGGAGAGAACAGTCAGGGGTAAACTGTTGAGTGGGAGAAAGAACAGACAGGTTTGAACTGTTGAGTTGGTGAGAGAACAGACAGGGGTGAACTGTTGAGTGGGAAAGAACAGACAGGGGTGAACTATTGAGTGGGAGAGAGAACAGGCAGGGGTGAACTGTTGAATGGAAGTGAGAACTGACTGGGGTGAACTGTTGTGGGTGAGAACAGACAGGGGTGAACTGTTGAGTGGGAGAGAACGTTGAGTGGGAGAGAACAGACAGGGGTGAACTGTTAGGTAGGAGAGAACAGACAGGGGTGAACTGTTGAGTGGGAAAGAACACAAAGGGGTGAACTGTTGAGTGGGAAAGAACAGACAGGGGTGAACTGTTGAGTGGGAGAGAATAGGGCCTCACCCAGGATCAAGCCAGTTCAAATTTTTTCCGACATACCTATGTGTATATACATATATATACTCATAGTTGCTGCTGTGTTTTAATTCTTTCTCTTTAATTGTTATGTAAATAAATACACATTTGTTGTCATAATTATATTGTTATTACTACTTACATTTTTGATGACACATGTGACGTGCATTCAGCCATGTGCCTTGCTTTGTTTCATGTCCGACTGCATGCCGATTACGCGTCTGATCGCATGTCCGACCGCACTTCATAGAATGTCGAAAAAAATTGGATTGACAAAAATTTGATCCTGGATGAGGCCCTGTCTCCCAACAGTTCAACAGTTCACCCTTGTTTGTTGTTCTCTGTGTTCAAACAAAGGTGGCTGCACCGGCTATTATATGCTTCTTTTGAATTAATCGTTTCTAATATAAGTTTTGAAGATAAGCTAACCATTTTTTCTCAGAGTTTGCCTCAGATACTAAACAATACTCCAGACCAAAAAGAATAGATTTTTTGTGTTGTTTATATATGTTGTTTTGTTATTTAAATGTGTTTAAAGACAATTAAAAAATAATGTCAAAAATCACCCTAAAATGGCATTTTATTTCATTTTGAGAAACTCCCCAAAAGACAAATTTATATGGTTGTAAGTACAAACATGTTATTGACATTCATACGGGTTTTTTGTTGTAAATTAAGTAAATTGCATATTAAGTTTGATACAGCTTCATAAAAATTTTGCTACAATGTTGAAAGACAGCAAAAATCCGTACTGCATTTTTGGCACGACCCCTTCACCAAATATAAAAACCATTCCGTGCAATTTGGATAAACACAAGTCGAGTTCATATGCCAAGTTATGGCTTTGTAAGTATTGTAGTTTTTAGAAAAAGTTACATTAAGTAATACTTCCTGGTTGTTACAATTATAAGGGTGTCACCAGATGCTTGTTTTTTGCTTAGAAATGTTACTTTTTTACTGGCATGTGGCTTATTTCAACACAATTTGTCAGACACTTCTATTACTGAGATTTCCCCCCAAGTTTTTCCCTGCCAAGTTGTCTCATGGTATTGTGTTACGAAGGACCATGTGTTGAGCTTGTTATGGTACACAAGATTGATTGACACCTGCTGGGGTCAGTCATGTGTCATTGCAAATGGTGGCTGAGGTCGGGCATTATCAGAGAATAAACAACACAACCGCCAGTATTTGGTGATTTGACAGCGTGATGCATTTAGGTAATTATAATACAACAGCATAGTGGCATGAGAATAACCAGACTATATGATCTGCATTCATGGTGAATGAATTTACGTTTGATCGGGGCTGATGCACACGTGATCGTCACTATGGAAACATCGTCAGTTTCCAAGAATCTGAAAAGGGACTTTCCACAGACACACTAAAAATACTAGGTTTTAAAGGACTGATTGGTGTCATATGGTGATAGTGTCTTGGTTTTTAATAGTACACATGTTCATACTGACACCTACTAATGTTCTATGAAGAAAAAAATAAAGAAATCAACTGACACGATACCCGGTGCAGCTACCTTAAATACTTGCTATTTCTATTAGCTGTCAAATGCTCAATTTGAGGATTTAACTTACCCAATCTTATTCTCCGATTACCTCAATGTTCTTTTTGTACGACAGAAAACACGACTTTATACACATGTTTATTTTTGCCCCCCCCCAGGAACACTATTTGTCAACGTTTCGTGGGCATCAACCATATATAGGGACAATGATTTTCTGTTTCAAAAAAGGCAAATTCCGTTTCAATTTCATTTTAAAATTCCATTCAGAAAAAGGCAAATTCCATTTCAAACGACATATATTCCGGTTCAGAAAACCAAATTCTGTGTCAATTGATGCATTTTCCGTGCCAAATGATGCATTTTCTATTTAAAAGTGAAAAAGAAGCCCATTTCTGTTCTGAAAAGTAATATTTTATTTCAAAGTTAACTTTCCAAAATAACACATTCTGTCAAATATTTAAAATATCACAATGTTAATATCTCTGCATCTAAAGAATACTGTTTACTGTGTGGTTAACTTTTCTGACATTTATTTTTAAATTTGCAACACAATAACAACCGTACATAATCAATTTAGATAATAAAATAATTCCTGTCACCCAATAATAATAATAAGATAACTTCTATTGCGCCTAAATCCTTGGAAACCAAGCTCAGAGGCGCATCAAAACAAAAGCATTGGTCAATCTAAAAATCCATAAGTAGTATTCCAGTTGTCAACAGATGGGTCAAGGCGTTAGGGAGCTACGGTGAATAAGCAAGGTTGTAAAGATAAGTTTTTAAATGATGACAGAATTTTTAATTTTTTTTAACTGATCTAACACTAAGAGGGAGCATATTCCAAAGAGTTGGTGCAGCAACAGAAAAAGCCCTAGTTGCAATGTTAGTTTTGACTCTAGGAACAAAAAGTAGGTCAGAACTAGATGATCGAAGCTGGATAGGTTTTCTTACAGGAGTAAGCAATGAATGCAAATAAAATGGTTGCTCACTGGACAGTGACTGGTATGTAATGGTACAGATCTTAAATATTATACGATATCGTACAGGAAGCCAATGCAAAGACTTCAAAAGTGGTACAGAGCGAGAAAAATGAGGAGATCTTGTAACTACTCTTGCTAGACAATTTTTGACACGCTGAAGTTTTGTAATATCCTTGCTAGCAATATTATAAAGGAGAGAATTTCAATAGTCAAGTCTGCTGTTGCAATAGTTTTAGCAACAGAAAATGACATATACCGGCAGTGTTTCCCCTGGTATTTGACAAGCGAGGCAGGCAGCCTTGTCCAAAATATGCCAAAATTGCTGCCTTGTAGCTATTTCGTACGCCCATTTCCCCCCCGTTCTTTTGCGATATATTCAGCGTCGGCAAGCAGTGCGAAATTACATCACAAAGTCACTTATATCCCTACAATTTGTAGCAACATCGTTTAGTCGTCTTAACGTCGCTCAGAGCGGTTAGGATTTAACTCCATTGGACAACGTGAAAGATATCACTTGTCAGTTGTCCAATCATGGAATATTCCTGCGGGATCCCTGGTATCTCCAATGGTGGCACATTGCAGAGTTTCGACATACTAGAAATCTAGACATTGAAGTAAGCCCAAACGGTAATTTGCGTTTTGGTTTATGACGGTGGTGGGAGTGAAAACCGTGCAGGCTGATGGCACTACGTCACTAGTCGGCACTTGTGTCGAATCCGGACTCTTTTGAAGCCCAATTAAAAACCGTGCATCCTATTCACTAGTCGGCACTTGTATTGAATCCGGACCCTGTTGAAGCTCAAATAGCGACCCGGTTTGCGCTAGTCTGTTACCGCACAGCGTGCGTAAAATGAGAGATAGAGCAGCGTATGTTGATACAAACCGTGGCGCTATTTATGCCTCAAATGGGCATAAGACGTAATATTCTTAAAGGTAAATATGCCTAGGATAATGTTGAATTAATGAATGGAACTATTTCATTGAGGTATCAAAGTTAAACAAAACTCAAGTTATAACGGCAAAATTAAGGTGGGTCAGGATTCGACGCAAATTAATAGAAACATACTTTTGTGGCATTCCAGAAATGACTGTTTAATTAATTGCATAGCATGCTAGCAGCAAATTAATTATAATATAATCTTTGGAACATAAACCACCAAATTACCATAATATTATGATATTATAATCATTTAAGGGTAACCACTATTCGAAAACGGCCATAGGCCATACCTCTGTTAGTACTGAACATATCTTAGCCAAATTTGGAGTACTAATTAGTTAAATGACTAGAACATGATGTGGAATATGGGCTCATTTGCTTGTGCAGTGCCATGACAATCAACATTTCTAGTGTGATAGAGGGGCATGCATCCTTGAAAATTATTCTGAGCAACAAATGTATATGTGATCATGCAGTTGTCAAGAATCATTAGCTAGAATACTCCTTTGTGCAATAAGGTGATTTGGGGCAAGGAAGTTTGACCAAATCTGGTTATGATATGTTCAATATTAAAAGAGATATGGCATATTGGTTATATGGGCGTTTTCGAGTAGTGGCTACCCTTAAAGGTGATGATGAAAGAGTTTTCAGATGATACCCCTGGATGCTTTCAAGAGAAGTCGAGATGGTGTTCGACTGAACAGTTCTGCCCGGGAGTAAAGTGTAAAGCGCTTTGAGCAGTCCTGTGCTATATAAGAACTTACCTTTTACTGACTCTGTCAGCGTGGTAACAAGGACTAGGGTTAATGCAAGAAAACATAACCACAGCCAGTGGTCAAGTGGAAACCACACATCTACTGAGTACCAGTGATAAAATGGAAACCACACCTCAACACGATGAAACAATCATGATTACTGACTTTTATCAATCATGATTACTACATTTACAAGTAGTGTCTTGTTGTTTTATATTGTCCTCTCTATATTCAAGAGTAAAGGTTAAAACTACCTCAGAATGCACCATTTTAAAGCTAGTTCAAAAAAAAACCGGGGGAGCATGCCCCCGCATCCCCCTAGCAATGCTTCGCGCCTGCGGCGCTTGCATAGCCTATCCCTGCCACCTCGCCCATCATTTTACTCAGGGGGAACACTGTACCGGCGAAGATCACGAATATGATCAAAACAGCAGCGACATGTTTGAGTTGTGTTGTTGAAAATTGAAGTTACTATCAAAGATCACTCCTAGATTCCGCACCGAGGTTGCTGGCTTGAAACCGGAATATGTACACTTATGCATGTTATAACGATGTGACAATTATATTTAATTAGCAACATGTCTTCAATGCGCTTAGCGGACAGCCAGACAACGATCGCGAAATGGTTTATGTTAGTGCAATACCACCCACGTCCCTGTTTAAGTCGGTTGACATGAGGTAGCACCGGTGCTTTGACACTTGTAAGTATTCGCCTTGTGCGTTTTGAAAATCCTGCGTCATAAGTCCACCAAAATAAACGAATACTGTTGCATAATAATCATGTTTGTTTCAAAATATCGCCAGTAAAATCAGTATTGTTTACGTTGTTGGTGGTTCTACTTTTAAAGCGTTTATGAGTTTCCATTTGATAACACAAATCCCGTTTCGAATTGTCGATTACGTGGAATTCCATCCGTTTTCCAAGATCGCGTTGTAATCGGCAAGTGCTTATTGTATCTTCCCGCCCTGACGTAGGATTATTTAGTCTACACAAGTATTGGCTGCCTTTCAAGCAACCACCGTTAGTGGTTAGGTAACAATTACCCTACAAGTAGAGGGCTGGCTTAATTGGTTTCTGGCATGTGTCAGGCAGCTGGCCAGGCGATCTGGGTGGGTGATTTTCAAAACCAGTCTCAGTAGCAGCTGTTTCAATGATGTTGTAAAAATGGCATGGATGGGCTGGCACACACAAAAAAACGACATGGACGGACCCAAAGATGAAGAAGGAAGGGTGCACAGGTAATGAAAGTGACTGACCTGAATTGCTGATTCTCTCACCATGGCAACCACAGACAACAACGATCCTAGCAAGACGTCAACCTCACATTGTTCCGCCATTGCACATCCATCCAATCCACTGGCGCATGCAGCCGTGGCCACGAGGCTGTGCGCTGCCATCTGTTGGATCTTCCCCATGGTGATACCGATGATGTTCGTGGAGAGCTTCAGCATTGCTTCCCTCGGTAACAATTCAGGACCGTTCTGTGGTGAACACACAATGGTCCTTTCGCAGTTTTTAAATGAAAGGATGAAACGTGCCTTAATTTAGGAAACATAACTCAAATACCAGGTTCAACAACATTGGAAAACCAAGTCTTGGCAATGCTGGAGTAACCACATTTTTAGAAAAAAATATACTGTTATGATAATGACATAAATTCACATCTCTTAAGTAGAAGACACAAATGCCATCTTGACAGTGGGCTTTTCCTGCACTACACAAGTTTGCAACTAAAAATGAACAAATAGGGTAGTTATTACATTTTGGCATCTGTACACACAATTTATAATGTAAATATAACAACAACATACGCTTTCAATAATATACACAATCCTTTTATAAACAACAGTTCTATTCTGACAACCCTCCACTAATATCTGTTGACACTTTTGTAGGCTCACACATTCCTATTACCTCATCGATGCATGTCTTGCCTGCAACACTTCTCAGCTTTGTGTGGGCCTCGAGTACGTCCAACGCCTTCACCATGACAGCTTCATCCCCGCCCACACTAGCGCCACCATCCTGCAGGACGGCACGAAGCAGGTAGAAACAATACGCAAATGTCGGTGCAGAAAATGCAGAACTTGCAGACACGGTCTCCAAATGAATCTGGTCAATAACCCTTTCCAGCTGTTTGCGGAGGGGCTCTTCCATCCACTTGCCGTCGAGGTGACAAGAAGGTTTCAGGAGGCGGAGGGTGGGGTAGGCCACAAGGTAACCTGCAGAAGCAACAAGGAATCTAATGAAACACAGGCAGGGACAGGTTGGCCAATGCTAAAGAAAATTGTGAATGTCGCAACTTTTGGTACTCTCAGCAATTTGTTACCCTTGAAATCTTGTTACATTTCAATGTAAGGTAATAGGTACATCACTATGCTATTTGATTACACAGGTGAAATTTTTTTTCAAATACCAGCCTAGGAGTAGTTCAGTTAAAATCAAATTTAAGACAGTTCTGTTAAAATCAAATTTAGGAGCTTTTCAAGATCTTTCTGCCGCCTTTGATACCACTGATCACAACGATCTAATTAAATGCTTATCAAAGTGGTACGACATATCTGGCATAGCTTTGAGATGATTATCTTCATACCTAACTGACAGTTACCAAACCATTAAGATTGGGAACTGCTTTTTGGCTGCACTGCCCACTTTATGTGGTGTTCCCAGGGTTCTGTTCTTGGGCATAATAACTGAATGTTCCGCAAAAATACTGTTGGTCACCTCTAGGATTAAGACCTTAAGGTCTTTAAATCTTAACATCTTGAATTAATATGATGCGTGGAGCCTCCCATGATTCCACTATGCATGGTGATGGTTAGAAACGGGTAAAACTGAGTGATATAAAATATGTACACACACATGCACTTGAGTACACCTACGTTTAAAAAAGTTAAATACATCCACATACAATTGAATACTCAATAAAAAATAATTAAAATATTATGATGTTATTATATAAGTGTAATCAAATTAATATTAAAAAGATAAAGCAATGTTTGCAAGCTAGAATTAGTGGCACTATGCCAATCAATGGAGGATATTCTAGACTCCAATCACAAGTGTAAATATGATTTTGAATAAAAAATGGGCCAATAGGCCCTGAAGTCCTTTGGACTATAAGTTACAGATTTCTTGTGTATAGTGGCACTACCACATGAAATGTCTATGCAAAATTAGAGAAAAAGATACTGTAGTTTTTGAAAAAATAGGCAAAATGTGAACATTTACCAGTTTTGGGGTCCTTTTTGGGAGCCATTAGGTGCCCTTAGAATGATTCAATCAAATACAGATTTTTGTGTACAGTAACACTACCATATGAAATGTATATGCAAAATTTGAGAAAAAGTTACTGAAGAGTTCTTGAAAAAATAGGCAAAATGTTAAAAATTACCAGTTTTTGTAGCAGTACCCTAAGATACGTTTATGCAAAATTAGAGAAAAAGTTACTGAACGGTTTCTGAGATACGGCAGCTACCGGTGGATGGCAGACGCCGAGTGATGGCAATAGTCCGTTGGACTTTCGGCCCAAAGGACAAAAAATTGGCGAGCCATTGTCAAGTACGTTTACACCCTTGCGCATGCATAACATGTACCAGTTTATACAAGGTAAAAATTTAGATGGTTCTTACAAACACTGTTCCTGTGTACTAGTGCACACTATGTTACAGCAGGTTTTAATTACTCAGCTAACTATATACTCTATCACCAACCCATTTTTTCACTAACGTTACCAGTAGTGACCTAATTTTAAATACACCCTACAGGGTTTTTGTTAAGGTAATTTACCTGACTTTGGCGATCCATGTGCTTGGCTATCGAGAACGGAGAAAGGAAGCTTTTGATTGGAACCGGTGTGATTCGCAAGACATCGCTTTCGAGTGCCTTTGCGTGACAGATTGTGCTGTACAATGTCTATAAGTTCCACAAACAGTGCAGCGCATTGATGATGATTACAGAATATCGGAACAAAACAGTGCAGCATTTTTTGTGGTCATAAACGACACAGTTCATGTCCCGAGTTTCTGGTTTGTGTCAGTCCTCTGAATTTGTTTATCACAATTCTTGGCGTTATTTGTTATTCCCGATAGAGTCCGCCACTGCGTTTTTCGTAGACGGGCGCCCCTGGCGAACCGCCAGCAACAATGTTGGCGTAACAACATCATTTCAAATTAAAAGTCATAGATTAAGCTAAGGAGCAGAAATATTAGAAATCGTGGAATGTAGCCACATATTATGCGGGAGTTTTATGGAACTGGTTAATGCTTATGGCTACGGTTACACTGGTGTCAATTATATGCGGCATGTTCGCCACCATTGTTTCAAACGTAAAAGTTCCCAAAAGTGAAATTGTTTTTCTTTGCAGACTTTGGCTTATATGATAGAATTCTGATCCTTTTCCAATTCGGTTTATAGCCACACATTTTTTATCAATACTGATTCAGTAGGTGCAAATAACACATTACAATATCGTTACGTTGGAAGTAACATATTGATGTTAATAATAAATTTTGTCTTGAATTAAAAGAAATGATAGACTGACAATGCATTATTATCAACTCGGTGAATAGGGATGACAATTATGCTGGCAGTTATTGTTATGATGGACATGTTTCAATTATAAAACTTAATCCTAGCAATTCCTTGATGCATGGATTTCATGCCCACCAGTGGTAGGAGAATGAATGTCCTCATAGCATTGTCTACAGATAGCAGTGTCTGTGAACTCAGAGATATGTAGGTCTACATTGTTTGTTAACTGGACACTGATTTTTTTAAACAATTAACTCAGATGGAACTTAACTTACATAATTTAAAAACAAATTGTCATTGATTTAAGGTCAGACACGGCAGGTAGATAGGATTATTTTTTTATTTGTGTAAACAGTTCAATTTTATTTATTTATTTTATTTTTGTTTTGCCCCATGCATGAAATGGGTCTTACTGAGTAAACAAAATGGCCATCATTTTGAGCAAATATTGGCAAATTTGGAAACACTGCCATTTTTTATTGATTCCATATATAGTTATAATTCTTGCAAATCCATGTTCTCTAGATTCTATTGTGAAATGATCAGAGCATTTTTTGAAATGTTGAGTTTTTATTTTCTTCTTGTTGTAAAATACCAAAAAAATCTTTTTTTTTGGCAACAAATATGGCCTATATCTTTCAAACTATTCATGATTTTAAAAAGTGTCTGATCATTGCACACAGTAGACTATGCTGAATGCAACACTGAAAACATTATTTATATAGCATAATTATTCCAAGAGATATCCCGTTTCCAAATGCAGAAATTTGAAGAAAAATGTTTTTTAAAAAATGGCTGTCAAATATTGCATAATGGATTTCATTACATGATATCGACAAGCTTGATCCATGACTAAAACTCACTTAGAGGTACGTAATTGTCATAGAAGTGAACTTTATTGATAGTATGCATACAAAGGTTTAATAATCTGGCAGAAAATCATTTTCAGTATTTTGTGTCAAAAAACACCATTTCACCTGGGGTGTCTGGCCTTAATAGTGTTACATCATTTAACAACATTTAACAAGATTGCCACCCAGAGAATTAAATCTAGGTGGCAGGTGGACAAGGAAGCCCTTTGGCTTATCGAGAGTCCGACCCTTTTATCTATGTGTATCCCGCCCGTCTGAGTCTGTGTCGATTTAATTTTTAAACATATTCACGCTACTAGCACCCACACAATCAGCAGGTAATCTATTCCTTTGTGAAAATGAAAACTTTCTTATATCCAATCTACTCTGCTCCTTTGCCAATGTAAGTTCATGTCCTCTAGTCCTTCTATCTTTCTTAAATGAGAAAAAAATATTTCTATCAATATTTTCATAACTCTTCAATATTTTAAACACTTCTATCTGATCTCCTCTCAATCTCCTGGTCTCTAGTGTTGTTAAACCGCATTTTTTAGGCGTATTTCGTAACTAAGATCCCTCAGTTTTGGTATCATTTTAGTTGCTCTCCTCTGCACTCTTTCTAGCATATCTATGTCCTTCCTGCGATATGGCCTCCACGCTTGAATACAATATTCTAAATGAGGCCTAACTATTGTTTTGTACAGCGGTATTATTAGCTCTTTTTCCTTATACGTTATGTTTCGCTTAATTAATCCAAGGATTTGATTTCCCTTTGAAGCTGCAATTCCGCACTGCTCTGAAACCTTCATATCAGCACTAATGGTTAACCCTAAGTCCTTTTCTTTTACAGTAGTACTTAGTACAGTACCCCCCATTGTATATTCTACCTCTTCGTTACCATGTCCTGTGTGGAGGCATTTACATTTCCCAAAATTGAACAGCATTTGCCACTTTTCAGACCATTTGATCAACCTGTCAAGATCATCTTGTAAATGCTGTCTATCTCCATCACTTTTAATCCTTCTAAACACTTTTGTATCATCCGCAAATATCAACACCTTGCTTGTTATTTAATCATCCAAATCGTTGATATATATATTAACAATAATATAGGTCCTAATACTGATCCCTGTGGTACCCCACTCAATACCGATTTCCAGTTTGAAGCCTCCCCATCAACTACTACACGTTGTCTTCTGTCAATCAGCCATTGTTCTAGCCATTGTTCTATCTATCCAATCTTTGATGTGGTACTTTGTCGAAAGCTTTTTGAAAATCTAAGTAGACGATATCTACTGGTGATCCCTCATCTACCCACTTAGTGATGTCTTTAAAAAAACATAACATATTTGTTAAGCATGACCTCGCTTTAAAAAAACCATGTCGAGATGGGTTAATCAAGTTGTGTTTAACAAGAAAATCCACCATGTGATCTTTAATTAGTCTTTCTAATAATTTACAAATCACTGATGGTAAACTCACTGGTCTATAGTTCTCTGACTTGTTTCTCGAACCTTTTTTGAATAACGGTATAATGTTTGCTTCTTTCCATTCTAAAGGAACCACTCCCTCTTCTAATGACAAGTTGAAAACTGTTGCAAGCGGTATGCTAATTTGTTCTACAATTTTCAATAGTAGTTTGGGTGGAATACCATCCACACCAGGTGATTTATTATCCTTCATAACCCTTATTTTCTTAGCTACCATTTCCGGGGTTACAATTAATTGTCCTAAATAGTCTGAATCTGCCCCCTTGAACTTAGCCTCTGGTACTGGCAGTGAACTAATATCTTCCCTGGTAAACACTGAACTAAAGTACTCATTCAGGTCTTCTGCCATTAAGAATCCCTCTGATATTATATTTCCAGCACTATCTTCTAGAGGACCGACCTTATCTCGAACTTTCTGTTTGCTTCGAACATACACATAAAAACTCTTGCTGTCATGTTTTATATTACTAGCTAATTGTTGTTCATAGCTTCTCTTTGAATTTCTAATTTCAGCTGTAGCTTGGTTAAGTGCTTCTTTATAACTGTTGTAGTCTTCATCATTTCCAGTACATCTATATGACTTCCACATCATTTGTTTATACTTAATTTTTCTAATGGCTTCTTTTGATAAGTGTTTCTTTTTAGACCTTTTCCCTTGTTTTTTTAAAGGTACAAATTTATCGACTATGCACTTAATTTCACTATTTAAGATATTCCAGCATTCGGTTGCTGTCTTATTCTTCAGTGTGTTATTCCAGTCTATCTTTGCTAAATATTTCCTCATGTCCTTATACCTTCCTTTGTGGAAATTTCTCCTATACTGTTTTTTACTATTCCTTTCTGATTTTACTTTGATGGTAAAATGTATCTGGTTGTGATCGCTACTCCCCAGTGGCCCACATATCTTGACATTGTCAACTAATTCATTCTGTGAGGACAAAACTATGTCTAACACATTCTCACCTCTGGTTGGTTCTAGCACATGTTGAGAAAGGAAAGTATCTTGAACTAAAACTAAAAACTTGTGGTCCTCACTCCCCATACTCTGAAGAGATTTCCATTGTATATGCCCGTGGTTAAAATCCCCCATAATAATACAGTCCCGTTTGCTCACTTCCCTTATAGCGTTTTGTATTTTTTCATTTTCTTCTATGCTTATGTTTGGACTTCGATAAACTAACCCAACTGTTAACGTTGAGTTTCCTGTAACTATGTTACACCAAACAGCTTCTTCGCAATCTGCTTCTCTTTCTAATTTTATTTCATAAGCCTGAATAGATTCTTTAATATATAAAATAACTCCACCTCCCTTTCTTCCTATTCTATCTTTACTAAACATTACATATCCTGTCAGTCCCAATTCAGCATCTGATATATCGGTGGTGGTCCAGGATTCGGTTATACCTATTATATGAGGGTCAATATCTTCTACCATAATGTTTAGTTCATTTCTTTTGTTTACTATACTCCTTGCATTTAAACAAACACATTTATATCCAGCTTCAGAAGAGTTTTCCAGACTGTTATTTGCCGATTTATTTGTGCTGTCTTTATCTATGCCTCCATTTTCAGGCTTTTCTGTGAGTCCCCCCTGCGAATCTAGTTTAAATAGATACAATCTGTCCCACTGTCAACAGATCGCAGCAGGTTCTCTGAGAAAACTGCTGCCCCCTTTCCACTAAGATGGAGGCCATCTCTCATGTACATATCTTCCCTCCCAACAAAGTATCCCCATAAATCTGTGAATCCCACCCCCTCTTCCTCACACATCTGCTCAACTAGTGCGTTGATCGCCATCCTCTTACAGTTTCTATACGTTGCCCCCCTTCCTCCCGTTACTGGCAAAATTCCTGACAGAATAATCTGTTCAACTCTCGTCTTCTTTACATTCCTCACTAACTGTCTATACTTCTGTATTATCTCAGTTGTTCCCTCCCTGTCAGCATTATTTGTTCCTACGTGTACCAGTATAGACCCCCCCTTGCCATGTCCCAATACCTTCTCTACCCTGTCAGTTACATGTTCAATCCTAGCCCCCGGTAAACAAACAACGACGTCTTTCCCCTCGCTCAGTGCCTTGTCCGTCTTTCTCATAATGGAGTCGCCCATAAACACCCTCTCTTTCCTCATTGCCCCCTCAATCACTGCCTTAGAATAGCTCCTTCTTCGGTTTGCATCTGTCTGGTTGTTGTCTTTCCCCCCTGTCGTCTTCTCTCCTGTCACACTCTCTTCCGATCCATTCTTTCCTGTCACTTTTTCTCTTGTTACCTTCCCTTTTATCGACTTCTCTTCTATCACATTTGCTCTCACTTCCTTTCGTCCCTTCTTCGTTCGTCCCATCTCGTTTTCCTCTCTCCTCTCCCTTCCCATCTTCCCTCCCTCCTTCTCTACGGTCACTTTCTTCCCTGTCACCTTCACGCTTGTCACGTTTTCTGTTGTCGATTTTCCAATGTCTTCCCCTCCAATCACCTTCCCTCCTCTCAATCTCCTTTCCTCAGTTTTCTTGCCACTGCTATTCTCCTTCAGTCTTGCAGTATTCTCACCTCTCTCCCTGTCGTCTCTCTCCATTCGACCTGCCTCTTTGCTAATTCCAATCTCCATTCCCTTCACAATATCTGTCAACCTAACTATCTCCTTCTGCAGACACTCCACCTTCCAACACCCAATACACTGAAAGGTGAATCCATCCTCCATGGTTTCTGCCCATGACTTCCCACAGCCGGACAATGCAAAATCTACCCAGCTGTGGCAGTGATCGCACACCAAGTGTCGCTTTGCCTTGACTTGCCGCTTGCAAGGCGCCATATCCCGATTAGAATTTATTTAATAACTTAACTAACTTAGTCTTTATAAAGACTGTTTCCTGTGTACTACAGCACACTTTAGGTTACAAATTTCAATTACACAGCCGACTATTTATCCTGTCACGAACGCTAACATTACCGGTAGTGACCTAATTTAAATACAATCAATTACGTTACGTTAGGCTGCTTTATTTATTTAGGTTACGCCGCCCGATTATCGCCCTTGCTTAATTTTAACAACAATGCTACCTAATCAAAATATCTAGCAAGTACTGGCTTACACAGATATTATCTTATGTAAGTAGTTTGGTGGTTGTTACCTTATCTCCTATATATTCTACCACATAATCAGGTTTGTTAAATCTTGTTTACAAATTATCGAAGCCTAAGTGAGTTACCCTATTATCACTCACTATACTAAGGTATTCTAAAATACTATAACTAACTAACTTTAAGCACAACTGCCACTCAATATATGTTTATTGCAACTTTATGAATGATATTAAGGCAAGAATAATACTTATCAATCAGTAATTCCACTTGTTTATCAACTTTTCTGCACCACCAATTTCTACGATCTATCTCCGCCAAATATAGCCTCGACTTGTTATACTCGACATATTATGTATCGTTGTATCCCTAGACTATTGGTCTGCGACTCTGCAACGTGCTGTCACTTGGTCAGGGCGTGTTATGCGGTCCCTGCTTTGGGGGTCATGGTCCTTGCTATCAGCACACTTAACAAAAACCCTGACCTTATTAGTGCGTCTTACTTAATTGTAACAACAAATGTTACCTAACCAAAGTATCTAGCAGATATTGGCTTACTCAGGTATCATCTTATCCATGTAGTTTTATGTTTGTACTTTATCTCCTATTTATTCTGCCACATAAACAACCTTGTTTACAAACTTGTAAACAACTTGACAAAGTTACTCTATTATTACTCACTAGACTAAGGTGTTCTAAAATACTTTCTTTGACTAACTGTTATTCAATATAGGTGTACTGCTGTCTACTTTATGAATAATATCAAGGCAAGAATGATATTTATCAATCAATAGTTCCACTACGTTTTTTTATTTTTGCTGCACCACAATTGATGGTGAACCAGTCCCGCGAATGTTCCCACCAAAAAACTGTTAGTCACCTCAAACATTAATACCTTTTATGACCTACACACACCATGCCAAAGAATCACAGATGTAGCCAAAATACATATTCAATTAAGATGCAAGGTGAAAGACAGATGTGACTAAAAAGTACCAACCAAAGTACTCATGTGTGTTGGTGAATGCACACTGGTGCAACTCAACAAAGATCTTTGTCATGTGTGATGCAGCCAGGCACGACGGGAACAATGACACAACAACTTTGAGAAGTGCAGGAAGATGCAGTCGCAACATGGCTGCGTTGCCATGACAACACGCATCGATGAGTGCATAAGCATTTCTCACAAGTCGATCGAGCTGAAAATGACATAAGGTTGGTTACTGTGCGAAACATGCTCATCAGAGTTCATCAGAAATTATGATTATTAAACACTTTTAATATATAACTTAAGATATTTTCTGAAATTTCTCACTGAAAAGTTAATGTAGAGTATTAAGGTGGCTTTACATGATGCAATGTTGTCGCAGCGACCAAGAGACATCGTTGCATGCAACTGTCGTCACATGCGACGTCATCTCTTTGTGTCTGTCTCTTCTTCGCACGTAATTTTCCCAATCACACGCAGTGTGCGTGAATGACGTGCCGCATTTGAAAACATGGCGGCAAGTTGTTGTTTGGCAGATCACTGAACAATCTGTTAAATTTACCTATTCTACGAACAATAATATTTGTTGATTTATACATACATGAAGAGTACCATCATTGTGGGTCATGTCAGCTGCACTACATGGAAGATCGGATACGTTTTGGACGGTTGGTATCAATGACAATATTCAAAGCGGGTGCTTACTTGTTTTATCGCCCATATCATGTTGTTATGCCAACACACTTATACGGCAGCGTAGATTGATTGAAGACGTACCTTCTATTATTAAGTTTGTATTGATAAAATGGAAGTTTATGTTGACACTTCACAAAGTCAAAATGTTTTTCTTAAACTTCAATTTAAAGACCCAGTGAATACAATAGTGATTAGACCAGTCAATAGCATGTCATTTGAAAACAATATGTCACTGTTAGTCCTGGTGCTGTTCTGGAAATTTAGGATATCGTTGCACCCCCTGTCAACATAGGTTTCTTTATATTTTCTTTTTAATTGAACTATAAACTAATAATTTCCAAACATTAACCAAAGTTCTAAGAGAAAAACGACATTTATCACGAGTGGTTGGCAAACATTTTCAGAAATAGCTAAAATCACAAAATATGCCATAAATAAAATAATTTTAGTTGAATCTCATTATAAATTCACAGATAGATACATAAGTGAACAGCACTGTAACACAAAATGTTTAAATTGCAATCATTAATATGATAGGTTCGATAATTTTTTTTTCTCAGTTAAATCTATATGCATAGTGCTTCCGTTTGTTCCACACTCATACCCATAGTATATTGACCCGATAATTTCATATCAGTATGTTCCAATATTCACGTGCTATTACTTGGAAAAACAACTGGTGAGAAATATTCAATATTAATGAAGATATTATCCTATATGTAGACATACCCCCTAAATCGAGAAATTGGCGGGAAATAACAAAACGTCACATGATATGCTAAAAATCAACTATTTATTTGCTAATCATATTATAGTCTCACGTAGTTGGTCATAACATAATGCAAAGCAATTTTTTATTACCAATCAGGTGTATACATTTAATTTTTCGCCAATATAAAATATGAAATACAGTTTTTCATCAACATACAGTGAACGGAATCACATATACAACATAATGCTTGATATAAAATTACATATCAACAGACCAGGTGTCTATGTTTATACGGTCAATAACTTCGACTTATGAACGAATAATTGTTATTTGTTATGTTTGAACAATTATATAGACATTTCAGTAACCCTACCCCCTTATCGAACAAAACCACAAATTCCTTCCAGAGTGGGCATAGCTCACGTTGTTTCATACATTTCTGGCTGACATATATTAATAACACGTTTCTCTTTTTGACATGTAAATGCGTAATTATGAGATGCATGCATTGACTTCATAATTATGTTAATGTAAGTAGGCATTTTGGCAAATTGCAAATAGTATGATAATAATGATAACAAATTTTAAGTATATCTTAATTTAAAGTTTTCTATTGAAGTTCACCAACTGACAAACAGTTTCATGGACCATCATAGACCATGTCACTCCATATCGGAGTCGTCTTCTGACAGTAGTGGGTCTACTCTCATGTCTGTCGATGTGACCGGTCTATTTTCGCAATCATCGGCGTTACAGCCGCAAACACCAGCACATGTCTTACATTTGCAGCTGGTGGATGTCCGTCCAATGTACCAAAATGTCTCCGTCAACAGTCCACCCATTGCCATGAGGGGTTGGCACTGGTGGTCGTACCATCAAGCAGTGTCGCCAACTGGCTGCCTGATAGTTAGCACGCTTGATGTGTTGGTCACATGCTTCCTTGCATGGTGGCAATTTTGCTGGATTGATTGTCCTCGACCCAAACATGGTATGGCGCAATCTGTTCACATCATACTCTTGTAATTGCTCATACAGGGCACACACTGCCACTTCACCTTCCTGCAACAGTTCCTTATCGGCGACAAAGGATTTGCCAAGTTTGGCCATGGTACTTCTGAAGGAACGGTGCTCACGTAGCAGTTTGTAGCCTTTTGCTTTACCGTGACCAACAAACGCGCTGGTTGAGTCACAACCACTAAATGCGTGATAGCCAATCAGGGCTTCACACATGTCTGGTCCGATGGTAGATCCAATTTGGGTGATACTGATGTTTCTCTTCTGCTGTGTCCCAGTGTTAAATAGCATTGTAGCTGGAACTGAATGACTAATTCCAACTGCTATTACGGCTACATCGCTATCAGGTGACCTGAGAACCACTTGTTAGAACCACGTTGAGCCGCATGAGAGGCGTGAAGAAGAAGGCGGCTATCTGCTTCTTCATGGTTACAGCTAAGCTCAGGAACTGGTGTCGTGATCACATGATTTCTGTCAGTCATCGCTACTTGGAGCAAGTGACACTCTTCTCCGTTAGTCACATAAAGAGACCGATTAGTCAATTCTGGTGCATACAAGGGTTGCTGCCACGTATCCAGAAGAAATTGTGATAGTTCTTTCTTGAATTGTGCACTTTGAAGTGATTTTTTGAACTGGTGGTCAATTCTTTGTTTCTCTGATGTAATGGTTGTTGCCAGCAACCCTGCTGTTATAACTTGAGTTTTGCCTAACTTTGATACCTCTTTGAGATAGTTCCATCATTCAACATTATCCTAGGCATATTTACCTTTAAGAATATTGCGTCTTATGCCCATTTGAGGTGTAAATAGCGCCCCGGTTTATATAAACATACGCTGCTATATCGCTCATTTTACACGCGCTGTGCGGTAACGCAAGGCCACAGCTATGCAGACTACCGCAAACCAGTTCGCTATTTGGGCTTCAAAAGGGTCTGGATTCGATACAAGTGCCGACTAGTGATGTAGTGCCATCAGCCTGCACGGCTTTTACTCCAACCACCGTCATAAACCAGAAATTCAACATCAGCTACACCAGCGTTCTGATTTAATGTTGGCACATATTATAATAGTAAAATTTAGCACAAAAGACATCTTAGTTCTGCTACCATTTTCTTTGTTTTTTCTCCGAGTTCCACGTGTTTTCCAAACGTAGTTACTGTTTGGGCGCCATGTTACATGAATGTTTAGATTTCTAGTATGTTGAAACTCTGCCAGGTGTCACCATTGGAGACACTGGGGCTCCTGCGGGAATATTCCGTGATTGGACAACTGCCAAGTGATGTCATTCATGTTGTCCAATGGAGTTAATTGCAAGAGGTAAATCCTAACCAGCCCTGAGCGACGTTAAGATGACTAAACAATGTTTCTACAAATCTGCGATTTTGCAGGAATATAAGTGATTTTGTGGAGTCATTTTGCACTGCTCGTCAACGCTGAATACATCGCGAAAGAACAACAATAATGGGTGCACAAAATAGCTATGAGGCAGCAATTTTTGCACATTTTGGGCGAGGTGCATAAAAAACAGCGAGGCAGCCCGCCTCGCTTGTCATATACCAGGGGAAACACTATAATTATTTTCGAACAATACAATACAATTGTATTGTCTCAACAACACATTATATTAACCATTTCAGTACAACAGGCCGGATTTCCAGCCGCACTGTCTGTGACACTACAGTACAACAGGCCGGTTATTCGGCACTGACGATGTCTGCTATTCAAATCGTTTTTACTCATAATTATCCACTATGTGGAGACACTTGTTGTGTACAGTTGTCAAGACGAATAAATTAGCTATTCAGCAGTGGTCATGGTTTATTATCGCTCAATAATAGTTTACGGAGATTTTCGCGGTTTTTAATGAGTGATTATCAAAATCTGCAGTGGCCACAATGGCAAACAGCATGACTTCAACTAACGATTTACCATCGTATGTTTTGGACAGATTATTTGATAGTTTTAGCGAAGAACCTTTGTTGGATGTTGACCATCGACACAATAACGATGTCGGCGAACTTAGTATACAACTGTGTCCAGCAACTGCAAAAATTTTGAAATTTTGGTGGCCATCTTGGATTGCTGGTTACCATGACAACGGAATGTAAAATGATATGGCTCATTTTACTGGCTGATTATCATACTTTCCGAAAATATATAACATTCCTATTTATAAAATGCATTTCTGTTGCAGTATTCAGTGGTCACAGCTGGTCAAGGCTGTAGTACTGAAATGGTTAAATTCACGTCAACAATTTAAATCACTGAAAGGTCATAATGTTTAGGATGAAACTAATTTCTTCCCCAGTGGGTATACACATGACATAACTGATAAAAAGAATCTGCGTCTTGCGTAAACTGGTTCTTAGAGGCGTTCCGCAGGCTTTCGTGGCTATGTAAGAGTGGCGCCACACAGAGGGCTGGGGACCAGTCAACGTCCCAACAGAACAACCGTATCGCATCATATAGGGGCATAGCATGCAACCATGTCTTAGGCAATGAAACAGCCTTGACCTTTCTTAATGATGTCAACTTCAGCTTGTCGCAAGTGACGCGGTTGCATCATGTAAAGCTGGCTAATCACAATTACACTAATTTATTCAGTCTCAAAAATTATCCATGCATGCAATAACACTTATAATCATGTAACTTCTCAATGTAATTACACAATTCTACTGCAACGCAACTACTGTTCCATATTCAAATGTACTAGCCCCCTGTGGACCCACCTGCAGTATCCGAGCCCTTGTCTCACACTCCTTCTCTAGCTCGGCTTGGGCAGCCTCTTGTTGTTTCTTTGTCAACTTTGGCTCTTGTGTCTTCCCCTTCTTCCACTCCAGTTCCTGCACCAATAATACATCTCATTCACAACATGTAGCAAAATCAACACAAAACATTATGCGAGTCCATTTTACAAGATGTAACACCATTTGTTTGTGTCCATATAAAACATTTCCTATTGCCTTCCAGTATTGTGTTGCCATCTATGATGCTAAGAATTAAACCTTCATCAAAAGATATATGTTTGATCTCACCAGATACCTGCTATCTCATTATTTTCTAGGCAAGCATCCAAACCACATGATTAGACTTTAAGTTTGTCAATTCATGTTATACTTTTGTGACAACTTTGCGATGACAATATGTCCCACAAAATCTGTGCTTGTTCAATACGGCGAATCCGATGCATTACAGTCACATTTCCTTCACAAAATACAATGTGTACATATTTCAAACTATTAAACAAATTCTCACGTTAGAAAAAGTTTGTATCAAATTATACAGGCACAGTTTTAATGTCTGATAATTTTAAATGCTATTAAAAAATCAACAAATCAATATAAAAAATCTACATTTAAACATAAGTTCATACACCACTCGCCTTTTTCAGTTCAATTTCGGCCAATTGTTCGGCATAGGAATAGAGTTTGTTCTCACGCTTCATGTTTGCCACCTTCTGGTCCTGCTGGTCTGTGCTGTAAGCGACACACAAGACTCGCATTGAACAAGACAACTGACAAACCATAGCTATTTCAACACATACACCTATATTTTAATCTAATTATAATCAGGTGCGTGCGTGCGTGCGTGCGTGCGTGCGTGCGTGCGTGGGGTATGTTAGCATTTCCCTCCTTCCCATCTAATACATGTTCCACTTTCTAATGATTACCAAAGGTATCATTAGAAAGTGGAACATGTATTAGATGAACTCTTGCTTACACACACACACATTTGCCATGGACAAAGTCAGAGAGCAGGCCATGCCATCCTCTGCTTACATTCAAGTTTAGTTCAACCGGGATGACATATGTCAACGTAACTGAAGTTAACCGGAAGTGATTTATACATCCATGTGATGGTGATTTTGTGGTCAAAAGGATACTGGAATTTTGCAAAGGCTGTGGATGCAGGTGGAACTTTCTTTCTCATATTGTCAATGGGTGACAGAGAATTACAATAAATGTTGGATCCAGTGATCAGTTTTAGTCACAGACTGACATCAGACCCTGCTGGAAAAAGGGTGTGTATGCTAATTAGCACAAATATGCTAAAAAGAACGAATACGGTATCTCTCGCCTGTTTTAGTTCAAACTTGAAGAGCTAGAAACATACCTCTTAATAACAGACGTGTTATACAGGTGCCCTTCGGGGTAATTCATGATGGCGACTTCCTCCATAGTGACTGTTAACAAAGCTGGGTTGCTCAGTAGCTCCTCAACATAGGCAACTATCTTCGGCAGAGCACTAGATGGCGAAACACGTGCCAGCGTGGCTACAGTGTTCTGCAGTTGCTATGGAAACAAGAAACAATAGTTACCGAAATCAGTTCTCTGCTGAGCAAGTGTCTTTCAAGAAGATCGAAGAAACCGGCCTGTTTATAAAATCCTGTACATTTTTTTACACAAAAATTACACATAATCCTGCTTTTTGTATGTGTTATTCTGACTCATTGTCCATTATATAGCTGTCATCTGTGGATGTCAGTAGATGGGTATTTTTTGTTTGGAGATATTAGTTCTAGCCTCAATTATTCAGGTGCTGTAAGGTAGCAGCACCTTTTTGCCCCTCACAACTGCATGGAATACTATAGCACTTTGAATGTTCATCAGTAGTCTTGGTTTACTCCAAATCCGGGTAGAGATGATGAATGGCTCTCAGGTAACTTAAAAATATAAAATGGGCCTAGAGGCCCTGAAGTCCTTTGGACTATTATTATGAGTTTGTAATTATTAATCAAATGTGACCCATCTTAACAAAATGAGTCGGATGTCGGCAAATCTGATTTTCCGTAAATGCTGTTTATGTGAACAAATCACGACTCCATCAATTTTGAGATTTCCCCTGAAAATTATTCTTTGGTATTCGTTTGATCGATTTCTACTCTAGCTACCCTCTAATTAACTCTGTTTAGTGTATTTTAAAGCGATTTTTGTAGAGCTGTGCGAAGTGTTCCGCTCGATTTCATTAAAATAACGCCGAAAATGCCAGTAATTGCGCGGATTCGCAACTGCTAATTTTGGGACGCTCCTAACACATGGGATATCACCACGAAGCTTGACTCGTCATCTTCCCATATATGGACATAAATATGCTAATAACTACATTCTGTGACCTTCAGAGAGCTTGGAAGACGCCCCCTGTTTAGGCCAACTGTGTAAACAATTCGGATCACGTGGTAGCAACGGCAACTGCGTGACCCAGGCAGCTGTTCTCATTGGTTCAGTGATGGGTCATTTACATAATCTGTAAACACACGCATGCGCACCATGTATTTCCACCATGTCACTGCTGACCCAGATAGCGATTAAGAAGACGCGAAGAATGGCGTTTAACGTGGCAAAACTGTTAAATTCGGATCGCGCACAGATTGACAGTTTGATCGAGGAGTATTTTTTGGAAGACTTGACGGATGGAAGCGAGGCAGACGAGGACGAAATTTTAGCAAGATCTGTCCACAGTAACTAAGGTACATGTCATGAAACATAACGAATAATTTGCATCAACTTTGATGGCTGTTTTCTGGGTTTTAAGGTTTCTACCCCACATGTGTTAAGCCATAACTTCAGTCAGAATTAAGATATCTTCTTACATGATACACCATCTGAAAGCAGAGGTTCTGCTCTTTCCAACGCTACTAATAACTCAATATTAAAAATTTCCGACATGCAACTCATTTTGTTAAGATGAGTCACAAATGGTTTTTGGTGAATCATAATTACAGGTCATTAAGGGTTATGATGGAATTAAAATTTTGACATGTTTAGTGGAAACTATATGCATGCCAGTGAAGATAGACCTGGAAATAAAATATTCGAGTAGACCGTTTCGTAAAGATTGTATATATTAGTTCGTGTTATTAAAAATACTGTTGAATTTTATCCCAATACTCTGCTATTTAGGCCGATTTCCAGTGGTTGTAGAAACCTTGCAGGAGAGTTGGTGAGCTGCAATCTTGCATGTAGCACGTTTAAAGGGTCGTACCAGACCAAAACTTCAATGTCAAATTTTTTTAATGAAAGAAAGTTGTTCAATTTGACAAATTTCATAAAGATCTATGATTTCAAAGCCATAGGAAACCATAACGAAAACAAAATATATGATGTTCTCAAGACTGTGCTGCCATCTCATGGTCAGTTACGGAAATATCCAATGAAGCAAACACAACACACATAATAAGATAATCTAATTTTAATTGAATATTAATCAGATAAAATATAAGAGGTTCCACCTCTGCTTAGAACTACAGATCACAAACACAGCAAAATCAGTTTGCAACCACAAATGCTGGTGTAAGGTAAATATTCACCCTTGTTAAATATCCATCTGGGTTATTCAGTCATGCAAGAACAGTGAGAGGGGAACAAATTGAGGTCCATTATTGAGGCCTCACATTTAGGAACTTTCAGGGAAATGAGGATAACAATTCTATTCTTTACCAGAGGAAAAAAACAACTAAAATGCTAACGAAAGGTTAGCAATTCCTTCCCTTTGTGCAGGGTATTTACTCAACTGCTACTGCCTCCCAAATCACCAGGCCAGTTTTTAGTAGAAAGTCTTCATTGACTACAGTGAGAAGAACAAAAGGTGTATTACACCAGAATGTCTCACCCCAGTGCCTACAATGTCTGAAGCCCACTAAGCATTTACTCTCCCACACTGGACATTAAAAAACAGCCCATCCCTGGCCACACCAAGACTGACCAACAATAAAACAATAAACAGTGGCCATGAGTGACCACTCCACACAGACCTAAATTCAGTGCCAACAGTGGCCACACTGCCCTTTGTCCTGTGCAAAGTGATGATAATTACCGACCAGAATTAGAGTTCAATTTCTTATATGATATCATTAATAAATTAACACATCTCACATGTCCTCCATGCAGCAATTACACACTGATTGGTTGACACAGTTTTCAGAAATATATCAACATTCCTCTACATACAATCTCAATACTCTTTAAAAATGCAAAAATATATATCAGTACTTATTCCTGTATAACTCCGCCATGGCCGGTCCCAAGCCCGGATGAGAAAGGGGGAAGGTTGTGCTTGAGGTTAGCACCCTCACCACTACAGAAACCAATGCCAGAGAACACAATGTGAAAATTTCCCAGTTTGGGGGGTACTTGGGGGGTAGAATGATTAAATCAAATACAGATTTCTTGTGTATAGTGGCACTACCACATGAAATGTCTATGCAAAATCAGAGAAAAAGTCACTGAAGAATTTTTTACATCCTTGTAAAGATTTTGTAGGGTGCTTTACATGGTTTCAAAAATTATACGACTGCTACAAAAATTGGCGAAGTTATGGAGCATTGAACATGGTAGGGGTCAAAAAGTGAAAATGAAGAAAACGGCTGTTGAAATTATATATGCAAATGGATTGCATGGAAATATTACATGCACAACATTCAAATGTGGCACACAGTATGTAATATGTATGTTATGTTGCAATGATACACTGGAAGTACAAATGTGCTGCTACAAAGACTTATCAAGTTATGCCAGATTATGTCTTCATGTGTAAAACTAAGAGGACAGATTATTTGAGAGCAAAAGGTAGACTCACTGTTTGACACAGTTTAAAACCTACAGGCAACTGTCCAGTTTAACAGGGGTCTAGTGGCTTAATGCTGTCTGTTGACACGAGCTTCTGCCAGTGACCAATTACAGATTATAGCAGGCAGAGAATCTTAGCTCCACAGCTGGGTGTAATACACAACAAGTTATAAATATAGCTACTCTGGGGTAGACAATTAATTTTAGTTAGCAAATTTAGCATTTTAGGGGACCTTTGGTGCCCTTAGAATGAATCAATCAAATACAGATTTATTGTGTATAGTGGCACTATCACATGAAATGTCTATGAAAAATTAAAGAAAAAGTTACTGAAAAGTTTTGGAAAAAAAAAAAATTGTCCTTTGGACTAATACGTCTATATGTGACCCCGGCTGACTGAATGAGTGATAAGTCAGAACAATTTTAACATTGTTTTCTTACATCCTTGTAAAGGTTTGGTAGGGTGCTTTACACGGTTTCAAAAAATATGACTGCTACAAAAATTGGCACAGTTATGGAGCATTGAACATGGTAGGGATCAAAAAGTGAAAATGAAGAAAACGGCTGTTGAAGTTTTACATTATATATGCAAATGGATTGCATGGAAATATTACATGCACAACATTCAAATGTGGCACACAGTATGTAATATGAATGTTATGTTGCAATGATACACTGGAAGTACAAATGTGCTGCTACAAAGACTTATCAAGTTATGCCAGATTATGTCTTCATGTGTAAAACTAAGAGGACAGATTATCTGAGAGCAAAAGGTAGACTCACTGTTTGACACAGTTTAAAACCTACAGGCAACTGTCCAGTTTAACATGGGTCTAGTGGCTTAATGCTGTCTGTTGACACAAGCTACTGCCAGTGACCAATTATAGATTAGTCACAGCTTCCATCAAACAATAGCAGACAGGGAATCTTAGCTCCACAGCTGGGTGTAATACACAACCAGAGCCACCACTGATTCATGGTCAAGTAGATTAGCTCAATGCACCAACTAAGACAATACACAACACTGAGTGACAGTGTCCAGAGTGATGCTGAATAGATCAATTAAACCTGCCAAGTGGGTGACATTCTGCACAAGTGTTCATTAATCCTTAGTGATTGTTCAGAACACCAGACTGACCACATTCCTAAATAAAGCAAATGTAATAGGTGTTCAGATAGGGGTATTGGTTGAATTATATTTGTCTTGACTCAAAAGGCTTTATTGTGTCTTCATCGATTATAAGAAAGCATTTGATTTAGTAGACCGGTCCTCCCTGTGGTCTAAGATAATTTCATGCAGTATTAATGGTATTGTGTTGAAAGTTGTATACAACATGTACAAAAATGCTAAATCATGTATAAATGAGGGCCAGGCTGTATCAGCCTTCTTCTCATGTGTAGAGGTATGGCAAGGAGAAAACTTGTCCTTTGTTATTTGTTATTTACCTGAATAATTTTGAACACTGTTAGTCACAATTATAACGGACTTGACATGGCAGCTGGTTAAATTTACATATATAGTGTATAGCGGAACTATGTCAACTCTTCTAATGGTTGACATTTGGTTGTTTCAGGTGTCAACTATATTGTGAATCTGTAATTATTAGTCTATATTGATACAATTGATTTACACAGTACCATGTCTACACAAGGCATGGCAAGCATAAACAGAACAGTAGAATGCATTTGATATAAATAAAGTGTAGGATATTTCACTCTATAGTTGTCCAGAATATTAATTTTCTATGTTTGTCACCTACAGGTGACAGAATATTAATTTTCTATGTTTGTCACCTGCAGGTTTCTATAGACAATACATCTTTAACCAATAGACACCACAGTCACACCATTTTATAATAATTAAATGAACATCAAAATAAACACAACTTGCAATTATAGAAAATCAATAGTTTTGAAGATACAGTTTAAAAGTGTTAGGCAACTGTTCAGTCTAACAGGGGTCAAGTGTGTCTACTCTGCCTGGGTGCTGTGACCAATTAAAGATTAGTCAAGGTCTCATTGGCCTAGGCTGTAGAGATTAGTCACAGCTTTTGACTTTGTGGCACATTACACAACATCTACTGTTGGGGGTGGTCTCAGGGGCCCTTCTCAAAACCACATCACTAGATAATGTAAACCTTTTGCACTTTGGGGGCCCCTTAGGTGTCCTTATATGATTCAATCAAACACAGATTTCTTGTATATAGTGGCAGCTCCTTAAGATACATCTATGCAAAATTAGAAAAAAAGTTGCTGAACAGTTTTAGAAAAAATAGGCCAAATGTTACATTTTTACCAGTTTTGGGGTCCTTGGAGGCCCTAGGGAGCCCTTAAAATTATTCAATCAAATACAGATTTCTTGTGCATAGTGGCAGTGCCCCAAGATATGTCTATGCAAAATTAGAGAAAAAGTTGCTTAACGGTTTCTGAGATACGGCAGCTAACGTGGACGGCGGATGGAGGACGCAGAGTGATGGCAATAGTCCCTTGGACCTTCGGCCAAAGGACTAAAAATGGGTCAGCTGGACGGTGATAGACCGTTTGAAATTGAAGCCTTTGTAAAACTTTTGTCTCGACTTCACTGAAGGTGGTGTCCTGCTGTCAGAACTTCGAAAGTGTTACTCACCTAACTTACAAATATATAGGGAGCTAATGGAGAGGCCCATCATAATCCATAGCACTACAAAATGAAGTATCTGAAAGTCACACTTCATATACTGAGTGACACATCTCGTACTGTCTCTCTGCACTGTCGCAATGTCTAATAGTTTCCTATCACAACCCTCGTGTACAATATACCAAAGCTATATATCCAACACCACAACATATGTATTATTATTGGATAGGTAATTGAATAATCTTTCAGATGAATGCAACTTGTAGCAGCAGAAAATGAAGCATACAAAAGTTACACTGCAAACAATGACATGCATTCTCAAAATGTGATTCATTAAAAAATTAGTGCTATATAACAGTAGTTTGTCAAAATGTAAACAAACTCAGACAGTTGCAGCTTACTGTCCACCAAGCAGTAGCAGAGCAGTTGTATAATAATAATAATCCACAAGTTAAGTGGCAGTGATCTTCCTTTTATCATTCATGTGATGTTTATTGTGAGGAGGGCGGACAAATAGTTATCATACGTAGACAGGTACAGAAAGAAACTGAAATTGTTTATAAAAAGAACACGTTTGCCTATCAATGGCATGTATTTCCTATTGTTGCTGTTTCTGACGGGCAGAAACAGTTTCTACCCGGCATAAATCAAACAACCCTGTAGGTAATTATTAATCAAATGTTTTTTGGTGAAAAAGTTACTGAACGGTTTCCGAGATACAGCAGCTAACGGCGGATGGCGGACGGCAGACGCAGAGTGATGGCAATAGTCCCTTGGACCTTCGGCCAAAGGACTAAAAAGCAAAGGCCCAAGAACAGAACCCTGGAGAACACCAAATACAGCCGGCAGTGCAGCTGAAAAGCAGTTCCCAATATTTATAGTTTGGTATCTATCAGTTAGATATGAAGAAAACCAGCTTAGAGCTGTGCCAGATATGCCGTACCACTTTAATAAGCGTTCAATGAGAATGCTGTGATCAATCGTTTCAAAAGCAGCAGAGAGATTTAGTAAGGTAAGTGCAGTCACTTTACCATTATTAATATTCAAGTTAATGTCATTATGAAACCTTAAGAGGGCAGTCTCCGTTGAATGAAACTGTCTATATGCTGATTGTGACACATCAGTTAAGACATCTGTGCTAATGTGAGACCTTAGACGACTTGCTACAACATTTTCTAGTATTTTGGAAATAAAGCTGATGTTAGAAATAGGTCTATAACTGTTTGGGTCTTGTTTAGGCAGAGATGACTTCTTAAGAAGTGGTGTGACATGGGCGTATTTGAAATCATCAGGAAAACAGCCAGAGCAAAGTTATGTATTTATAATATTTGTTATAGGTCCAGTTAGTGTATCGAGACATGCTTTTAGCAATATTGTTGGAAATGGATCAAGTGCACAAGATTTATCTGGGGAGGACATAATTATTTTCCTAACTTCATCAACTGTTGCAGGTTCAAATGATACAAGTAGAGAATTTACTTGTGGAAAGTCCGCACTGACATTACTTGGGAAAGCAGAACGAACAATACTGATTTTATTCTTAAAGTGACTAGAGAACGAATCACACAGAGACTTAATTGACACATGATCAGGTAGCGATGGAGTAGGCCTTCTGTGTAGAATATTACTGATGCAGTCATGGGTTATCAGACTTATTTATGACCATATTAATATAATAATATGATTTAGCTTTGGCCATTTGTTTGTTACAGAGGTGACATTGCTTAGAATAGCGTGACCTGTCTAATAGCGAGCGCAATTTGCGCCATACCCGCTCTAAATAACGACGACGACACCTTTTAGATAGTATAATTTTGGAAGTCATCCATGGAGCTGGTGGCATTTCTGACACACATTTGGATTTTATAGGTGCATGTTTGTTAAGTAAGGCATTGAGTACTTGACAGTACTGTTTATATAAGTCAGATAGATGTTCTTTATGATCTGTGATAAGGTCGGATATAAGGATATCAGCCATTAAAGCTGTAATGTCAATCCTGTGATTGGCTTTGTATTTCGACTCTAATGGGATTATAGAAACATTAACATTAGCAATGACAATATGGTGGTCTGATAACCCATCTGAAACAGTAGGTGCTTGGATATTATTACAAATTGAATGTGTTATCAAGAGGTCAAGCCAATGGCCATGTATATGTGTCGAAAAGGTAACATGTTGTTTCAAATCAATTGATGCCAGAATATCATCAAACGTAGTTGTAGAAGGTATATCCAAATGTAAATTAAAATCACCAAGAATGTAAAATTCTGAATGACTAATTGCCAGATTTTACATGTCCTGAAATTCTTCAAAGAAATTTGCCGGATGTCCTGGAGGGCGATAGATACAAACAAAATATGCGGAGAAAGAAGAATCTTAAATTTCAGCACAGATGGACTCAAAATTGGAGTATTTAGGGTTGGAATGTAATTTAACTTTGAACTGCCGTGATATTAGAAAGCCAACACCACCTCCACGGCCAACTAAACGTGGTCGACGGTGAAAGGTGTAACCAGAAGGGGAAACATCAGCAATGCATGCAGGTGTATCACGTGGTCTGAGCCAGGTCTCAGTTACAGCAAGAATGTTTATATTCTTTGAAAGTAATAAATCACAAAGTGAGGCTGTCTTATCTCATACAGATCAAACGTTTCTAGTGGCCACCCGAATGTTTTGTCTAACAGCTGGTCCAGGATTGAGACTTACATCTCCTGCTAGTAATAAAAATATTGCTAATTTCAATAGATATCAGTGGCCTAGGCCCAATACACAGCAGGCTTACAGTAGCTGCCCAGGTTTTGCCAGTTGCAGTAGGGAAATAGTAAGAAAATTTAGCATTTTGGGGGCCCTGAGGTGCCTTTAGAATGATTCAATCAAATACAGATTTCTTGTGTGTATAGTGACACTACCACACTAAATCAGAGAAAAAGTTGCCGAACGGTTTCTGAGGTATGGAAGCTAACGGTGGATGGCGCACACAGAGGACTATAAATTAAATAAGAGTAGGGCAGAACATGTTTGCAATAAGAACTTTGAGGGCACTGCTGATGCAAAGGACGCTGCAACTGCTTAGATCGTGTGGACCTGCTCAGAGCAGTCACACCTTATGTTACGTCACTGTGCTGTCTGATGGTGATGTGACGACGCACAGCCATGTGGTGTCCCGGAATGTTTATGGAGGTCACAAAGCAAGAGTGCGCTAATCACATGTCAAAGAGGCTTGGCACTGCCTTGAGGAAAGTTGCAGCTGAAGGTCGAGGGATCATCACAGATGGAAGTAGTCAAGACAAAAGGCAAGCTGATAGCTGCTACGATCACCAAGCTGACAAAGTACCATGGCTTAAGCAGCCACCAAGACGATCGAGATGGATTCAAGAATACACTGTTCGCCACATATCTCCATAAGCTATCAACTGATGACGACCCACATTACGATCACAACCCAGCTGGGATTTCGAGCTTGTGATTCTATCAGCATGCAGTTGCAAAAGACGAATGACCAGTGCAACACACGGACAACATTGGCACACCACTGTCAGGTGTGCCAATGTTGTCCGTGTGTTGCACTGTCACTGCCTCAGAGTGAAGACACAGAAGCCAAGTGAAATTCTTGATTTCGGTCATCTGGCAGATATGCCTCAAGTCAGACTTCCTTGGGAAACTGCGTACCGAGGCTGGCGCTGTCATCACTGTCTGTGAGTTCAACCAGGGAACGGACATGACTGGTAGAAACAACAGCTGTCCTGGAAGATTTCAAGCTTGGAGGAGCCCAAGTGAAATTGACACAGTCAAAGGATCAAGAAACAATTGCAAAGATGCAAAGAATGGCTGATGGGCAAGAGAAGAAGAACCGTGAACATTGATGGTTTCAATGGATTTGCCAGCAAGATATGCTTATACGTGCTGAAGGTGGACCATCCTATGCCCCCAAAGAGTTCTAGGGACTCATAAAAAACTACAGCTTTTCTCAGATCCAATGGAACAAACGACTCTTGCAGAAAAGTTTGCTATACGTCATATTAGTGTTGCATATTTAGTTCAAAAGATGTATTCCAAACATATGAATAGTGAGAAAAGATGTATGAGGTGTATATACGCAGGTGAATAGTCAAAAGCAACCTGCTTAGTTCTAAAGTGTATAAAGATAAAAACAAAAGCTTGTTTTGCTGTTTTCTCAGAATTCTGTTTTATTAAATACATAAACTTCATGCAGATCTCGAGAGAAAACCGTAATACATATCGATTCCAAATTTTGAGTAAAAATACTTGAAAACATGCACTAAATGCTGTCATGAGGGAAACTGTATATATATCCATGTTTCCATTCTGCTGTAGAATTTGTCTCCTTACATCCAAGTCTTGAGTCATATGGCAATGGCTTCCAAGCCCAACTCTTGAGTCATATAATACTGACTTCCAAGATCAAGTCTTGAGTCATATGGCAATGACTTCCGAGGCCAAGTCTTCATTCATATGGCAGTGACCTTTAAGAACAAATCTTCAGTCATATGGCAATGACTTCCAAACCCAAGCCTTGAGTCATATGGCAATGACTTCCAAGCCCAAGTCTTGAGTTATATGGCAATGACTTCCAAGCCCAAGTCTTGAGTAATATGGCAATGACTTCCAAGCCCAAGTCTTGAGTCATATAGCAATTACTTCTAAGAACAAGTCTTGAGCCATACAGCAATGCCTTCCAAGTCTTGATTTTTCTCTTAATTTTAGGTCAAATGACAAGACATGAAAAAGGACAATTCAAGTGAGCCCCTCTGACTGAAACGAAGATGTCTGTTAAGCAGCGATGCTACTTTGGTTCTTACCTGTGTTACTGTGTCAGTACTCCTCAAGTCCTTGAGAATGTCTTCAATGTGAGCCGCAACAAAGTCTGATGCATCTATCTTTAGCCGTCCCACGATATTGGTCCACACATCTTGGTCGTAGTGAACTACACAAACCACATGACACATTGCCAGAAATCACCATGATGCAACACGCAAGCAAGCAGGTTGACTTATTGCTCAAAGTATATATTTTTATTACTATAATTGACCTAGTGTATGTCAGATGCTTTGCATCACTGGGGCCAGTTTCATGAAGCGTACTTAGTTACGCAATTACATAGCGTCACGTGTTTGCGTAAACTCCTATGTTCGTTATATTTAAAAAATCACGTCATTTACTAAGACATTCATCTTAGCGTTAGCCACTTCATGAAACTGAACCCAGGTGCCTAACTTTCACCTACAACTCCAGGAAGGATCAACACTTTAATTTATTCATCCCATTATTACTCATCTTAGAATTACCAGATTGTTTGCAATGTTAAGTGTATTTCTACAATTATCCAAAATTGTGTAAACCTTCCACTGCTGCTTAAGCGCCCTCTTGCACTTAATACTGAACTGATTAATTTATGGTTTACATAACTTTGAGCAAACAAAGAAAATATGCAAACCGATTCGATCAATTGTTCCGTATTACCTTTGTTAAACGTCTGGGAGGAATACTTTGTGAAACAAACCCCTGCATATATATATATATACATAAGCCTAACGGCAGCTAGGTCAACCACTCCATTATGACACAGGATGTACAACCTCCAAGAAAGCGTCTCTCAAAATCACCGAACTATTTTTTTTGGGTGCAAATAATTATTGATCATTACATCTGGGTATACTACGTACACTAACAGTTCAAATTTTAAAATAAAAGATATTGTCTACGCAACCAAGTGTCAAAACTTTATGCAGACCGGCTCTGGTCTGCTTAAAAACAGTGGTCTACCTAAGGTGGTCCCTTATGCATATTTGGTTGACGTATGCTGCTGTTAGCATAACAATAATTTATATATATATATGGGTAAGAACACAGTACTGGTACACACTTGCGTTGCCTTGATTATAAGTGAAATAAATATTGTACTATAAAAGAAAATGTTATCTGTATATATATAAATGACTTATTATATATTACAATACATCCCATAGAGATAACATCCAGGAAAAAATATCCCATTGCTCGACCCATTTTTATGTATGAACGATGTCCACCCTAAATTGACCTGTTTCTTACATCATATTTGGGACATGGAAAAACTAGTGTATGTTGGAGCCGGCTCTGTGGCTGTTTTAGATTGAAAAAGATTCAGCTTAAATGGAAAATAACCCAGAATGCCTGTATTTTAAACTACGTAAGTATAATTTTAATACATCACGTTTTTAATAAACAGCAACCAAAAATATAAAGTGGCAGAGATACGTAATTTTCCATGTCCATCTACATACACCTTCAAAACATTACGACCACGAAGTTAAAACGCATTACATATCAGACATGTCGTGAAACGATCGCTCATTCATTGGCACTAATTAATTTGTGAAGTTATTTTTCTAGAAGCATATACAAGTTTTTGACGCAGACCTAACGAAAGTTACCCTTTGTCGTGTCCATTTATCAGTTACATACCTCCAAGGAATTTGTTCCAATGAAAGAAAAATCTTCACCATTATACAACATCATGGTTACCAGGATGTAATGCGAACTCATTTACGGCAACGAGAACCCATCTACGACAACATGGACGCCGGAAAGTCTGCAGTAACATTATTAATTTTCTGTCTGATTTTTCAAAAATGTTACGTACCACCTCGGCCAAATTATTTCATTACATACGCAGTCAGAAAGTTTAAAACATTGTTCACAATGTTAAGATAAAATCACAATGTTAAGATAAAATCTAGCCATTATTTCTTTGTAAAATATAAAAATTTGTGGACTTGATTCAGCCCCAACAATCTGCGTGTTCATGTGTTGCATAACTGTTGGATCAGATATAACTGGGACATTTTCATTATTTTGCCTTTCCTCTTTTTTCAGGACAATTCTAAATTACTGATTAGATATTATCCACGCCTTGTATGTGATATTTTATCTCAATAATATATAATTTGAACAGCATTCCGACTCCTTTTGCCAATGACATTGGTATGATACCTACCGATGTTGGGCACTGAGGATGTACGTCACTGAACCACACCAAGTGACCAACTCTCTTTGCTCTTGGCCTTCGTTACCTTCAGCTATGTAGCGATATTCCTCAGCTATGACGACACATTTCTTAGTCGTTCTCACTTTCTCAAGCAGTATTTATTTGAATTTTTTTACTTTTTGGATTTAAGACTATTTAATTACTCTACTGAGTCTACTGTTTGTTTTATGTAGGCATCTACTGCTTGTTACATAATTGTTAAGTTAACATATATTAGTTAATTTACTAATTACTGATACTCACAATGGTATTCCCAATAAGCTAATGCACAATCCTGCCTTTATTTTAACATATACCTTAATTTTGGCAGCATCATTACCAAGCCTGGGGTCAATTACATTGGAATGTAAAATATTACTATTATTCAGTTTCCTTCCTATTACTATTACACTTGAAGCAATCACTATTATTATTACACTGTATTTTGGTTTAACCTATTACTATTACTTCAATATTTGTAATCGTTTCTATTACATATTACTATTACTCCAGGCCTGATTATTACAAGTTTACTTTTACAAATACTTACTAATAGTATAGTATGAGCCACTGTCATATACACCCTCCTATTCAAAGCAACAATGCAGGACAAGTGTAGATTGAAATGCGCTAACTTAATGACATTTTAGTTTTATTCAGACAGACAGTCAGGTCAGGGAGGCTCCCATTAAGACAATTATAGGTCGCTATCATGGGAGCCACCCTACTGATGTAACAATTATATGATTATCACGTGATCAACTATATATGCATACATATATGTGACCCATCTTAACAAAATGAGTTGCATGTTGGACATTTTTAATACTGAGTTATTATTAGTGTTGGAAAGAGCAGAATCTCTGCTTTCACATGATGTATCTTGTAAGAAGATATCTTAATTCTAACTGAAGTTATGGCTTAACAAACACATGTGGGGTAGAAACCTTCAAACCCAGAAAACGGCCGTCAAAGTTGATGCAAAATATCTGTTATGTTTCATGACATGTACCTTAGTTACTGTGGACAGATCTTGCTAAAATTTTGTCCTTGTCCGCTTCGCTTCCATGCGTCAAGTCTTCCAAAAAATACTCCTCGATCAAACTGTCAATCTGTGTGCGATCACTTCCATCTGAATTTAACAGCTTCGCAACGTTAAACGCCATTCTTCACGTCTTCTTAATCGCTATCTGGGTCAGCAGTGACGCGGTGGAAATACATGGTGCGTATGCGTGTGTTTAAGATTATGTAAATGACCCATCACTGAACAATGAGAACAGCTGCCTGGGTCACGCAGTTGTCGTTGCTACCATGTGATCCAAATTGTTTACACAGCTGGCATAAACAGGGAGCATCTTCCAAGCTGTCTGGAGGTCACAGAATGTAGTTATTAGCATATTTATGCCCATATATGGGGAGATTACGCGTCAAGCTTCGTGGTGATATCCCATATGTTAGGAGCGTCCCAAAATTAGCACTTGCGAATGCACGCAATTACTGGCATTTTTGGCATTATTTTAAGGAAATCGAGCGGAACACTTTGCACAGCTCTACAAAAATCGCTTTAAAATACTCAAAACAGAGTTAATTAGTGGGTAGCTAGAGTAGCAATTGATAAAATGAATACCAAAGAATAATTTTCAAGGGAAATCTCAAAATCGATGGATTCGCAATTTTTTCACGTAAACTGCATTTACGGAAAATCAGATTTGCCGACATCCGACTCATTTTTTTAAGATGGGTTACATATGTGTATAGGGAGTATAACATTATTTAATGTTCTTCCCTTGTTGTGCTCATTATGTTATTATATATGATTTGTCTTAATTTGATTTGTATTGTATGTATTGTAATAAGTTACAACAAACTTGATTTGATACACAGTATATACATAAATTAGTTTAAACAAATGCAAAGTCATGTCTAGTTTAAGAATGACAGGTGTAACAGTTAGAAATATGACAACATGATTCATAATTGTTGATGAAGTAATTTTTTGTATAAGTGAAAAAACCATAAACTATGTGTAGAAATTTGTATTAAGGATGATATTTGGAGTATTGTTAACAGTTTGTATAATATTGTGTCTGATGTACTTTTATGCAAGCACCAACACAAGTCATGAATAGTGATGAAATAAGGCCAAATGAATGACGTTTATTAAAGTGATTAAGTTAGAGAGAAATGTGGGCCTCTACATCCCAAGGCCAGGCCCGTGACTGAGCTCATACTAGTCTCCTGTACCTCTGGATGACAGAGCCCACACTTCGGCATATACAACATTAGCAGTATTGTTACAGATATATAAAACAACAGCATTACTACTGTAATCACAGTAGACCTTATGCACTGTACCGTACTAACCAAGCACACCATTCATTCACAGTAACTATAATCCCAACTACCTGCTGAAGAGTTACACTATATCAAGATTTAGCCTAAACCTATAAGTGGGGCCATTACGCCACCGGTCACCGAAACATGTGACCACCCCACTACAATCTAACCTGTGATGTGTAAAAAAGCATACAAAGCAACTTCAAGCAATTCTGAAATATTTCCTAAAAGCATCTGATATCCACCTGCCTGCCACTCTGATCTGTGCATCAGACTCACCTCGTAATGCTGCCGCAGTGGCCGCCCCAATGCAAAAACTAGTCTGGTAACCACAGAATACCAATAGCTGCTTCAGCAACACATCAAATTCTCCACGTAGCATCGGGGAGCCATCTGGGTATGCAAACCGCAAGGCTTGTCCGGCACCTCTAGCCTGTCTAAACTCTTGAAGGAACGAAGCCAGGTAGATAGCTGTCTAACCTTTGGACCATAATACTTATGCAAGTCGGATATGCTTCTTAAAAGCATCCGATGTTCACCTGCCTGCTTCCCCAATTTGTGCACCAGATTTCCCTCGCAAAGCTGCTGCTGTAGCTGCACCAATGCGAAAACTGACCTTGAAATGCACTGGTTTGGTAGCCACAAAAGCTGAGCAGCCGTAAGAGACAAGTCAAATTCACACCGCAGCATAGGCGAACAATCCGGTACGCAAACAAGCTACCATGTACAGGGCCCCTGGCATGAATTAATTCCCTTACCACCGCTGCTTGGTGAATGACGGAACCTTGTAAGCATTCAGCCCTTACCTGCAGCGATTGTGGGCCATGTCGTGCACTATGTTGAAAACGACCAAGTGCCACTGTAATAAGGTCAGTGAATAGTGTAACATCTCCCAAAAGGAAACAGCTTTGTACATTACGCCTTGCCCTCAGTACCATTTCTCCTATACACAGGTATGCTCTAAATGCAAGGACCATCAGGGCCCGTAGCATAGTACATTTGTACTGTACGGAGAAAATAGTTGAGAGAGCTTGTACTAACGAGTGAGGATGGGTAGTGTGACAGGCAAGCGGACATCACGCAGACCCCAAATTTTGTGCACTAACTAATAACTTGTGCCCAATCAAACTAGTAGTTGGAACGGGAAATATGCCATTGCTGAATCGATAGAAATAATAGATGCTGAGGCTAAGCCTCCAACATGCATGTGTGTCACAAAAAGCATAACCATTTCCACCAAGATTGGCAGACGACGATACATGCCTCGTTACTTCATAGAGGGCTCTCGTAACAAGACTCAACAATTCCCCAAACTGACTGGGGAGACCCAACAACTGTGGAGCCGTGTAAGAGACCCGTCGAATTCACTCCGCAACATAGGCGAACCATCCAGGTACACAAACAGGATACCCTGTACCTGGCCCCTGAAATTCCCTTAACACTGCTGCTTAGTAATTGACAGAACCTTATTAACATCCACCCCTCTCCTGCAGAGATTATGTTGTGATTGTGTTATGCCCTGTGCTTAAAACAACCCAAGGTTTCTGTAATAATTAAGGTCACCATATAGATAGTATAACATATCAGTGTTTCCCCTGGTATATGACAAGCGAGGCGGGCCGCCTCGCCGTTTTTCTGTGCCGCCTCGCCGTTTTTCTGTGCCGCCTCACCCAAAATTTGCCAAAATTGCCGCCTCGTAGCTATTTCGTACGCCTATTTTTTTCGTTCTTTCGCGATATATTCAGTGCTGATGAGCAGCGCGAAATGACACCACATAGTCACTTATATTCCTGCAAAATCGCGGATTTGTAGCAACATCGTTTCGTCATCTTAACGATAACGTCGCTCAGAGCAGTTAGGATTTAACTCCATTGGACAACGTGAAAGATATCGTTTGTCAGTTGTCCAATCACGGAATATTCCTGCGGTATCCCCGGTGTCTCCAATGGTGACACCTCGTGGAGTTTCAGCATACTAGAAATCTTGACATTCATGTAAAATGGCACCCAAACGGTAACTTGCGTTTTGGTTTTTGACGGTGGTGGGAGTGAAAACCGTGCAGGCTGATGGCACTACGTCACTAGTCAGTGCTTGTGTTGAATCCGGACTCTTTTGAAGCCCAAATAAAAACCGTGCATCCTATTCACTAGTCGGCACTTGTATCAAATCCGGACCCTGTTGAAGCTCAAATGGCGACCCGGCTTGCGCTAGTCTGTTACTGCACAGCGCTCGTAAAATGAGAGCTATTATGCTATAGCAGCGTATGTTTACACAAACCGGGGTGCTATTTACGCCTCAAATGGGCGTAAGACGCAATATTCTTAAAGGTAAATATGTCTAGGATAATGTTGAATGATGGAACTATCTCACTGAGGTATCAAAGTTAAGCAAAACTGTTGTTATAACAGCAAAATCAATTCAAGATGGGTCTGGATTCGATGCAAATGCCCACAGTGTCAGTGACAAGTCTATTCAACTAATGTTCTATGCCTTCTATTTTAAGCAAAATAAGGAATGTGATTCGTAAGATATCTTTGTGCTAAATATATAATACATATTCCAACAAAGTTGTGCAAATAAACGTTTGGGAAAATTTATTTGAGTGAAGTATTTACTTATAAACCACCAAAGTTCACATCTCATAAAAGACGTGTACTGCCCAAAATCGTGTATACTAATGGGTTATCAAACTTGGGTTAGACAATGATATGTTAGCACAGAAATTTGATATACTAAACAAATTATTCTGTTTTATAAAAAGGACATAATTTGAGAAACGTTCTTGCGATTAATAGAAACATACTTTTGTGGCATTCCAGAAATGAATGTTTAATTAATTGCATAGCATGCTAGCAGCAAATGAAATATAATCTTTGGAACACAAACCTCCAATTTACCATAATATTATAATAATTTAAAGGTAATGATGAAAGAGTCTTCAGATGATACCCCTGGATGCTTCCCAGAGAAGTCGAGATGGTGTTCGACTGAACAGATCTGCCAGGGAGTAAAGTGTAAAGTGCTTTCAGCAGTCCTGCACTTTATAAGAACTTACCGTTTACTGACTCTGTCAGCGTGGTAACAAGGCCAAGGGTTAGCGCAAAAAAACATAACCATAGCCAAGTGGAAACCACACCTCTACTGAGTACCAGTGGTAAAATGGAAACCACACCTCAACATGATGAAACAATCATGATTACTGACTTTTATTAATCATGATTACTACATTTACACGTAGTGTCTTGTTGTTTTATATCTTCCCCTCTATATTCAAGAGTAAAGGTTAAAACATACCTCAGAATGCACTATTTTAAAGCTAATTTTAAAAAAATCTCCAGGGACCCCCCTAGGGACGCTTCTCGTCTGCGGCGCTCCCGTACCCCATACCTGCCACCTCGCCCATCATTTTACCCAGGGGAAACACTGACATCTCCTAAATACAAACGTCCTTTGAATTCAACACGTCAGGAATGTGTTGAAGCCATTATTAGCCTCTCCAATGGTGTATCCCAACAATTAGTAACCAGCTTGCTAATCATGCAATGTTTCACTGAGCAGATATTCGCTGAAGCTAACAAATTATTAGCACACTGATCATTTCCTGTTATGTAAATACCGCGGTTCAGTAATTGGAAACAAATACTCTCTGGCATCTGCTTCACTTTTTTTGTGTTTGCTGTGAGTTTTATGTACCAACCAGCTAGGTGGCTACACATATGTACATTGTTTACACATCAGGCATGAGAAACAATCTATTACCTATGAAGGCGGCCAGACACCCCAGGTGAAATGGTGTTTTTGAAAAAAAATACTGAAAACGGTTTTTCTTCCACCGGTGATTTTAGTAAGTGGGGCGTAATGGCCCCACTTATAGGTTTAGGCTAAATCTTGATACAATGTAACTCTTCAGCAGGTAGTTGGGATTATAGTTAGGTGAATGAATGGTGTGCTTGGTTAGTACGGTACGGTGCCTAAGGTCTACTGTGATTACAGTAGTAATGATGTTGTATATATCTATAACAATACTGCTAATGTTGTATATGCCGAAATGTGGGCTCTGTCAACCTGAGGGACAGGAGACTAGTATGGGCTCAGTCACAGGCCTGGCCTTGGGATGTAGAGCCCACATTTCTCTCTTTAACTTAATCTCTTAATAAACGTCATTCATTTGGCCTTCTTTCATCACTATTCATGACTTGTGTTGGTGCTTGCATAAATGAGAATATGCGGCCACGGCAACGTGCTGCATATGGGTTTTTGTGCTGGCAACAACGCAGGACAAGTGATGATTGGCCTAATGTCTGATGCTAATTATTATGCTAATTACCTCGTTGTCTCTGGCGCAAGGAGCCAATCACCGCGTGGTAGTGGCGTGCAGTCACAGATTACAACGAGCTCTTGGTCACTTCGTTTTGTGAAAGCAGACGGAGTGGTCGCATCAAACAATTTTGGTTGTGTGAGCTATAATGATTTGAATTTTCTACGCGGTTGCTGCCTTTCTGATTTACGATTGTGCATATTGGCGAGACGTCTTCAAGGAACGTCATTGTACTCGTGAGCGCAAGGTGATTGCTGAAGCTGTTCGGCCGAGTGCTTACAGCTGAGTATTTTCTTTGTTGTCCGCCATTTTGAATTTTGTGTACAGAATTCGTAACTGGCCATTTCCATGTCAGTGAATTCCCCTTGTAAGATTTTAGTTTTAGGGCATAGTTATGTTTATTGGGTTGGCGCATTCGTGCAGTCGGCAAACCCGAAACCGGCCGGCTTGTTTGGCGACTTTGAGGTGAATGGCCGACCCTGTGAAGTCTCATATGAGGGCATTCGCGGGGCTCGGGTCGCCACCTTAATGGCGCCGGCAGTCATGTCCCGAATTGTTGCCTGTCGCGCAGACGTTGTGGTGCTGCATATTGGTGGGAATGATATCAGCGGTCGGTTGGCATCTACCCCCGTTATGATAGCTTTGGACACTCAACGTCTGGCGCGACGGCTGATCGATTCCGGGGTACAGCGGGTAGCCATTTGCCAGGTTTGTCGACGGAACGCATGGCGCGGGGTTAGTTTCGAAGAGGGTGCCGCCCGGGTGGTGGAAGTAAACAGGTACTTGGAAGCGTTTTGTAAGGACTCAGAAGGGGTATTTTTCTGGAGGCATAAGCGCCTTTGGAATAGCATACGCGAGGTTTTTCGCAAAGATGGGACGCATTTTACGGACATAGGCAACTTTAGATTCTATCGTAGCTTACGGGGGGCGATGATTAGTGCAGTGAGGCAGATCTCCGGCTAGAAGGGGATGTGTTGTTGGGCCCTGTGCGCGGTGGATCGCGTTGTGTCATTTATATGTTCGCGTGGTGGTGCCACATTACTTTGTCGGATTCGCGTTTAGATGCATTGTAGTGTTTATGTCAGTGTTTGCTGCTGGGCCAGTTGTTTGCATGTTAACACATTATGTTCAGTCTTTATATATTCCTGCGTGTCAAGTCTGTGCGTTTACATGCATTGTAGTGCTTGTGTTACTGTTTTGCTGCGGCTGCAGTTTTTTGCATATCAACAGAGGGCTTGGGCAATTTTATAACGGGCTGCTTTTGTCGGATCTGTGTTGATATGCATTGTAGTGCTTGTGTCACTGTTTTGCTGCGGTTGCAGTTTTCTGCATATCAACACAGTGCTTGGGCAATTTTGTAGCACAACAGGTTTTTGTCGGGTCTGTGTTGATATGCATTGTAGTGCTTGTGTCACTGTTTTGCTGCGGTTGCAGTTTTTTGCATATTAACACAGTGCTTGGGCAATTTTATAACGGGCTGCTTTTGTCGGATCTGTGTTGATATACATTGTAGTGCTTGTGTCACTGTTTTGCTGCGGTTGCAGTTTTTTGCATATTAACACAGTGCTTGGGCAATTTTATAACGGGCTGCTTTTGTCGGATCTGTGTTGATATGCATTGTAGTGCTTGTGTCACTGTTTTGCTGCGGTTGCAGTTTTTTGCATATTAACACAGTGCTTGGGCAATTTTATAACGGGCTGCTTTTGTCGGATCTGTGTTGATATGCATTGTAGTGCTTGTGTCACTGTTTTGCTGCGGTTGCAGTTTTTTGCATATCAACACAGTGCTTGGGCGATTTTATAACGCGGCTGGTTTTTTGTCGGGTCTGTGTCGATATGCATTGTAGTGCTTGTGTCACTGTTTTGCTGCGGTTGCAGTTTTTTGCATATTAACACAGTGCTTGGGCAATTTTATAACGGGCTGCTTTTGTCGGATCTGTGTTGATATGCATTGTAGTGCTTGTGTCACTGTTTTGCTGCGGTTGCAGTTTTTTGCATATCAACACAGTGCTTGGGCAATTTTATAACGGGCTGCTTTTGTCGGATCTGTGTTGATATGCATTGTAGTGCTTGTGTCACTGTTTTGCTGCGGTTGCAGTTTTTTGCATATCAACACAGTGCTTGGGCAATTTTGTAGCACAACAGGTTTTTGTCGGGTCTGTGTTGATATGCATTGTAGTGCTTGTGTCACTGTTTTGCTGCGGTTGCAGTTTTTTGCATATCAACACAGTGCTTGGGCGATTTTATAACGCGCTGTTCTGTGTCGATATGCATTGTAGTGCTTGTGTCACTGTTTTGCTGCGGTTGCAGTTTTTTGCATATTAACACAGTGCTTGGGCAATTTTATAACGGGCTGCTTTTGTCGGGTCTGTGTTGATATGCATTGTAGTGCTTGTGTCACTGTTTTGCTGCGGCTGCAGTTTTTTGCATATCAACACAGTGCTTGGGCAATTTTATACCACGGCTGCTTTACCGAACCTCTATGTTCCTATACACTGTTGGTTTCGGGGCCGTTTTCCTGCATAGTCAGCTATGGGTATTATTCCGAAATGTAGAGGCATGGTTGGGGCGTGTCCAGTATTGGTGCTCTGCTTGGGTAGTTAAGGTGACATTTCAGTGCAAGGTTGCCAGGCTGAGTTTTTTTTTTTTTGCTGTTTCATGTTTGCTGCGTTTGATCGTTGTTGTAAAGTTTATCTATCTTCTGAGGTGCTATTGTGTTTGCAGCATGCCTCCAGCCAGAGCACCCCGAGGACGCGGCCGTCCGCCACGTCGCAATTCACAAGTGCGACAAACGCGTTCGCGTACTCGGGCCACGACGACTGCTCCAGCTCCTCCGTCGTCTTCGGGCCGTACAGTGCCAACCCCGGCTCCCGCCTCGTCTCCGCCTGTGTCGATGGGACGTCCCCCTCCACAGTGTGCCGTGCCACAGAACTTTGAGGATGCGCCAGGACTTCGGGCTGTGGTGGACACCACGTATGGACCTGTCGTGTCGCGTAGTGCCTGGGAGCAGGACATTGAACGTCGCGTGATCGCCTCCGAACGAATGTTAGGGGAAATCCATGCCATGGTGCAGGCATTGCGTCCAACCCCTGTGGTGTCAGCTGCGCCGGCTGCCATGGGCAGCGCCGCACAAGTTGTTTCGGCAGACGCGCCGGAGGTGGAATGGAGACGTCCGGTCCCACTTCTGCCTACAGCAGCGGAGCCAGGCTGTGCGGTGCCCCCGCAGCCGGTCGCAGCTGATGCACCATGGGCCACTGTTGATACATTTTTTCCAGGTAATGATTCAGGGCCGCTGTCCGAGGCCACGCAGAACTTAATTTCTTCATGTACCTCCACAGCCCTTCCTTTAGATTCACAGATTCCTGATGCTCTACGTGCCAAGATATGGGCAGGCGAGTTCATTGACCTAACCCTCCTCCTCAAACCTACCGGTGCACAGCAACAAGAATATGCTTTGGCTGTACATGAAGGTGTTGGCAACCCCACGTTGTGTGTGTCCCCGGCCAAGCCCAAGGATTCTGTTTTGACTTTCGGGCAGTGGGTGCAGGCCTTTCAAATGTACATGTCTGTGTATCTCTTGCAGCCAGCCAACCTACCATCTGCAGTTAAAATGTTAAAATACATGGAAATCGTGAGGGGTCTTGCAGCAGAGGGCGGTAACTGGCGGTCATACGACGAGGCCTTTAGGACGATGAGGTATCGGTGGGGGTGGGCCTGGGACTCTATCAGCTGGGAGCTATGGATGAAAGCATATCAGTCACAGACTGGTCGCCGGCTGTCTACTGGACCCCCCTTTCACGGCCAGGGCAGGGCCAGACCTCAGGCCTCCGGTCCATGCTTTGCGTTCAACAAGGGGGAGATGTGCAGCAGTGCCACTTGTAGGTACGTCCACAAGTGTCAGATATGCGGCGGCGCCCACCCGGTTGTCCGGTGCTTCAAAGCTCGCAGGAAGTCCCCTCGCCCCAGCAACCCACCGTTTTTCAGTCCCCCAGGTGGACCGTCGGCTGCCAGTAGGTCCCCCTCTTGGCACAGAAGGTAAATTACCCTCTCCAGTTTCCACGGCAGCACTTGGGCAACTTCTACAGGGCTATGACAGTACTATGTTTGAATATCTTTTGCAGGGTTTCGCTTCTGGTTTTTCTATAGGTTGTATTGGCATGCCGCCACAGCTCAATGTAGGTATGCGTAATCTTAAGTCTGCGGATGAATTTCCTGGAGTGATCGACCATAAGTTATCGAAAGAGTTAGGGCTAGGTCGGGTTCTTGGACCATTCGAGGTGCCTCCCCCTCTCCGTAACTACATAATATCGCCCCTCGGAGTGGTTCCTAAGAAAGCTGCAGGTGAATTTAGGATGATCCATCATTTATCGTATCCCGAAGGGTCCTCAGTTAATGATTTTATTCCTAAGGAGTTTTCGTCTGTCCGATATGCAACAATTTATGATGCCATTGAGTTTATCAAGCATTCACCACGACTAGTGTACATGGCTAAAGTAGATATCGAATCAGCGTTTCGTATCATTCCAATTGCACCAGCGGACAGACCGTTGTTGGGCTTTAGGTGGAGGGGCCAGTTTTTTATGGATGCAGTGCTTCCTATGGGATGTTCTAGTTCCTGCTCTATCTTCGAGCGTTTCAGTACAGCGTTGGAGTGGGCTGCGAAGGTTAAGTTGGGGTTGACTGAGGTAATCCATGTCATTGACGATTTTCTCCTGCTGGCAAACTCGTTTGAGAAGTGTAACGATGATATGCAGGCATTTATCTCTATGTGTGACCAAATTGGAGTACCACTATCTCATGAAAAAACTTGCGGCCCTTCCACCTCCATCTCGTTCCTAGGAATAATCATTGATACGGTGCAGATGCATGCTAGGCTTCCCGAGGATAAGCTGAACAAGGCCAGGACACTGTTATTGAGTTTTCTAGCCAAACAGAAGGTCACTTTGAAAGAATTGCAATCGTTGATCGGTGTACTCTCGTTCGCTTCAGAAGTGGTAGTCCCTGGTAGGGCCTTTTTACGTCGGTTAATCGATCAAACTTTGGGGGTGTCTAGGCCGCATTATCATATTCGCTTAACTAGACAGACTAAATTGGATTTAGGCGTATGGTTAGAATTCCTGCAGCACTTCAATGGCAAGGCTTTCTTTTTAGATGAGAACTTTCTGACAGGTGACTTTCTTCAGCTGCACACTGATGCCGCAGGGGGAATAGGTTATGGGGCTCTGTATGGGACAGAATGGTTTTGTGGTCTCTGGCCGGTGGCATGGCGTTCACATAATGTCGCAGTTTTGGAATTATACCCTATCGTAGCAGCAGTACATGTGTGGGGTAATGCTTGGGAAAATAAGAGCGTATGTTTTTTCATTATTAACAACCAGACATCGCGTGAACCCCACATTATGGCTTTAATCCGTCCCCTGGTACTGGCATGCCTGCGGTTTAACATAAACTTTGCAGCACGTCATATTCCAGGCCGTTTTAACATTTTGGCTGATAAGCTGTCTCGTTCACAGGTGGGAGATTTCCACGAACTGGCGCCATGGGCGAACACCAGCCCGGTAGACATCCCGTACAGCGTGTCCCCAGCCGGCTTAGGGAGTCTTTAACCACATTGATGCAGGCCTCTCTTGCACCATCGTCTCGGCTGCATTATGAGCGGGCATGGAAGAAGTTGATAACGTTTCATGATTCTTTATCTCTCCCCACTATGTTGCCTGTTTCTGTACCCATGATGTTGTTGTTCATTGCTCACCTGCATGCCGATGGATCCGCTCCGGCATCCATTGTGTCCACAGTCTCGGCTGTGGCAAACTTCCATAAAAGTAAGGGTTTTGCTGACCCGTCACATTGCTTTGCAGTCTCTAAAGTGTTAGCTGGTGTTAGAAGTATCGGAGCTGTTCCTGATGTCCGTCTGCCTATCACTCTGCCTGTGCTTGCGCGCCTGGTGCAGGCATTACCCACGGTGTTCTCATCCCAATACAAGCACCCCGAGGACGCGGCCGTCCGCCACGTCGCAATTCACAAGTGCGACAAACGCGTTCGCGTACTCGGGCCACGACGACTGCTCCAGCTCCTCCGTCCTTGCTTTCAAGCCGTACTTGCGCATAGGAGAAATGGTGCCTCGGTCACGGAGTATGGTACAAGGTTGTTTGCGTGTGGGTGATGTTTTGCTATCTGGTGACTTAGTTACAATTTCTTTCCGGCGGTTTAAACACAGTGCTCTTCAAGGTCCCCAATCTCTCCAGGTTAAAGGCGAAAGCCTTCCAGGGACAGCTATCTACCTGGCTTCTTTCCTTCGGGAGTTTAGACAGGCTAGAGGTCCCGGACACGCCTTGCTGTTTGCATACCCAGATGGCTCCCCAATGCTACGTAGAGAATTTGATGTGTCGCTGAAACAGTTACTGGTATTCTGTGGCTATCACACTAGTGCGTTTAAGGGACACAGTTTTCGCATTGGGGCGGCCACTGCGGCAGCATTACGAGGTGAGTCTGATGCACAGATCAGGGCGGCGGGCAGATGGACATCAGATGCCTTTAAGAAATATATCAGGATTGCTTGAGGTCGTTTTGCATGCTTTTTCAAAATGACAGGTTATATTGTAGTGGGGTGGTCACATGTTTTGGTGACCGGTGGTAATGGCCCCACTTATAGGTTTAGGCTAAATCTTGATACAATGTAACTCTTCAGCAGGTAGTTGGGATTATAGTTAGGTGAATGAATGGTGTGCTTGGTTAGTACGGTACGGTGCCTAAGGTCTACTGTGATTACAGTAGTAATGATGTTGTATATATCTATAACAATACTGCTAATGTTGTATATGCCGAAATGTGGGCTCTGTCAACCTGAGGGACAGGAGACTAGTATGGGCTCAGTCACAGGCCTGGCCTTGGGATGTAGAGCCCACATTTCTCTCTCTTAATAAACGTCATTCATTTGGCCTTCTTTCATCACTATTCATGACTTGTGTTGGTGCTTGCATAAATGGTTTTCTGCCAGATTATTATACCTTTGTATGCATACTATCAACAAAGTTCACTTCTATGACAATTAGTAACCAGCTTGCTAATCATGCAATGTTTCACTGAGCAGATATTCGTTATGCAATCTTTGACAGCCATTTTCTCAAAAATATTTTTCTTCAAAGTTCTGCATTTGGAAACGGGATATCTCTGGGAATAATTACGCTATATAATAATGTTTTCAGTGATACATTCGGCACATTCTACTGTGTGTAATGATCAGACACTGTTTTAAAATCATGAATAGTTTGAAAGATATAGCCATATTTGGTGCCAAAAAACAAGATTTTTTTCGTATTTCAAAAAAAAATTATTTTAAAATTAAAAACACATTTCAAAAAATGCTTTGGTCATTGCACAACAGAATCTATAGAGAACATGGATTTAAACTATTTTTTTGCATATTGATGATTAACTATGAGAATAAATAAATTGTTTTACCATGTGTGTTGTATTGGTGAATTACAAAGTTGTATGTGTATGGAATACGACTGAAGTATTCTGGTATAAGCTTGTTAATCAATTTGTAATAAAATTTGAAATGTTGGCGTCTATGGATGTCATCCAGCTTAAGAAATTTACTTTCTTTGAAGATGGGATCTGTGTGAGAATTGTATTTACTTGAAGTAACTATTCGCATTGCTTTCTTTTGAAGTTTAAAAATGCGATGGGCTTGATGACCCCACACCAATATGCCATAATTAATCTTGGGAAGAATGAGCGAATTATACATTATAGATAATATATTCTTAGGTAATACATGTTTGAGTTTATTTAAAATTCCAATTATTTTATTGATGTTATTCGCTGTTTTGTTTATATGGCTGTCCCAATTTAGGTGTTGGTTTATGGTGATACATAAAAAATTAAAGTCATATACACATTCAATATTTGTCCCATCTGTTTCTATTTTAGGAAGTTCGATTCCCTTTTGAGGCATGTGAAATACCATGAATTTAGTTTTTTTAATGTCAAGAAAACGTTTGTTTGCCTTTAGCCACCTGCATATATTTTCTAATTCTTTATTTATGTTTTGATTTTGGACTTGGCCATCCGGAGATTGGAATTTATTCAATGTACTAAAAAGAGTGGTGTCGCCTGCTTACATTATGAATTTAAAATTATCACTTTAAAATATTATGTCATTAATATATATAATAAATAGAAGGGGTCCTAAAATCGACCCTTGTGGGACACCAGTGTTTATGGCAGCTTCTTCCGATTTCTAATCGCCAATTTCAACATATTGCTTACGATTGTGTAAGTACTTTTTACAGAGATCTAGTGCTGCACCATTTATTCCATAATAACTTAGTTTTTGTAACAATATGTTATGATGAATTGTGTCAAAGGCTTTAGAAAGGTATATGTTTATTGGAGTTGCTGATTGGTCAAGTTGTTGGACAACTCCGTCTATTATTTCTAGAGTAGCAAGTTCCGTAGAATGGTTTTCCCTAAACCCATATTGATTCTCATAGTTTAAGTTATTGGAATTAAAATGTTCGTGTATTTGATCACACTTATTCATTTACATATATCATATAAACAACATAAATACATCAATACATATTCACACCAAGCCAGCCCCAATGGTATTGCTAACCAATACCTACAAGTCCTAGATGTATTATAGTATATTAATACTGGAGTAACTTGTTTCAGATTGTGCATACAGAACCTGTGGGAGCGCGATACTTTGAAGTGGGACCACAAGGTCTTTTCCGTTCCACTGAATGCACTCATGAAATTCTTGAAGACATCGCCAGGCAGCTGGAGGAGCCGATCCCAGTGCCTAAAGGATCTAAGCTTTACTATAGTTTTGATTTGTAGATCTACAAATCAAACCGATAGTAAAGCCTTAGACTGTGTTTTGTTGATCCATGTATGCAGCCAAAGGATCAAGGACCTCTGTACCTTACAATAAACACTGTGCATTTTTTTTATAAAGTGTCGAGTTCTTTCTTCCGTTTCAAGATCTCCACCTACCTGTCCGTGTTGCTGGGATAATGTATCAACTGGTGAATTTTGTTCTGCTGCTCTCAACAGTCTCCAATTACAATTGGTTCCAGCACAGAAGATGCTCTATTTTGATCTTGTTGTTAAAATTGGAGGTATTAAAAAAGTGTTCTTACAAAAATGTCCATGTTACGTACAGCCTTTTCATACACTATGCAGCAGGATATTACATTGCCAGGAATTTTGTTTAGCTATAAGGCTCTTGGGTTATATTAGCTTCTAGCTGGTTCCCATCTACCTCTGGTATTGACCACACACCAAACTGAAATTTGTGTCCATGTTACCTACTGCCCTCGACCAGCAAGGTAAATCTAGTATCGTTACATATTGACCTTAATTTGTGTCCATGTTACCTACTGCCCTCGACCAGCAAGGTAAATCTAGTATCGTTACATATTGACCTTAATTTGTGTCCATGTTACCTACTGCCCTCGACCAGCAAGGTAAATCTAGTATCGTTACATATTGACCTTAATTTGTGTCCATGTTACCTACTGCCCTCGACCAGCATGGTAAATCTAGTATCGTTACATATTGACCTTAATTTGTGTCCATGTTACGTTACATATTGACCTTAATTTGTGTCCATGTTATGTACTACCTTTGAGATTAACTTCAGTTGCCATCTCTTGACCGTGAGGAATGTTATCCCGGCTTCGATAGCAGTTATGCATAGTTACCTCCTCCTTCAGAATGTAAGCATTTTGAATCAAAATTATGCATTTGAATTTTCAAGTCTGATGTCCCATTTTTGTGTACCAGTACTGTGTTCTTGTCCATATATATATATAGTTGTCCTTTTTGGAGGATTCATATATATATATATATATATGAATCCTCCAAAAAGGACTACTGTGTATTGTCCTTTTTGGAGGATTCATATCTTTGTTAGGAATAGCAATAAATGGAGACAGCAATGCTGCCCATAAATTAACTCGTTTGTAAATCCTACCACTTACCTATGCACGGATGATGGGCTTCTACCAACGTCTTAATGGCGATCATTTCTGCCTCTGCGACATCAGGTGCGGGAACTGATGTGAGGGTGATGATAGCTTCAGTGAGTATGCGGGGTGATACATATCTGTCAACTGTTGTCTCACTGAACCCGTTCACTGTCTCTATGTCCAGGTTGACAAGCTGGAAAAACAACAGTGGTTAAAATAGCTATAAGCAGTAGGTGTGTGTTATTCCGCTTGATAACAACTGTCTTGATCTGACCCATGACTAACAATTTATGTAATGCCTAACATAACAAAAATTACCAGATCATTTTACTAAGCATCTATTGATACTAACAATGAATGCATTACATAACTCAAAGTAATTGGTTTGCAGCATACAAGTGTATTACTATATCATATACTTCACCAATAATTAAACAAAACTCATGACGAATTAAAAACAATATAGCAAATAAAAAAACAACAAAAAGGCATCAGTAACTCCTATTAAGACAAATATGTCACTATCATGGGAGCTACTCATTATAAAGAAAATAATTGGCCTCTCTTTGTATATATTTATTGATCTATTATATAACTTCATAATGTGGTGTCTATTTTTTGGTAAGTGTAACTGTATCTAGAGTGCATGTAACAGTATGCTTGTTTGTATGACACATATAGATAATTATATGAAGATTCCTAAATATGTGTATGTATAAAAGAACTGTGTATTACTAATACATTATAGAACAGTGGTACTGGAAAAAAATATAATTTTTTTACAAGAATCAGCACTAATTTAAAACAGTATTACGAGTATTTGCAACTATTGCATCAAGCCATGATTGTTAACCTTTTGGGCAGCAAGTACAGATTGAAACTGAGTGAGGATTGCGATGGCAATCTTGGCACCCCCCAGGGCGGCAAGGATCTTCTTGGTAGATGTCTGAGCATGGCGTCGTGTCGCATATGACCCATGAGTGAGGGAGAAGACAAGGGCTCGGTAGTAGGGCCTGAAAACAGCAGGTCAGTCACAATTCTAAAATAACTGTGCCACACTAAGTTTGTACTTCCATGATAATGAAAATAATGTAGTTTTAAAACCGATACAATATTTTTCTATGTACAAATTTCCAACCAAAATGTTATCATCAACCTATAGATTTTATCCAATTATACAAGATGATGCACAAAATGACTCTTTACTTGCACCAATCCCCATCTGAACTTGGTCATAGGAGGGCAGAACCCACCAGTTGCGCCAGTCACTACTCCTTTAAAATTATAACCAATCATCATAGAATTGGGACCCACCCCAATTCTATCACACAATAGTCACAAATTTCACCCTGTCTCACGACAAAGTTTATACCTGCAATATTTGTTTAATTATGTCATTTGGCAGTGTCAAACAAAATCATTGAAAAAAAATTTTGGAGTGCAAGGGAAAAAATTATTACATGTTGTTGGCGAAATAAACAAAATTAATGTTACCTAGATTTGGTGTCGTCCATTTTATGTGGGTGATCAAGTATCAGTTTCTCCACCAAGGTGGCAACATTGCAGAGCGCTGAAGAAAATCAGCACATTGTATCCTTCTCGTAGCAAACACAATTCATATAATTAATTACATTTGTATGTTCAAGTCCATCTAAAAAAGTATGCAAGTTCTTCCTGGTGTAGACACACTTGGTTTATTTTGGGGAGTTTTGCTAACGAACATATTGTTTTCTAAAAAAAATGATTTTTTACAGTTGATAATGGTACATGCAGTCAGTGTTGTTTATGACAGCCGGAGTACCACATGGAGAATTTGAAGCCACACACTGGTATATATTATATATACAATTTTTTTAGGCAGGTGGGAATCAAAATTTAAATGACCTACTATATCTATCAAACAAATGTCTCATTATGAATCCAGCAAAGAAGCAAGATTGAGATCTAAAGATGTAACACGTACCATTGTCAGAAACAGATGAGAGAAACTTGTCGTTGACAAACAGCCGCTTGTTGGTGTCTAGCAGAACCTTCCACAAGGGACTCAACTCAACCTCTGAAAGTCAACGCAACACCAATATCACAAATACATTTGATTTCACCAGACACTAGTTATATGGATGCACAATTGTCATGGCTTCCATGCTTCAATGTAGAGACCCCAGCATTAGTAGTCTACTTTCTGGAGACCTACTTATGTTATGTCTTATGTAAATTGCATGTGATTCTTTCATTATTTTTACAAACTACAAGAAAGCAACATCAGATTAGTAGTTATTGAAAGCAGATTAACCATAATCACATATACATAACATGCATGGGTTAATTTCAATTGTTAATTCATATAACTCAATTTAATTAACTTTCTCACAAGGTACAAATTAATTTAATTTAATTAATCTATTTTCTGGAAGTTAATTTAATTTTTTAAATCTCAATTATCTTCCAATTAACTTTGTTTTATTGGGTATTATTTTAGGCATTCCTCAGGTGACTGTCACTGGCCTGCTGTCAGTAGATTTAATTAGCTTTGATGATCATATTGCACACTAGAAGCAGTCAGTGACCCAACTGACATCAAATATAGTAATTAGGCGCAGGCAACTACTGCATTGGTAATGGTAAGAAAATCACTGGCAGCACAAAGGCATGGTCTGGACCAATCAAAGCCAAAGATGGATCTCTACTATCAAAAGTAGAGGACAAACTAGAGATGGGCAGAACACTTTAGAGAGGTTCTCAATAGACCTGCACCTGACACACCAGCAGACTGGCAAACCTCAGACTGTACTCCCAATAAACACAGAGGAGTTCTCGGAGGATGAAGTGAGGAAAGCTATTGCGACTCTCAAAACAAGTCACCTGGCATGGACGGAATCACAACTGAAATGATCAAAGCGGGTGGTGAAACAATTGTACAATGGATGTGTGGACTATGGGATTATGGCACCATTCCTGAAGACTGGAAAGATGGTGCTGTTGTCTGTATCCCAAAGAAAGGAAACCTAACTGAATATGACAACTGGAGAGATGTGACATTGCTATCAGTACCAGAGAAAGTTTGCTGCCAGATGATACTGAACCGAATGCGAGACATGGTAGATGGCAAACTGCATGAGGACCAAGCAGGCTTTAGCACAAAGCACTCTTGCGCTGAGCAGATATTCACACTTAGACACATTATTGAGAAATGTCAAGAGTACCAGTTACCCCTCGCAACTAGTGTCATAAACTTCACCAAAGCGTTTGACAGCATCCACAGAAGTTCCATGTTCACCTACCTTGGCAGCTCCATCAACAACCAAGGAATCATCAATCATGAACTAAACTGCAGTGGGGAAAGCGTCAGCAGCCTTCAACTAGCTGAGGAAAATTTGGAACAACAAGAAATTTACCTTGAAATCTAAACTCCGCTTTTATAACTCAAACGTTATACCAACCCTCCTATATGGATGTGAAATATGGCAACTAAAAACAAGCCAAGAAAACAAACTTGATGCATTCGACACTAAATACCTGCAAAAGATCTTGGGCATACACTGGAGTGACCATGGGACGAATATAGATGTCCGGGTGCGATCAGGACAACCTCTGGCATCATTTACTATCTGCAGAAGACGAATGAGCTGGCTCGGCCATGTCACAAGGCTCCCACCTACTAGACTTGCCCAACAAGAGCTATGGTGGATAACAGCTGGCTAGAGAAAGAGGGGATGACCAAGAATGAACTGGCGCCAAACAATCGACCTGCAGCTGGTCAACAAAAGTTGGAGCGACGTCAGAACAAGCGACAGATCTGGATGGCGTGCTTTGACTGCCTCATGCAGTCAAAACACGCCATGCATAGGAACCGCTAAGTCTAAGTAAACCAGGCAATTGTTTGAACAGGGACAAATATCCAGCCAATGTCAGTCAATGACTGACCTGAGAGAATTGTGACATGGCCAGGTGCTACAGTTCTATCATGTAAGAATTTATTCGCATTATATTATTGCTATTGTGACACCATCTCAGAGCTGCCAATCCATCAATTCAGTAGTTATCAAGTGATTTGTCAGTAGCATTTGTATTTTGACAGTAGCAGTCATACAATATCTACACAAAGAATTAGCTTTTTTGAATCCAACAGATTTATCCGTCAAATAAAAAAAATATACAGACATTTTTCTGTCACTGAAACGAAAAAAAATGGCATTTTCAACTTTCACAGTTTCAGTTCAATATCTTTCCTTTTCTCCCAGTCCCAATCATTTGTCCTTTTCAGAGAAAAGGATGTCGTCCCCTTGCACTTGTTAAGGAGGGCATCAGGCTGCTCTGTGTCATAGCACTTCCCTCCCTTGGTTTTCAGAATCATCACGGCCTCAAGTGTGTCTGGTCTCTATGAAGAGCGGAAGTCTGTCCGACTCGCTGCATGTCGGGTTGGCAATCAGTCTCGTTGCTATTTCGCCATTCTTATTGATGTATCTGACAACCATCGGAACGAATATATCACCCCCCTCCTGGTTGTCGTCTGTGCCGATGATGAATGGACCACTTCTCATCGAAGAAGCTACAGTGTCTACCTCTTCTTGGGCGCAACACATAAGAATGGCAGTCATTTTCGTGCGGTAACATCCGTATTCCCGTGCAACATGATTGCCGGGAAACATTTTTCTGAACAATTTTCCAATGGTCGGCAGTGCTGACAGCAATGTTGTGTTCCACTAGAAATTGGCTGAAAAGTGTCTCTGCATGGATCACGTCGAGATCTTGCTGTTATAGTTTGGTCGGATCGGAGAAAAATTTTGAAATTTGTCTAGTGTCTGCTGTCAATGTGGCACTTCGATCCCACATGTCGCTTGACATTGTTCAGCCCTCCATACAAAACAATGAAGTCCATCGCGAACATGGTGCATCGTATGTGATGCTGACTGACTGGCAACCGCACAATGCATGGGTGTGAATCCGTGTAATCTCCCCTGAACTTCGGGGTAGGAGTGCGTTGTTTTTTTCTGTTGTTTGTCGCTGCTTCGTATTCTCTCTCTTTCCTTTTCGATGCCATCTTGCTCAGTGTCTGTAGTGTTGAACATCTGAGCCAATCAAAATCTTTGTTCTTGTCTTCGTTTGAAAAGACTTGCCAAGACTGGCTGATCCCAAAAGAGAACAGACAGGCACAAGAGGAAGTCAACAACATTATGCTTGATAGTTTTATTTAATCTGTAGCATTTTTCGTCTGACCGTAACAGCGTAGCAATGGATTCTCGTCAGTAGCATGCTACGGCGAAACCGTAGGAGTTGGCAGCTCTGCCAACTAGCAGTACATTTGGTCATCTGAAGCCATTTGGCACCTCTCATCGAGTGCAATTTTTGATACCTGGCCAAAAACTGCTATCACCAATTTAAAAACTAAGACTGCAATCATTTCTTATTATGTATGTTTGGGACAAACACAGCACCCATGAATTTACAGGATGAATGTACATGTTTGCCAGGAAATCTACATGTGCACATACTAAGAGATGCAAAGTAGCTCAAATTTAGCAGAAATAATATCTACTGGTGACACATTAACAAAATACCAATTTAACTTGGCTATAGCTTTATAATGGTGTCTTAATGTGTATTGTGGGAACTAAATGTGACACTCTCAACTTTACAAAGTGAGAGATTGTTTTAGCCAGGAAATCAATGCGTGCACAGACAGAAAGTGCACAATGGCTCAATATGACCAGATGTAAATGTCTATATTTGCCACAATCGCAAAATACCAAAATGATTTGCCTAACACTTTACAGTGGTGCCTTAATATATAGTTTTGGAATAAAAAACACATTTGTGACTTTGTGGGTGGTGTAGTGCTTTGGCCAGAAAATCAGCCCATATACAAATTATGTCTCTATGTGTCAGAATGTTTGAATGCTTCAAACAATCTTCCTCTCTAGTAGGATTTTAGGCAAAATGTTCAAGGTCATTAATGGTCAATAGAAAAAAAATGGCAACATTGATTTTCGTATTGCTAAGACATTTGAGAATGCATTTATAAAGATTGCCATAAATTAATATTCAATGCCTAAGAAAATACATTGGGCCCGCCACTAATTAAATCAGTGTACATTTCAAATTTGTAACCATAGTACAAAACATTCCCCTTTGATGGTAGTCTTTGTTGTAAACTCGAGTAGAAAATCCCATGAAAATCCAAATCACTGGAGTTTTTTCATAATGACAACGTCAAGAATTATGAAACTAAAAAAACAGTCACTTGTCCCACTGCGCATTAATACTTGTTTACAAGAAAATTAAACATTTTTCTCAGGTCCTTCCATGTTTCTGTCCTGCAGCAAACAAAAAACTTTAATCTCATTGGCTGAAAATGTAATCAAATATTCACAGCGTAGTCCTAAAAAGGGACCGGCGATTGTTGGATGCCTAGTTTGATGATAAAACCGAGAGGCGTTTGGTACTATTTAGCTACAGAAATTGCCAACGTTTCTAACTTTTGACACTTGCTAATGAAACTTCAGTATCATTATCTGCTAACTGGCGAAAGAAATTGACGTCACTGGATGACACTGTTTCACGGAATGCAGTTTAAATATGCCACTATAGCCTTGTGTATTCAGGCGTTCTGGCCCTGAATGGGGAAAGTCAAGCTGATCTGGGCTTTCTGATCACAAGAGGAACAATATATAGATGATGTATAAGAACCTGCTTGTATGTCGGCCAGTGCTAACTTGAGCAGGAGACAGGAGGCACTGAGAGCCTCCGTGGCCAATGTCACCTGGGTCGGTTGGCTGTTCGCCTTCTCAACCACTTGCAGCAGGATTGGCAGCAGACTGATGCCCTGGATGAGAGTGTCACCTACACAGACAAACCATGTCAATGATTACACTAGGCAAGAGTAATGATAGAGCAGGCAAACAGTTCCATATAGAGACATAATTGTGTGTGTGTGTGTGTGTGTGTGTGTGTGTGTGTGTGTGTGTGTGTGTGTGTGTGTGTGTGTGTGTGTGTGTGTGTGTGTGTGTGTGTGTGTGCATGTGTGCGTGCGTGTGTGCATGCATGCGTGTGTGCGTGCGTGTGTATGTAGTAACATCAGACAGAATTCTGTAAGAAACACTATTAAAAATCATTATCACCTTGTTTAGTTAATTACTTTCTTTTACTGTTCCACAGACAGACTGACTGAGCCAGCCATTATTTTTTACATGCGTAAACATGCAAAATAAACACTGCCATAGACAGATCTGTTATTTCTGCAAACCAGATACTGGTGTAATGTATTAAGCTATCATGAACTCACCATGAAATGCAGCCGACATACACTGAATGTATGCATTTCTCACAGCAGATGTGGATGTCTTCAACCCAATGCCTTTCTGTAATAAAATAGATCACTAACTATCATTCCAAACAATTTATATATGATCATATAATTAAAACTAGACAGGTCACCGACTTACAGGCAACACTTGGAAAATTTATGAGTAAAGGTAACATGGAGTGCTGATATGATGACTTGCTGGCACCACTTGGGAAGCACCTCCACCTTGGCATTAGTGTATGCGCCAGTGGAATACTGTGCACCAGTATGGAGCAGGAGCGCACACACACAAAAGTGGACATCAGCATTAACAACTCCCTACGAGTCGTCACCAGATATCTAAGACCAACCAAAGTGGAACAATTATCTGCGCTCGCAGGCATTGCACCATCGACACTGCGAAGACAGGCAGCTATGCTGGCCCTGACCAAACGTACAAAAAACACTGACCATCTGCTAAACAGCAACAATCTGATGTCACTACACCCTTTCAACAGCCATGCACACAAACTTATGAAGTGTCTGGGCCCAACAACTGGAAACAACAGCACACTGGGTATCCAGAAAAGGGAGAGAGGAGTAGCTGTGAAAACCAACCTCCCTACATACGTTCATTCCAGAACCATATGTGCACTGTGCTGGTTTCGACCTCCCGCAAAAGGCATAGATGAAGCTTAAGTGCATAGTCGATAAATTTGTACCTTTCAAAAAACAAGGGAAACGGTCTAAAAAGAAACACTTATCGAAAGAAGCCATTAGAAAAAATAAGTATAAACAAATGATGTGGAAGTCATATAGATGTACTGGAAATGATGAAGACTACAACATTTATAAAGAAGCACTTAATCAAGCTACAGCTGAAATTAGAAATTCAAAGAGAAGCTATGAAAAAAAATTAGCTAGTAATATAAAACATGACAGTAAGAGTTTTTATGCGTATATTCGAAGCAAACAGAAAGTTCAGGATAAGGTCGGTCCTCTAGAAGATAGTGCTGGAAATACAATATCAGAGGGATTCTTAATGGCAGAAGACCTGAATGAGTATTTTAGTTCAGTGTTTACCAGGGAAGATATTAGTTCACTGCCAGTACCAGAGGCTAAGTTCAAGGGGGCAGATTCAGACTATTTAGGACAGTTAGCTGTAACCTCGGAAATGGTAGCTAAGAAAATAAGGGCTATGAAGGATAATAAATCACCTGGAGTGGACGGGATTCCGCCCAAACTACTATTGGAAATTGTAGAACAAATTAGCGTACCGCTTGCAACAGTTTTCAATTTGTCATTAGAAGAGGGAGTGGTTCCTTTAGAATGGAAAGAGGCAAACATTATACCGTTATTTAAAAAAGGTTCGAGAAACAAGTCAGAGAACTATAGACCAGTGAGTTTAACATCAGTGATTTGCAAATTATTAGAAATACTAATTAAAGATCACATGGTGGATTTTCTTGTTAAACATAACTTGATAAACCCATCTCAACATGGGTTTTTAAAAGCGAGGTCATGCTTAACAAATATGTTATGTTTTTTGGAAGACATCACTAGGTGGGTAGATGAGGGATCACCAGTAGATATCATCTATTTAGATTTTCAAAAAGCTTTCGACAAAGTACCACATCAAAGATTACTCCTTAAGCTAAAGGCCCATGGCATAGGAAATGGTATAATAAACTGGATAGAAAAATGGCTGAATGACAGAAGACAACGTGTAGTAGTTGATGGGGAGGCTTCAAACTGGAAATCGGTATTGAGTGGGGTACCACAGGGATCAGTACTAGGACCTATATTATTCTTAATATATATCAACGATTTGGACGATGATATAACAAGCAAGGTGTTAAAATTTGCGGATGATACAAAAGTGTTTAGAAGGATTAAAAGTGATGGAGACAGACAGCATTTACAAGATGATCTTGATAGGTTGATCAAATGGTCTGAAAAGTGGCAAATGCTGTTCAATTTTGGGAAATGTAAATGCCTCCACACAGGTCATGGGAATGAAGAGGTAAAATATAAAATGGGGGGTACTGTTCTAAGTACTACTGTAAAAGAAAAGGACTTAGGGTTAACCATTAGTGCTGATATGAAGGTTTCAGAGCAGTGCGGAATTGCAGCGTCAAAGGGAAATCAAATCCTTGGATTAATTAGGCGAAATATAGCGTATAAGAAAAAAGAATTAATAGTACCGCTGTACAAAACAATAGTGAGGCCTCATTTAGAATATTGTATACAAGCATGGAGGCCATATCGCAAGAAGGACAAAGATATGCTAGAAAGAGTACAGAGGAGAGCGACTAAAATGATACCAAATCTGAGGGATCTTAGTTACGAAATACGCCTAAAAGAATGTGGTTTAACAACACTAGAGACCAGGAGATTGAGAGGAGATCACATAGAAGTGTTTAAAATATTGAATGGTTATGAAAATATTGATAGAAATTTTTTTTTCTCAGTTAAGAAAGATAGAAGGACCAGAGGACATGAAGCTACATTAGTAAAGGAGCAGTGTAGATTAGATATAAGAAAGTTCTCATTCTCACAAAGGACTGTAAATGAATGGAACAGATTATCTCCTGATTGTGTTGGTGCTAGTAGCGTGAATATGTTTAAAAATAAAATCGACACACACCTAAAAAAGGCGGGATACATGTAGATAAAAAGTATTGGACTCTCGATAAGCCAAAAGGCTTCCTTGTCCACCTGCCATCCAGAGTAATTTTCTGGATGGCAATCTTGTTAAATCTTGTTAAATCTTAACTGCCTGCAAATGGGAGTTGGAAGATTCAAAGCATCTATGTATAGTTGGAGACTTTGTGAAAGCGCTGCATGTGAATATGGTGCGAACCAACAATCAGCAGACCACATTATCAGCCACTACACTCTCTATGGTGCTCCAAACGGTGAGACTGGCATCGCCCAGCTGGACCTGACAACCCATGAGTGGCTACTCAACAACACACGCGAGAAGAAGATATAATTAAACATGGACATTTGACTATTTATTAACAGTCATTCAAGTAAATACAAAACTGGCCAATGCTTTACACATTTTTCAATAATTTAAGTTAATAATTTAATTATTCATTTTTTTAAACATTTGAACGAAACACCTATATTATCACAATGTTTTACTACTGATGCATCCATGTATATTTTTAACACTGCCACTAACTAGATAACATAATACTAATTTTCAGCCCCAAACTGTCGGAGTGTGTAGTTTATTTAACAAAACTGTTGAATGATCAGCTACACTGGATTGTCTTAGATCTTTTCCTGAGGGACATGCAACAATTTTTTTTAATTCCACTATAACTTGCATAACATATCTGGTGACTATAATGTTACATAACTTACCAACCTTGAACCATTCAGTGAGTTTTGTAGGTACTTCTGTGGTAAACTTGGAACACCAGAGCGAGAGTGTTGCCAGGGCAGCTACTAGTGTTCCTTCATGCACTGGCGAAACACAGACAACTGAATTAGAGGTTAAACACACACCACAGTCCCATTAGGGAGCATCTCAGAACATCCATGACTGATGTCGGACAAAATTTCCTTTCCTCATTCAAGGTTCTAATTATACCAGAATGTTGGTTTACATCGCCAGAGATGGAAAATATGTGATAGCACTGCATCAAAACACATGTTTTTGTGTGAAATAACTCTTTTTAACCTGTGTACATCCAGCGGCATATTTGTAGATACAGTTATTATCTTTACTGTTATATAAAAAATATTAAATCTCATTGGAACATCAACCTGCATAGATGCACACCATGTTAAATCCAAGCGGCCCTTATTTCAATGACGTCACCAACGGTTGCTAGATGTCACGACAAACTGTGCAGAAAAACGCGATGAAAAGGCAAACTGAATAGGGTGACGGTAGGTTAAAAAATTATTTGAATAGCAAAAAATAAATCCCTATTATAGTGCCAATAAAAACAGAAGTACAAGTTTTACAATTCATAATAATTATTACTATGACTATATTACTGTGCCAATGACAATATAACTGCATCATAGGGGTGTAATGATACATCAAACTATCAACGCAGCAAATGATCAAATCAATGCATGATATTAACTATTACTAGTTATCAGCAATGGTACACTGGCATATCTATAGTAACAGTGCTTCACGTTTGAAAAAACCAGGCAAGTGATAAATTGTTCACCTAAATATGCCAAATAATCTTGTGCGAGCAATTTATTAGTTTTATTTTTATCCATTAGGTGGCATTCCTGTTTGTCCATCTGGTCAATTCAGGACATCAAGCATTGGCACAGATTGAAAAGTTGCATGCTGATAAAACATTTGAAACAGTAAGTATTAGTGATGATGTTACAGAAAACGACAGCAGTGTAACGACCCTGATGATTAAGTTGTTTTGTTTATGGGACGGACGCTAGCTGTCGGCACTGCAGCTACGGCTGCACACCCATGACCTGAGCAGAGATCCCATGACACAGTTTCGATTTCACTGCTACCCCGTGCAGACATAATGCAGCTGATTAATGATTTATGACTGTCAAAAGATGGCCGACCGACAAGAATCACCTTGAGCAATATGCAAACTCCCAAGTCATGGCTCTGGAAACGCCAACGCTAACAAATGGGTGTATATTTTGCTGTTGAGGGCACCACATGACGCAGATCTGGTGATGCGAGCGATAATGGCAATTAGAGTGAGCGATAAACGATTTATCGCTCGTGCTAATTGGCATTATCGCTTGCGTCACCAGACCAGATAATCGTTCCCTAGATGAATGATTAGCGCGAGCGGTAGGGAGCGAGAGCAATCGCTCGCCTCAATAATAATGCACTGGTAACAATAGTTGGTAAACAGATCAGCAGGGCTACTTGTGCCACACGAAAACAATGTTTGAAAGCATGCTTTTTCAGTTTCATAGTATAATTTTCCTTATTTTTTGACCTGACACCAACATTCATCGACTGTAGCATCGTTCTTCACAGTCAACATTTAGGGAATGAACTGCCTTCAAGGTCACGCAATGGCACTACCTTTACATTAGGGTTTTGGAATGTTTTTCCTAAGTAGTTACCAGTCAATAATGCTTTCGCAATAGTTATGACACTATCGCAATAGTATTGCAATAGTAATACAGCTATCGCAATACTAAGCAATGGTAAAACTATCCCCAACAATGATGCTTACTGCATCGTAAGGTTTTGTAACCCAGTGGTTGTGTAAACAACTGAAATATGTTCGCCACACTAATACTAGAAAAGATAATACTGGAGGGAATCATAGCAGGAAAAATAGTGGCAAGCAATGAAAACATTAAATGACAGGTAGAAATAGCTGCAGAAAGACATCGGTTTTGCAAAGAAACATAGGCAGTGAAGTTGTGTACACCACATACAATAGGAAGGAGAAAAGCAAACTGTGCGGTGAGGTTGACTGACTCACCCTCCTGCTGTAAGATGGGGATGAAGCACTCAATGACTGAGCCAGTGAGACTCTGCACAGACACTGTGCCACTCACTGTGTGCTTACTCAGGCGACCAATCCCATTCAACATGCCCAGTCTCTGCTCCACCACAGTCAATTTCACACTCGCTCCTGTAAACACAGCCACAGTACAGGTCATTTTCAATAGCAGAAACAATGAAATAACAACAGTATGCCCATCCATTTTTAGTAAATTGTCTTAGGAAATTACAAATAAAGATAAACAGCATGTTCAATTGTGCAAGGTACAGAGCCAATTGCAATCATTGTTGTAAACAACGTTATTTCAGGTAGCAACATTAATATAATGGAGTTAAGGGTAGCCACTACTCGAGTACGGCCATATCTCTGTTAGTACTGAACATATCTTAGCCAAATTTGGAGTACTAATTAGTTAAATGATATGTGGAATGTGGGCTCATTTGCTTGTGCAGTGCCATGACAATCAACATTTCTAGTGCGATAGAGGGGCATGCATCCTTAAAAATTATTCTGAGCCAACAACTGTATGTGTGATCATGCAGTTGTCAAGAATCATTAGCTAGAATACTCCTTTGTGCAATAAGGTGGTTTTGGGCAAGGAAGTTTGAATGCAATGACTGTTGTGAGATGGGACTTTAGGTTTGAGCTTTTTTCATGACGTCTTGAAAAATGCTCAAACCTAAATAACAGTCACTGAAGTCAGATATCCTTGCCCAAAAACACCTTACTGCACAAAGGAGTATTTTAGCTAATGATTCTTGACAGTTGCATGATCACACATACAGTTGTTAGCTCAGAATAATTTTCAAGGATGTGAACATCCATCTCACTTGAAACGTTCATTGCCATGGTAATACACAACCAAACGTGCCCATATTTCACACATCATATACCATTCATTGTTCTAATCAGTGCTCCAAATCTGGTTATGATATGTTCAATATTAACAGAGATATGGCATATTGGTTATATGGGCTTTTTCGAGTAGTGGCTACCCTTAAGCAAAATAGTAATTATCTCCTTTCAATAATGTCATGAAGTTTGCCAATTTCAATATTGTAATGTCTGATTCACACAATCAGATCCCTACAGAAAAAATTATTTTGTATTGATGTATCGTAAAATCTCTCCAAATGTCAAGAATTATTAGGAAAACAGGAATGCTGGGCCCCTGGCAACAAATTAATTGTCTTATGATAATCCACAAACGTTATCTATTTATAAGTACTGAACTTAATTTCAAATAAATGTGGACAACATTTGTGTCGAGTCTTGACAAAATAAATCACATGTCAAAAAATGGGCCAAGAGGCCCTGAAGTCCTTTGGATTAATACGTCTATATGTGACCCCGGCTGACCAAATGAGTGATAAGTCGGAAAAATTGTAAGTGTTTTCTTACATTCTTGTAAAGGTTGGCTAGGGTGCTTTACACGGTTTCAAAAATTATGACTGCTAAAAAATTGGCAAAGTTATGGAGCATTGAACATGGTAGGGGTCAAAAAGTGAATATGAAGAAAACGGCTGTTGAAGTTTTATTATAGTCATTTGCAAAAGTTTAAGACCAGGCACGATTTTTAAGCATTTTATTGTATGGCATCAGATTGCATCAGATAACGTCTGGATTGCATCATCCTATTTGGGCCTTGAAGCAATACGCCTAGTCAGTACTTCCAGGTCATTTGTTTGCTGCTGTCAGTATCGATTAGGTGTTTTTCTGTTTTTGTCTTTATCCCTGAAATGGGCAAAAAATTGTCTTTGACAGAGGTTCTAAGAGCACAAATAATGACTCTACATGGAGAAGGATATACGGAAAGAGACATTAGTGCTAAATTACGTTATTCCAAGATAGCCGTGCACAACGCCATCGTCCAATTCAATACTGATGGCACTTTTCGTGACAGTAAAAGGAGTGGTCGTCCACGGAAAACTACGCTCAGGGATGACCACGCAATGAGACGCATCGTGATGTGCTCGCCAATGAGCTCATGCAAGAAAATTCGGGCTGCTTTACGCTTAAAAGGTACGGAAATAAGTCTCAGTACTGTTTCGAGACGTCTCAGCAAGGAATTTGGGCTCAAGTCCCGCAAGCCACGCCCGACACCTCACCTGTGATGAAAAAAAAGAGACTGGACTTTGCCAGACGACATCGCCACTGGACTCTTGCGCAGTGGAAGAAAGTGTTGTTCTCAGATGAATCGACCATGCAACAGTTTATACCTCGCACGAGGCACGTTAGGCGGCCAGTAGGTAAGCGATTTGATGAGAAATATACAGCAGCCACAATGAAACACCCGCCAAGTCAAATGATTTGGGGTGCCATGTCATGTTTTGGCCCTTCTGGTCTTTTTCTATTCCACCTAACACTACTATGAATGGACCTATGTATGTGGAGTTGCTGAAGGAGAAGCTGAAATGGATATGGACATCCACAAATGTACGATTTCCATGCAAGATGGCGATCCTTGTCACCGATCCAAGGTAGCCACTGATTTCCTCAAGAAGAACAAAATCTCCGTGGTGGAATGCCCTGGGAACAGCCCAGATCTAAATCCCATTGAGAACCTGTGGACTATAATGAAGGATAAGGTGGCAGACAAACAACCATCAAGCGCTCAAAACTTGAAACAAGCTATCAAGGACGTTTGGGTCACCAAAATCAACCAGGAGTACTGTGAATCTCTGGTTTCTAGCATGCCACGTCGCAACCAGGCGGTCATTGACAGCAAAGGAGGCCACACTAAATACTGAAAAGTAGAGACACTGACACTTTTGGACGACATAAAGTTTCATATTATGTTGTACTACGTTTATTTGGCGAAATAAACTGATATAATGTTATGTGAAGGACAAAAAATCATAGTTTTGTCAAATTTCTTCAAAAAATCGTACCTGGTCTTAAACTTTTGCAAATGACTGTATATGCAAATGGATTGCAATGAAATATTACATGCATGACATTCAAATGTGGCACACAGTATGTATGTTATGATGCAATGATACACTAGTACAAATGTGCTGCTACAAAAACTTATAAAGTTATGCCAGATTATGTCTTTATGTATAAAACTAAGATGACAGATTATTTGAGAGCAAAAGGTAGACTAAAGAAAATTAATCATAGTTACAGATCATTAAGGGTTATGATGGAAGTAAAATATGGACATGTTTAGTGGAGACTATATGCACTATATGCATGCCAGTGAAGATACACCTGGAAATAATATATTCGAGTAGACCGTTTCATGAAGTTTATATATTAGTTAATGTGTTATTAAAAATACTGTAGAATTTTATCCCGATACTCACAAAGTACATATACATAGTGTGCATTTTGACTTAATAACAGTAGCAATTAATGACATAATACTGACTGAATTGGAGTGAAGTAATAGCTGTAACATGTGTAATAAAACATTTTAATAATATTCCTTATAATTTTGGCTAAATATACTTTAACCTTTTTGAGTATACCTAAGTTATTTTATATGTTATTTTAATCCTAGATCATATTGTTACATTGCATTGATAATTATGTCTATTGTTGTTTTTAAGTTTCTCAGGTTCTGCCAGAGCAGTAGGGATTCCTATTACACATTATAGTTACAGCACACATGGAGGCATTCTGTTTGACACTGAGACAATGGCAGGCAGAGCGCCTAGCCTAAACCAATACACAGATTTACAGCTGGCAAATCCACTCAGAGCCATCCCAGTGATCAGGGCAAAGTCCACTATCCAGTTAGATCAGTAGGGTGGCTCCCATGATAGCTGCATATAATCGTCTTAATGGGAGCCTCCCTGACCTTACAATGAATATTATATTGTAGTTTATGTGCTTATGATGGTCAAAAAAATACTGTCTGTCTGTTATAAATAAAGATCAGCGGGGCTGCAGGAGGGAGCAGCAGAAAAACAGCAGGACAATTTTGCATTTTGGGGGGCCCTGGGGTGCATTTAGAATGCTTCAATCAAATACAGATTTGTTGTGTATAGTGGCAGTACCCTAAGATATATCTATGCAAAATTAGAAAAAAATTTGCTGAACAGTTTTTAAAAAAATAGGCAAAATGTGACAAATTACCAGTTTTTTGTTTTTGGGCCCTCGGGGGGCCTTAGAATGATTCAATCAAATACAGATTTCTCGTGCATAGTGGCAGTACCCTAAGCAAAGTCTGTGCAAAATAAAAAAAGTTTCTGAGATACAGCAGCTAACGGCGATAGTCCCTTGATAATAGATAGATGGCAATAGTCCCTTGGACCTTCAGCCCAAGGACTAAAATTGAAAACAATTGATTTATTAATAACATTAGAGAGGTATGGGGTAGAAATATTAAAATTGAGAAAAACGCAATTGAAGTTCCTGTGCATGTTTACACGTTTACTTCAAATTACCTCAGTTACACCTATGAGATTTCTCAAACATTTTGCACAGTGTTGGCTAATGGTATTTTCTGAAAATGGTGTGAATATGAATACATGACATATTAATAACATTATGACCAAAAAGCTGTATATAATTATGGTAAAGAATAAGTCCTTTTATAACATTGCATAATCCCTGTACACACAAATGCCGTATAACAACCGAGCAACCGTAACATGACAATGACACAAGTGAACATAATGGAATTGTATATAATTGCTGTATACAGATAATTATAACTCCTAAGCTTTGCGGCTTTATTAACTTAATCGTCCGTCTACAAGCCTACCAAACCGATGTCGAAAGCTACTGCGAGTGATCGAACATCGCTTCAACTGCGTTGTTGTTCCAAATTCAGCCATTTTGCTTCTATTCCTGTGATCGATGTATTTGAATTCCAATACTCTAACAATAATTAACTTTTCAATGACAATGTTCATAACTGCAAATTGATAATTTTTCTGGATTATTAACACTATTATGTCACCTTTTCACACACATAATGAATGTGTGGTTTCTCTGTTCGTCGTTGAAGCCATTCCTGCAATGCTTTAGACACTTGTGCGATGCGCAGTCTTAAAGGCATATATTCTTCCAGTTGCTGTGGTAAGGTGAGCAGTGGTTAGGATGTCTCCTATGTCATCAGGTGGCTCTGGGTAAGTGAATGTTCTGGCTGGTCCATGAGGATGGAGAAAGTTAATAGCCACCTGTCTTTCTTTCTGATCCAGGGATGTGACCATTCCAAGCCACCATCATACTGAACTGTGACATAACCCTTCACTTCTTCAAACCTGATGACATCTTCTTCAGCTGTCATAGTTTCTTGTCAGGTTTGTGTGCTTGTTGAGAATTGACTCACATTTAATGAGAACAATGACACAGGACAGAAGCAATGCAACTGTCGTGTCCCTGGCACTGTCTGCATCTTTGCAAAGCAGCTCTCAAGGAGTTTGATCTCAGCTTCCCAATCTCCCATGGTGAAGTATTCAAAATTGAAGGAGGGAACATTTTGCTTTGCAAACTCATACAGCTGGTGATGTGCTGGATCTGGTCTTGATAAGGACTCTGTAAACTAGCCTTTGTTGCCATCCTCTTCAGTAAACCCCCAACACCATTGCCGTGTGAAGTAGCAAATAAATGCCATTCCGCTTCAACTCCAAAAGTCCACAGAATGGTGGTACAAGTTGATGAAATTCTTACAGTTCTTGTATTTGCCTGCACAACCATCTGAGAAACAGAACACTTTCTTTAAACATCTGCTCAAGGAACTTCAGGAAATGTTGTTGAAATAGGTGGACTGTAATGGTGCCATGTGTCAGACACTCAGAGACAGCAACGTATCACACATGCTTTGACACTTTTTGATTCTCCAACAAACAAAAGGGTGATAGCTTGTTGTTGTTGTTGTCAGTTTCCGGAAAACTTGGTTCATCTGGAAGCTGCTTTAAAAAACTGCGTACACAACTTCTGCCCATTAACAAAGTGTACCTTTTTATGAACTTCAATAAATTTGGAAAATATGAGGCATAGCCCTTTCGTTCGCCTTTTGTGCAGGCGTAGCTGAAGAGGGGTCACAGCAAGCCTTTATGTCCTTTGTACTGACAAAACATTACACTTGGGCCTCTTCACTCATGTACATCTGAGCCAATGAAAAAATAATACCAACCCTATTATGGCAGATTGATCTGGGATAATATACCCCCATAATTTTACATATATTTATTGATATCAATGTGCAGATAATAATAGTGAACAAAACAACAAATTCTAGGAAGGTAGCCTCCATTTGCATACCGACAGAGCATTATGACTGTACTTATCACCTATATTACAGCATTAATGCGGCATAAGAAATGTGTTTAAAATTGCATAACTCCTAAAATATCCAAGTGCACAGGATCAAACTTCCACTGATTCTTGCTAAATATGCATGCTTCAACATAAATCAGCAAATTTGGAGGTTATTTTTTTTTTTTGGCTAGGTCATGTCAAAGGTCAAACTATTTAAACAAATATATTCTTAAAATGTTGATGTGTGGTTCATTGTCTACACAGGTAGAAAATTGTAAGAGCTTTAAAATGACACCAACATCACATCTGTAGGTCACCTAGGAAAGGAGTTATGACACTTGAAAGGTCGTGAGGTATCAAGGTTGGGTAAAACTTTAATGACCTCTAACTCTGGATAGGAAGGTCACATTGACCTAAAATTTGGCTCATGATCATAAACCAACGCACCAACTTTCATAAAAATTGAAGACGGACATATAAATTTCACAGTTTTTGATTGATTTGGCATTGAATGCCTCAGTGATAACATGATAATGTATAACGAAAATTTGATTAAACAAATGTAGTGTAAAAGTTACAACAACATGCAAAATAATACATTCCGCAGTAGAAAGAATCTACAGGACGTAAGTGATAACTTTCACTTGTAAGGTCGCTACCATAACAGCCATCTAAATTTCTAAAAGTTTACATATCTAACAAAGGTTTTCATACTATTAACCATTTCAGTACTATATCCCTTAGTTATTGTGAACAATGAGTAAATACTGCTTTCCCATCAGAAGTAACATCATCCACCATCAAAGATTTTAGCAATCAGTTTGTTAAAAACTGCAAAATCTTGAAACAATCGTACTGAACAAAAATCCACAATTCACTACTGGCTTGCTAAGGCATAGCATAAGAGGAAAAGATAACTGAGTAAAAATTATTTGAATAGTGCAAAATGTCTATGCCACCACAGCGGCTTGTCAAACTGTAGCGTCACATAGTGGTCTATCTTACTAAAAAGATTAACCCCCATGAAAGTATGATGTTCCCTTTGCATACAGTGTAAACATGGCCCACCACTGAGGATGTCAAAGAAGTGCCTGACGAGTTTCTCCACAGACTCGCAGTTGCTGCACAAGTTGGCAAGGTGCTGCGAGGCGTCAGCTGCCGTCTCCCTCGCGACCTCGTCCTTTGAGTGGCACTGCGCTGTACACACAAACATCTACGTCAGACTGGCTCCAACATGGGCTGGGTACAAGCAGACAGTTTTATTACAGCTGTTCAAATTCTGTGATATACATTATGGTTGTTTTCTTAGTCGCCAATGTAGCAGTCCTCAAGTTTACTCAACTTGAAGGCAAGACTGTTTGGCATTGATTTTTAGACTTTTCAGGACGCCATTATGAGGCATAGCCAAGTTAGTGAAAGCCAGGATAATAGAATAGCAGGAAAACTCCCTCTTTAGACTTAATAAGGGGAGGAATTTTTTATTTCTAAGCTATAAATTCTTGAATCTCGATTTTTGCAAGTGGTACTTTTATTATAGAACCAGGTTGCGAAATAAGGCTCATCCGTAGTTTCAGTGACCGGACTACCGGTAGTCCATGTTTAGAGCAGTCTCATCGGACTAGCTCTGATTATGTGAATTAATTTACGCTGTGTATATATACACTAGTTGGGTGTTGTGATGGAATAATACAAAATAAAACAATAAGTTAGCATTTTATTACACGCAGCTAAATATTCCGTACAACCTCGAATAGGAAACTTGCTTGAAATTACACGGAGAATGTAAATGGTGGCTGTTTACATCCGGTAGGTAATGCTGCCTAGCAACCATGACAGCATGAATGATGAGCGACATGGAAAAAAATTCATGCGCGGGTTACAGACATTGTCACGAGCTATCCCATCATAGTTGCATTATTCCCGTATCGGGTTATTATTTTAGGTGATTTGTAGAAAATAATTCATGATCAGGATATCAGCTTTTTATATAAAAAATTGGGGGTATTTCCAATGAATTAAGGATAAAAAAGGCACTTGTCACAATACAAGCATTCTTTCGGATATCACTAAATCCTTCAACCATGTAAGTATAAATAACAATATTATTTTTCATAATGCATGGTTAGAAAAAAATGTCTCTCAGAACTTGAGGAATAAAATGACTAAGACTCTCAGTTGATGACTTACTTGCAAGATGCTTGCCAATGTCCACTGCATATGGGCTCACGTCAATGGTCAGTCCAGCCAACAACTCGCTGACCACTGGCAACAGAATGGTATGAATAACATAGCTCTCTCAACTGACCTACACATAACATGACTTAAAGACTAGCAACAAGATCCATTAAAGCCATTAAAATGGATGCTGAACATGTGAAGTGTTCAGACATTCTGTTGGATAATTTGTTTTGAAATTCTGACCTCAATGTTTTTCTTTACGCCAAAAATATAAGGCAAAGTTATTCAAGTGAGAACTGCATGTGGGAAAGGTTGATTTAGCAGATGTCGCGCTGCACTAGTAATATAATGTACATACACTACTTATGTAAAGATTGTTGGTAAGGCAAACTTGATGGACGAGTCACAAAAAGTAAAATAAAAACCAAACAGTATGAAGTTTTAATGAAACTTATTGTAATGTCCACATATCAAATTTATCATACTTTTTTCTTGTTTTTATATGTCTAAGGTATATTTTTTTATTTTTGTTTGTCTCTTGCCAAGTATTAAAATGCCCAAAAACTCATTTCTTTTTATTTGTGTAAAAACACGGAAATTGCATAAGTTGCAACGACAATTTCAGGGTAGCATGTTTTTCTGGGGGGAAAGATGGCCAATTATGTAATTTCATCTCATTTGCATAACCATGGCAACCGGCTTTTCTGTGAAAATAGGTTTGCATGATTTTGTGGGAGGTCTTGCATTAAAACGAAGTACATGTTTCTTTCTTTTTTGTTTGGCATGATCCACTGAGGTGCTCTAGAGTGCAATGATGCTGTTTTTTGTTCAATCCCTTAGCATAATTATTAATATTATCCAAAAGTAATTACAAAGATTTTTTTCATTTTTCAAAATTGTATATCAACTTCAGTCATTGATATAAATCTTCATATATAAGCCAGCATGTTTAAAAAGCATCATTGCACTCACTGTATCATAAGGAATACCTGGTAAAAAATTACACCTAGCTTTGATACTTCTTTCAGGAGACTTTCAAAATCGCAAAACTATCAAAAAGTGAGTTTTGGGAAAACGGTAAAAACCAAATGAACATCAAATATTTGTAATAACACCAATGCAAATTGATGAGTGTTTTTTATACCAGCAACATGTGGTAAATAAATAATGAAACGTATAAACCATATTCAATACTTATAAACAAAAACTCAGATCAGTGGGCTCCGGACTCATAGTCTTCCTTCTGTGGCCTCTTGTCGCACTCCCAGCTGCAGCTTCTCCAGAGCCTTCCTCTTTCTAGTGGTCTTGGATGCCTCCTTTGCACCATGGTCAGCCTTGCACGGTCTAACAGCGTCGATGCGAGATGCAACCTTCACAACTTCGGCACCAGGTGACACGCCGAGGCTGTCTACCGCATCAACCAGTGCAGTCACAACCTTGTTATACTGCATGACAGCCAACGCAACTGCTGTTTTAGCTGTCTTCTTGCCACAGTACTTGGACTTTGAAGCCCTCCTCCATACTGTGGCATCGAGGCTCTCATTGGTGTTGGAGGTCTCAAGTTTCCTGCTGCGGCAATGAAGTTCTCGACTGGCCCAGCATTGAAACAGTGGGATTAGTTGCTCACTGTTGTCCTTGGGGAACAGCAGATCATGTCTTATCGCAGCATGCTACTCCCTCCTTCTCTGCCTGGTACCAAAAGCACCAGCTCTCCAAACAGAAACTGTGGTGCGGGTCATCAAAGGTGGAGAGGCTGTGAAAAAAGATGGCCCACACAGCATGACGAGCAGCCTCCACATCAGGCACATTCTCCACAATGGCCTTCCGGTAGTAAGACGACCATTTTTTCATTCGATCGTTGCTCATACGACCCTTACTTCCCATTGATGTCATGAACAGCTTCCTTGCTTAACGTGTGGATACATCACTATCTTTCCAATTTGTCACTGCTGTGCACACGGCCTTGTTCACCTTCACCTCCGCATTTATGTCTCTAAACACCTTCTCCAGCCCCTTGAACATACGTTTGGCGACATGATTAATACACTCTTCTTTAGCCACTGGTACGGGTCAATGGCATTGACCGAATTGATCACAGCCGCATTGCCATCTCCCACAAGTGTAACAAAAGGCACCAATATCCACCGACCAGCTGACACTCCGAACAGTACTTGCCGAGTACTGTGTAGTCAAGTACCAGCCCACTCTGTGACTCGATTGCAAAGCATGATACAATCGTGGATGAGTGCCCCTTCATATGCCAAGTGCCATCGAAAAACAGTGTGATGTCAAGTGGACCACTGGTCGGACCATACATGTTGTTGTACTGCCTGTGGACGATTGAGTGAGCATCCTTCAGGTTATCTGCGGCGGGACAGTGAAGCAGCTTGCCCAAGACCTGGCGGTTGATGCTGTGAAAGGTCTTGTGGTGTGGCCCACCCTTGCTATTCATCAACGCCAGCATCTTTACCATTTCTGGCCATCCAATACCAACTTCCCATGAAGCAAGCACAGAGCAATTGATTGTTGATGTCGTATGGCCACCTGGAAAGAGTTTCAGTCGATGAGATCTGGGGGCTGCTGTACTGGGCATGACGATATGTGCAGTTTGTGCAGACAATCTCCATCTTATGTGCATAGCCACGCTTGGCGTCCCAGCAGTGATCAGTGTCAGGTTGTTGCGATGGCATCGTAGACAAAGCAGTGGTGACAACAAGCTGTCACACGATGTAGTAATCATCATCATCATCACCATAACCATGTCTGTCATCTGCAGTTGGCAGGTCTGAAATAAAAGTAAGACAACTTTATGAAAACCATGTCTGCAAGTGTGTGTGTGTGTGTGTGTGCATGCATCTGTTAGTGCACTCACAATTCAATTCACACTCCCTCCCTCCCTTTTCTCCTGTACTGCTTTTTACTATTCCTTTCTGATTTTACGTTGATGGTAAAATGTATCTGGTTGTGATCAATACTCCCCAGTGGCTCACATATCTTGACATTGTCAACTAATTCATTCTGTTAGGACAAAACTGTCTTACACATTCTCACCCCTGGTTGGTTCTAGCACATGTTGAGAAAGGAAACTATCTTGTACTAAAAACTTGTATTCCTCACTCCCCTTACTCTGTAGAGATTTCCACTGTATATGCCTATGGTTAAAATATCCCATAATAATACAGTCCCGTTTGCTCACTTCCCTTATAGCGTTTTGTACTTTTCTTCGATAAACTAACCCAACCGTTAACGTTGAGTTTCCTGTAACTGTAATGTTACACCAAACAGCTTCTTCGCAATCTGCTTCTCTTTCTAATTTTATTTCACAAGCCTGGATAGATTATTTAATATATAAAATAACTCCACCTCCCCTTCTTCCTATTCTATATTTCCTAAACATTATATATCCTGTCAGTCCCAATTCGGCATTTGATATATCGGTGGTGGCCCATGATTCGGCTATACCTATTATGTGAGGGTCAATAACTTCTACCATAATGTTTAGTTCATTTCTTTTGTTTACTATACTCCTTGCATTTAAGGTGGCTGCACAGGCTATTATATGCTTCTTTTGAATTAATCATTTCTAATATAAGTTTTGAAGATAAGCTAACCATTTTTTCTCAGAGTTTGCCTAAGATACTAAAGAATACTCCAGACCAAAAAGAATTGATTTTTTATGTTTAGAGATATTTAAAGACAATTAAAAAATATGCCAAAAATCACCTTAAAATGGCATTTTATTTCATTTTGAGAAACTCCCAAAGGAAAAATTTGTATGGTTGTAAATACAAACATATTATTGACATTCAGACAGGTTTTTTTTATAAACAAATGCATATTAAGTTTGATACAGCTTCATAAACATTTTGCTACAATGTTGAAAGACAGCAAAAATCCATACTGCATTTTTGGCACGATCCCTTTACCAAACATAAAACCATCCCGTGCAATTTTGGGTAAACGCAAGTCGAGTTCATATGCCAAGTTATGGTTTTGTAATTACTATAGTTTTTATAAAAAGTTACATTAAGTAATACTTCCCGATTGTTACCAATAATACAAGTGTCACCAGATGCTTGTTTTTTGCTTAGAAATGTTACTTTTTTACTGGCATGTGGCTTATTTCAACACAATTTGTTAAACACTTCTATTACTAAGATTTCCCCCCAAGGTTTTCCCGCCAAGTTGTCTTATGATACTGTGTTACGAAGGGCCATGTGTTGAACTTGTCGTGGTAGACAAGATTGATTGACACCTGTTGGGGTCAGTCACATGTCACTGCAAATGGCAGCTGAGGTCGGGCATTATCAGAGAATTAACAAAACTACGGCCAGTTTTTGGTGATTTGACAGCGGGATGTATTTAGGTAATTATAATACAACAGCATAGTGGCATGAGAATAACCAGACTATTATGATCTGCATTCATGGTGAATGACTTTATGTTTGAACTGGGCTGCCACACACATGATCGTCACTATGGAAACATCGTCAGTTTCTAAGGGACTTTCCACAGACACACTAAAAATACTAGTTTTTAAAGGACTGTTTGGTGACATATGGTGATAGTGCCTTGGTTTTTTTAATAGTACACATGTTCATACTGACACCTACTTATGTTCTACGAAGAAAAAATAAAGAAATCAACTTTAACAAGATTGCCACCCAGAGAATTAACTCAAGGTGGCAGGTGGACAAGGAAGCCCTTTGGCTTATCAAGAGTCCGACCCTTTTATCTATGTGTATCCCGCCCGTCTGAGGTGTGTCGATTTTATTTTTAAACATATTCACGCTACTACCACCCACACAATCAGCAGATAATCTGTTCCATTCATTTACAGTCCTTTGTGAAAATGATAACTTTCTTATATCTAATCTACTCTGCTCCTTTGTTAATGTAACTTCATGTCCTCTAGTCCTTCTATCTTTCTTAACTGAAAAAAATATATTTCTATCAATATTTTCATAACCATTCAATATTTTAAACACTTCTATCTGATCTCCTCTCAATCTCCTGGTCTCTAGTGTTGTTAAACCGCATTTTTTTTAGGCGTATTTCGTAACTAAGATCCCTCAGTTTTGGTATCATTTTAGTTGCTCTCCTCTGCACTCTTTCTAGCATATCTATGTCCTTCCTGCGATATGGCCACCACACTTGAATACAATATTCTAAATGAGGCCTAACTATTGTTTTGTACAGCGGTATTATTAGCTCTTTTTCCTTATACGTTATGTTTCGCCTAATTAATCTAAGGATTTGATTTCCCTTTGAAGCTGCAATTCCGCACTGCTCTGAAACCTTCATATCAGCACTAATGGTTAACCCTAAGTCCTTTTCTTTTACAGTAGTACTTAGTACAGTACCCCCCATTGTATATTCTACCTCTTCGTTACCATGTCCTGTGTGGAGGCATTTACATTTCCCAAAATTGAACAGCATTTGCCACTTTTCAGACCATTTGATCAACCTGTCAAGATCATCTTGTAAATGCTGTCTATCTCCATCACTTTTAATCCTTCTAAACACTTTTGTATCATCCGCAAATTTTAACACCTTGCTTGTTATATCATCGTCCAAATCGTTAATATATATTAAGAATAATATAGGTCCTAGTACTGATCCCTGTGGTACCCCACTCAATACCGATTTCCAGTTTGAAGCCTCCCCATCAACTACTACACGTTGTCTTCTGTCAATCAGCCATTGTTCTATCCAGTTTATTATACCATTTCCTATGCCATGGGCCTTTAGTTTCAGCAGTAATCTTTGATGTGGTACTTTGTCGAAAGCTTTTTGAAAATCTAAGTAGACGATATCTACCGGTGATCCCTCATCTACCCACTTAGTGATGTCTTCCAAAAAACATAACATATTTGTTAAGCATGACCTCGCTTTAAAAAAAACATGTTGAGATGGGTTTATTAAGTTTTGTTTAACAAGAAAATCCACCATGTGGTCTTTAATTAGTCTTTCTAATAATTTGCAAATCACTGATGTTAAACTCACTGGTCTATAGTTCTCAGACTTGTTTCTCGAACCTTTTTTGAATAACGGTATAATGTTTGCTTCTTTCCATTCTAAAGGAACCACTCCCTCTTCTAAATGACAAATTGAAAACTGTTGCAAGCGGTACGCTAATTTGTTCTACAATTTCCAATAGTAGTTTGGGCGGAATCCCATCCACTCCATGTGATTTATTATCCTTCAACTGACAAGATAGCCGGTGCAGCTACCTTAAACAAACACATATATCCGGCTTCAGAACAGTTTTCCATGCTGTTCTTTGCCGATTTATTTGTGCTATGTTTATCTATGCCTCCAGTTTCAGGCTTCTCTGTGAGTCCCCCCCTGTGAATCTAGTTTAAATAGATGCAACCTGTCCCACTGTTAACAGATCACAGCAGATTCTCTGAGAAATCTACTGCAATCGATCGTGATCTTTTCAGTTTATACCTACACGCCTTGTTTTTAACAATACGTCAATAAAACAGATGCTGCATTTACCAATGTTACGGGACATATGTTTATGGTGTCAAGACATATTAACGCAAGACAAATGTCGCTAGACTGTTCCACATTGAATGAGTCTCAGAATGTATCCTGTATAGAGTACACTGCCTTGCCATGTATGACAGTTCAAGGTGAATATCACACAGACTATTATCCGGAAATGGTGCTACACGTGTCGGCAGGTGTCGGGTCTACGAGTGGCCAGTTGGCAGAATGTGAGGATTAGTAATCGGCCGAAAGTTTTAACATGCAACTGCTGGTGTGCGAGCATTCTCTCTCCCTCTCTAAACAAATTATATGTATCTACATATATAATAGTAAATAATTGGACAGTATAATAGACAAACACACATCATAAATGACAAGCAAACTCTCTAACAAATTAAATTCTTCAAATGGATGCTCTAATGTTAATTAAACTGTTTAACATTATTTAAAATATTTTTATAAATATTTGATAAAACAAAATGCTGGAAAAGTAAATCCTTTCGTTTGATATTAATTCCACATTGGAAAATTATCAATGAAACAAATTCAGTCAAATGTTTTTATGTAATAAATACATACCTCCAAATGAATCTAATTTCTTCTGACTAGTTGACTTTGGCGGCGCCAGCACTGCTGTCAATGTAAATCCTGTTACTACGGCTGCAGTCGTTACAAGTTTTGCCGTTCGCTGCCACTTCAGCGGGGCCGTTGCATGGTTCAACAGCGTCATACTGGCTGTTTCGTTGATCACCCTTGCAGTCTGCACGTTTGCATTTATTATGTTGTTTCTTTCTTCCAAATTGGTGAATAGTACAAAACTTTCTTTGATCGGGCGACATGACAGATTCAGGTCAATTGTCTTATAGCTGTGCCATGATTGGCTGGCGGCGTTGCACAAGATCAAATTTAATTAGCAATATGACCGCGATATCCATATATGGTTCGTGTGAGGTCGGGCTGCCTAACAACTGGCTCAGGCAATTTGTGAGTGGATAATTTCATGCGTCTTTCGACGCCGATAATTAATTTATGTACGGATGTCGTTGACTTTTGACTTTGGCAGCATACGGAAGGGATCATTTCAAACACGAGGATACCAAACATGACCGCTTTGCATGGAGCAATGTTTATGTTCAAGAGCGCTAAAAGTTGGCCCGTTTTCGTCAATTTAAAAGTCCATCCGCCATGATGACATTAGCAGATAGTAGGGTAACAGCATATTTAATAATTTTATTGCACTTTTAGGACGAATTCAGTTAAATAAAGTTAGCAACACGTATAAGACATCGTTCGTTCTGAAAACCGACTTTATTAAAAATTGATCATTTTCCGGCAATTCTGAATCCGCGACATGCCTTAATATCAAGCCCTGGTGTGCCATAACTGAATGGAATTATGCAAATTTGTGAAATACATGTCAACCATTGTTGACAGTAACATTATGGTTGTTGTTGCCAAAAATGACTTAGGTGAAAACAGATGTCATTTTTTATTCATTCCACATAGAAGCCTTCATTTTCATCGACAAATATAGTACCAATTACCATGTCCAGGAACATTATTTAGTTTATCTACTTGTTTGCTGCATTATTATCTCAAGCATGAAGTAAATTAGTGTAATTTGTTTTAAACATTGTAAAAATTTGATGATCTTCCCAACTTCATGCCATTTTTGTTTTTTATTTACAATGGGTGTCCTCTTTCCAATTTGCACAGCACTGATTTCTCCATGTTATGATGACAAGACGCGGCATCAAATAATCAGCCAACATAGCAATACTGCTCAGGGTTTTCCTGGCAAGTACAGACTATGACTAGAATCGTATCCCGGATACAACGGGTAACCAAGACAAGGATCAACAGACTATTCCTTGCATCCACAGTTTTTATAGCAAGCATCTAGTGTAGGATGTTATTTATATTTACTGAAGAACAATTTCAAGAAAAAAACTGTTCAGTTACTTTTTCAGATGGATTTATACATATAGGATGCACCTAATGTGAATCAAATGTAACAAATGCACTTGTGTTCTTGCAACCTGCCTTCAAGGATGATCTCTGGGTTCCTCAGCATGGCACGATCGATGGCAGGCAGCAGTACCTCCTTAAACTCTTCCCTCGTAACATATCTCAACAGTTCCTGACAACTCACCTGTACAACAATCACGGATCATTACTAGATCATTTAAAACTTGTCACAGGATTATCACGATGATAAATAAATCAATATTTAAAGGCCATATCCTGGGAGAAAACAAACTGTTAATAAGTATAAAAATATGCATGTATATATGTGTTCTGCAATATAATGACAACCCCGAAACCACACGTTTGCTGAAACATTTATAAAATTGACATTAAACGGGACCTGTCTTGGTGCAGGCTTCGAAAAGTCTGTTTTCCGGAAATGCCGCGAGGGGCAGAATCGTGATGTCAGTTGTGGAAAACATTCCCGGGATCGCAAGCGTTCTCGGCGGCTGGATTTCCTTGGTGGATATTTGAACTGGTAAACATTCGTTCACATACAGAAATGGTGAACAAATGTGTTGTTGGAAACTGCTACAATTCGAATCTGACTGGCTATTCAGTGCACGAATTTCCCAAAGAGCCAGTTACTCGGCAGAAATGGGAACGTTTTGTTCGAAACGGCAGGGCCGACTGGACCCATGCTACGGCAACTAGCATTATTTGTGGTTCGCATTTCGTTGCGCCTGACGACTTCGAAGGCTTCGTACAATGGAATATGGGTTTCAGGCGTAAGTCAGATGTAAAGAAATCTGCCGTTCCTTCGAAGAACACAACAGAGGCGAAGGCGAATCGGTTACCGGCGAATCTGCGCAAATGGGCCCGGTCAGTTATCGGGGCTTCTTCACTGGTTCATGTCTACATACAGTGCCACAACGTGCTGACTAACATCAACATTGTCGATCTCAGCAATGTCATCCTCACTGTCACCGAAATATATATGATCAAACGTTTCGTGATCCGCGTCAAAATTGACATCGCTCTCTGAACTACTCGAGTAAGCCGCCATTTGTATCGAGTTGTTTACATGACACCACGCGACTGCGCAGGGCCGCAGGCGTGAAGCCGCTGCACTAACTCACGGCGGAACCACGACTAACGTCACGTTTCAGCAACAAATGCAAACCCGGCATCGCTCAGGAGTTTCCGTAAAATGGCAAATTTAAAGGCTCTTTTTATGTTGTATGCTCATATACGATATTTCAACATTTTGGCAATATCATCATTTGAAAGGCCATCAACCATTTGTTATTAAGGGACAGAGCACATTTTATCCCAGGATATGGCCTTTAACAAGATTGTCTTTCACAGGATAAAAACCCAGATGGATAGGAAGCCAACTTTTGTTTATGTATGTTACAACACAAGTTTTCTGTATAAATATGTTTTGCTTGATTGTTCTGACATATTAACAATTATCTATCAGTTAAAACTATATTTTATATTTATATTAAATTTATATATAATATATATATATATATATGTATAATTATTATTATTACAAAACAAATCCTAATCAAAAATATACATTCAGTAAATAGTTAAATGTCTCACCAGTAGGTGCAAGGCCAGCTTAGTTCGACTTGCAAGTACCAACTTCACATACTGATTTAAGAAGCAACTCTGAAATCAAAAACATTGGATAACAACTGTGAGAAGGGAGAATGAAGAATTGCTAAATTCTTCTACACTACGCAGATGAGAGCATTATATAATGTCAATATGTCACATTATTATCAGGGCTGCCTACCTGACAAAAATAATTTCCGTAACGTAATGACCCCCCCCATCACATCCTGCCCCGCTCCCTAATCCACAAGGTTGCCAATCAAACCTTTCTCTGAACTAGATACAGTGACAAGCCCAGCCTGTTAAAGGTGCCTGGGAATCCAGGAAGTTACTCATTTAATCATCAAAAGTAGATATACTTTGTTTCAACATATTGTGTTGCTACAGTGTAACTGTTGTCGGCAGTTAAGTTTTCACAATATCCAATAAGTTACATTGTGTTAATTACAGCTGTCAAAGTTCATGGATGGCCAGACATGCCCAAGTGGGAAAGACAGCACCAGTAAATAGCCAATAATCATCCAACGAGCTTCTAAATTTACAACACACAGCTAGAAACATTATAATTATTACTAACAGTCAATGACAAAGTTAAATTGTTGTATTCAAATAGAAAACTTTGAATAAAATACGATAGTTTTATATTGCAATTACAACAATTATAATGCTTATTATGTCAGTTTCATCATGCTATACCAAAAAATTCACAGAACCTACTTTAACTGCTCTGGACAGTGAAACACATGTAGCCATGCAAGTTAGTTTGCCCTAGTAAAACATTTATCCAATTCTGATGGTTAGTTTTCAAATTACGCATTTTATAAACAATATCAACGTGCATGAAAACATAAAAATAATAATTTCAAAAATGGCTACCGTCTACCGATCACATTACTGAATGGAATGTTCCGTTACAATATAAAATCAACACCCGAAATGTCAAAAGACAGCAACCTCTATCACAAATATTGTTTAGTTGCTACTAAAAAATCAATATTTGGTTATCTGAAGCCATTTAGCACCTGTCGTTGAGTGCAATTTGTTATATCTGACCAAAAACGTTCTCCATCCAGTATCACCATGAATGCCTTTTGTGTGAGAATTAGAATCAGAATAACACTGTTAACATTGTTCTGTACACATAACCCAGAGAAGTCAAGATGGTATTCAATTGAACAAGTTTGCCAAAGAGTAAAGCGTAAAGCGCTTTGAGTACTGGATACTGCGCTATTTTTTTTAATTTACATAACATATTATACATTAATAATTGATAAATCAAATAAATAACAGACAATATATAAGTTGAACAAAATGTATATAATACAATGTATAGAATGAAAGCTAAAATTACAGGTTAGTGTATGGGACAGGAGACTTCTAAATTGATTACTATCATTGGTCACTATCATAGGAGCCACTTCAAAGATAAAGTTCTAGTTCAGGAAATCAACACATGCAATGCATGGTAAGATAAGAATCGCTCAAAATGACAAGGAGTACTGTTCATGGATGATACAATAAAAAAATATTTAACGTGCATAAAGGATTAAAATGGTATCTTACGGAGTATTTATTTGACAAAATAGGATCTCACGAATCACCTTACTTTAGTGTTGAGGGGATAATTATATCTTAATGTGTATTTTTTTTAATAAAAATAGCTTTCGCAACTTTACAGTATGGAATTATGTTTTTGCCAGGAAATCTGCACACAGAGGTGCAAACTGCAAATTACCAAGAGTAATGTCACATTAGTAAAATACAAATTTAATTTGGCTAAAGTTTTACAATGGTGTCATAACTAGTTTTTTGAAGACAAAATAAGCATTCACAATTTTCCAGAGTAAAAAACACATCCAAACTATGCATTTATAAAGGTTGCCATAAATTAACAATTGTGCTTAGTAAACATTGACACCCCACCATATGTCCATTTAAACACTGACTAAAATTATATAAATTACATCAACATGTTCAGAAAAATGGTTGAGTTGACACCCATGTGGTGTGTCTGTCATTATAAAAGCACTTAAATGTGTTTTGTTAGCATTTACAAATGACATCCAACTACAAAACTAACCTTGTACTGTTTCAGTTTCTCCTTCTCCTTGGCCAAAGATAGGTATTTCAGCATGGAACTGACTAGACAAAGATGGTGTGGACTTGCATCAAACTTCATCAATACTTCGGCATAACATTCAAGAGAACCATCAACCTGTGGATGCATACACAACAATGAACACTTCATGCAACCACAATCACAACTACAATCAAAGTCAAACTTAAAATTTAAGCATCCTCATGTTTGCATTTCATGCAAGATGCAGATGCTTGGGATTTTGAAAATAGGTTTATGAATATATATCAACTGCAGCTTCATTATCTCTTCTTAGCACAAAATCTAGACATAAACACAAAAACGATGGTTTCGGAATTCAAAACCACTCTTTGAAGAAATGACAAATACAGTAGTACCTGTCTTGTAGGGACACTTGTGCATCCAAGCTAAAGTGTCCCTACATTGCAGGTGTCCCCTCGTAGGAGGGACAAGAATTTACGACAATTTTTTCCCGAACATATTTACAAACTTTATTTGCATCCACAATGTAATACATACACCACATTTACCCCCACAACAATACTATCCCATAAAATATGTATAGTGTATTACCCCATATTCCCCCACATATGTTATCCCACACCAAATTTAATATTTACAATCACATAACCAATATTACCCCATAATAAATGATATACCCCACCACCTAAATTCCCCCACCATAGTATATACATGTACAATAACCACACCAAGGCTGTAAATCATCTCATAAGTATAGCTCATCACAACAGTCACTGATTGTAGTGGCATCACTCAGCAGAGAAGAAGTCTCTAATGGACTTCTGCTTCGCTACTGCAGCCTGCTGGATGCTGTGCTCTTGGACAATGTTCTGCAGCTTGGTGACTGCCTCCAGCATCAATGCATCATTTGTACGCAGTGCAAATGTCACCAAATCACCAACGTGTCCCAGGGCCTCTTTTGTTGATATAACAGCGGGCTCAGCTGCCTCCTCGCTGTCGTCGTCCTCTGGCTGCTGGTCACCCTTGCCCTGGCGAGGAGGGCAGCCTCCCAGTCATCACCAGCGCAAACGGTGGTGCTGGTGGCCTCATCCATTGAGACGTACTCTGCCCACGAGACGACTCCCAGCAACTCGTTGTACGCAGCACCCTCTGGCTGCAGCACGTGGGGTTCATCCTCAGTGGTGTCTGCACCGAACCCGCACTTCACGAAGCACTTTGCAATCGTGGAGGCAGACACACTGGCCCATGCCAGATGCAACCATCGGATTGCATCCAGCATGTCGATACGCTTACTTAGCTCAGCAGTGTTGCGAGCATCATCCATCTCGGCCAGGACGTGGCGCATCAGCCGCTTGCGATAGTGCGCCTTCAGTGCGGCAATGATGCCAGCATCGCATGGCTGAAGACGAGACGTCGTGTTCGGCGGCAGGAACAGCAACTTCACGTTCGACAGCTGGACGCCAGTTGTCCACAAACAGCAAGATGTTTCGCCCCTGTAACTTCATCTTGCTGTTCAGCTTATCTAGCCACTCCTTAAAAAGGACAGACGTCATCCATGCCTTCTTGTTTGCTCTGTACGTGACAGGTAAGGCGGCCTTGTCAATCCCATGGAAGCAGCGGGGCTTCAACGACTTCCCGATCAGGAGCGGCTTCAGCTTGTCACCTGCAGCAGAGCAGGCCAACAGCACAGTCACCCTCTCCTTCGATGTCTTGGTCCCCTTCCGTGGATCGCCACGAACGACCATCGACCTCTCTGGCAGGGCACGGTAGTACAGGCCGGTCTCGTCGGCATTGTAAATGTCTTCCAGAGCGTACCCAGCAGTCAGCTCTGGAAGACTGATCGTCCAGTCGGCCACGACATCAGCAGGAACTTCCGCAGCCTCGCCACACAATGCAGCCCACTTCACATTGTGACGCTTCTGCCATGCTTGTAGCCAGCCGTTCGAAGCCGTAAAAGAGAGAGAGACTCATCTCAAGTGACAGCATCATGGCTTTCTCCTGAAACATGATTGTAAAAACACTAAGTTCAAATGTGTAAATAAAAGTTGTATCCACTGTCTGTCTAAGATATGTACAGTGTACAGGACGTAAATTGTGTCTTATGAAGAAAGTTTAAGTTCAACAAAATTATATGATGGGAAGGGTTAAAAATAAAACAAAAATAACACAAGGCTGGTTTACAACATCTACGACTAAGTCATAACAAAACACTAAGTTACAATAATTTATATCGAAATAAAAAGTATTATTTTATAGTGCATTGTTAGTTACAAACGCCGGCATCATACATCGGCAACATTTAGTGAATTACTAACGCCGGCATCATACAACAGCAACATTTAGGTTTGTTTACGTTACGGCAGGCAAATGGCGACGACAATTTTACCAACTTTACGGTTTGCCAGAGCGTTAACGGCAACATACCTGGATGAGTTTCCCGCTGACTGGCAGCTCTTTGGACTGGGCGGTACAAAACCACTCCCACACCAAAGTGTTCAGATCTTCGTAGACGGTCTTCCGTCTCTTAACATATTTGAGGTTGGGTCGTCCGCCCGCCTCCCGCTCCACCGTAATGGCCGCTCAGTCTGCTCGAATGCGACCGATCTGCGTCTTGCCGCACCCAACTTCCGCGGCAATCGTGCGACAAGACTGGCCGCTTTGTAGTCGCTTTAGAACGTCCACTCGCTGTTCCAAGCTTAAAATCTTTCTCTTTCCGTCGCTCGACATAATTAACTATAACTACTGCAGATAAATAATAAAACACGTGTGGATAGATCGATTGTAAGAACAGTTGTGAATTTAAATCACGAAGCAACGTGCGATCTCGCGTGGCTTTAACCGTTCCCAGCAAGCACTGTGTTCAGCAGGAAATGGGTGCGCCATCTTTTAAAATATTATCGAATGCAACAAAAATCTCCAAAACCTCCAAATATAACTGACTGTCCGCCTTAGCAGAGATGTATAACCAAAAAATCACTGTCCGCGTCCGCATTTAGCAGGTGGTCGCTCATCTAAGGGACATTTCCGATGAAAATTGATCGGGACATTGGAAAACTGACCCTACACAGCAGATGGTCGCTCGTCAGAGGGGTCGCTGAAGACAGGTACTACTGAACCTACCTCCTCCCAAGTGCGCTTGAGACGTCTATATGCACCAACAGCCAGTCGGGGCTTGCGTGCAGCCAAGGCTCCATATAGCAACAAACTCTGCATCTCAACCTGTAAATCACAATCAACATTAATCAGAATAGTTGTAATAACGAGTTTGTAACCAAACTTAAGCTGGACCATGATAGGTTTATGCTAAAAAAGTGTGGTCCTGTTTTAACAACCAACATTTTATTGAGCTCGAGCTTCATTACAAACATCTAGTTAGCAAGCAGTAAAGACAGTAGAGATTTGCAAACAAACAAGCACTAACCAGTTTTGTGAATGCATCACCCTTCATGGCTTCTTTGGAGTGATATCCGATTCTCATGATGATACACAACCAGCTAAGGGCATTCAAGGCAGCAGCTGAGGTGGAAACACTGAAACCAGGGGAATAAATAAATAATTTATTATGCGTTTTTCAAAGGAATTTGGCATATACTTCATGGGCATTTTAAGAATTCAAGGGTCACTGTACTATAATCAAATGGCAATAAACATTTCACAGCATGTAGAAGTTTAAACATTGGCATAATCACACAGGCATTTTCATATTTAAGCAAATCCCAGACAACCATAATCATGTAATTAATTTTCTAATTTCACAACAAAAATCCATGGATACCAAACATTGCATAGATAAATCACAATATCTTGAATATTGTCTTCCATCCATCCCTGCCCACACCACACTTGGAATTGGATTCTGCATTTAGCTTGTAGAAGAGTTCATGGCTGCCATGGTCGATGGCACGAAAGAACTCCTCATTTGACTCGTCTTGTACACAAAAGCCCTGCGCGGGCTGGAAATCTGAGTCCTCACCCGCCCCGCAACTATGTCATTTGACCCGCAGCCCGCCCCGCATATTACAACTCAGCTCGCAGCCTACCCCGCCCCGCATATTTTGCAACATCCTGGCCCGCAACCCGCCCCGCCGTAATTAGTCAAAAGTCAGCCCGCACCCGCCCCACAACAGATGACATGGAATCATTTAAAATATATAATCTTTACTAATCGTTGTTGTTTACGATATTAACAAATGCACAGCGCTGGGTGACAACCATGTCGTACTTGGAATTCCATCTTTAAGACAAATAGAACCCTTGTCATTATAATGTAAATGCTTGATGGTGATATGCAGACCTGGGACAGAGTAAAGGTATGAGTACAAATAATAACGCATTTTAAAATTATTAATTAATCTAATTGATATAACTCAGCACAAGTGAATGTGCAATGGCAGTTGATCATTTTTTTATGAAGAACAATGAAATTCACACGGCTGGCATTAATTTCAGTGGCATCCTATGATCTTAGCATATATTTGCCATTGTACCGCATGAACATGAGTTATTCAAAGGTTGAGTCTGGTACACAAAGGCAGTGTTGCAATTTGCAGTCTGTTGATATTAGAAGTTTGCAATTTATATTTTCTGATTGTAGACTACCGATTGTTGAAAGGGTTTTCACGTCCTTATAACAGGCTCAAAATCCCCTGTAAGACTTTTACACCAGGTTGCTGCCACCGGATTATACTACAGAACGAGGCAGTTTGACTTGAGCCACCTTACTTCTACAGAGGAAGATTGACAGTTATTGTTCTTAGCAGTTAGCACTATCAGCCAGTGCGAAGTGGCATGGTCTCCAGTCTCCACACATCAAAGGCATTTCCTGTCTAACTGGTGGGATACACCAGTATTATAGCAAGTGACACTGGTACTGCTGCATTAACTAAAAGGAATTAAACTGGGCTTTCACTGCTTTGAGGTCAGTTCTGCCAAGTGCCAAGTTGCCAACTACCCTTTTCAAGTTAGCCTATGAGTTTACTGACTGCCTACTTGGTGCACACATTTGAGCCTAAACTACAGCAGGTGTAACAAACATCCTGATGTATTTGTACTTGAGCCAATAATTAACTGTCCACCAAGCACCAGTAGAGCAATATGGTTTAATAAGACTAATATGATCTACCAAGTTGTGGCATTGACTATTTTGTCTTTCATTCCAGTATGATATTTAAATATAACATATGTTCTGTCCTTAGTCAATGTAGTTAGTAAATTGTACTAAATATGGTATATACTATATAGATATATTTTGTTGTAAATATTTACGATTTTTTATACTTTATAATACTTCCCTAATTATAATGATGAAAGTACTCGACATTCTCAAATACTTTGGGCATGGGTATCAATAAATGGCAAGTTAGATTTTTTTATTCACCTGTCTTGTTTAACTTCTTGAGAGTGTGTGTCAAACAACAGGCCTCGAAGTTAACATTCTGAGCTAGGAGCGTTGCGCTCCTAAAGTGAAATATTTAGGAGCAAAATATATATTTTTAGGAGCACATATGCTCTGAATAATTAAGATGCAAAACTATACGTCATGGAATTTTATTTAACACAATTTTATACCAAATAATCAATACTACATACAGCGTTCTGAATTATCATCTTTGCTACGATACAAAACATTTTGTTTGTAACAAATTCCACATACAGTTATATAATTGGACCTAGCCATGCATGCTACCGGGAAATTGTTTTGATATTTATATCTACAACCATAACAATTACTTAGGCGATTGAATGCATTTACATTATACATATTTATTTTGACTGTGTATATGTATATCCATAGTCTTAACACAAGGAACATTATCCCCTATATATTCTGATAGGCATTAGATTGAATTTTGCTTAGGCACACATTATTTCACTTCAAACAAACAAAAAAACAGTTAGTTGGTTAGGAGTTCCCCTTTCTGCTGGTTGCCCAAATCACCAAGTAATACAAGGGTGGACAGTACAAGGGTGGACAGTACAAGGGTGCCTGTATAGGACTATGAACTCACAGCCTTAGGCAAAAAAGTCATCAGTCACTTGCTACAATGTATCAATATTTGCTGCTGTAGGGGGTAAGCAGGGGCAGAGAAAGGGGTTAAAAAAATGTCATCATTCACAATTTCTCTGATGGCTAATACCTTTTAATATATTAACACAAGGGGCCAAATGGTCAGTAATTAATGGACAAAGTTCTGAGTTGCACATTGCCACCAAAGCAATTTATCTAGTTGCAGGCATAATATTATACTTGCAAATGCATCTAGGTAGTCGCAACTTCAAGCCCTGAACAACTGTACTTATTGTATTCATGCATTATACCATAAAATAATCCTATGAAAAATATAATAATAATTTCTTAAAATATAATAGTAATTGCTATTTTATATCGATATTTCAAATAAGTTTTGCATTACCCCTTCATTAAAAGCATCCTAATTAGTAAATATTAGTAATAAACATTGGCTAACAAGCATGCAAACTAGAGACTTGACATTTCAACAAAAATCCATAACAGTCAGGATTATGAAGATTTTGTTATATAACAGGTGTAGGAAGTTTAATAACATTAATTAGGATCATATATATATGACCCAAGCAACTCACTATGAATTAATAAGTCAGTGTTGGCTAATTAGCGTGCAAACTCAAAATACCTTCACATTAAAAAAAATCCTGTATTTCTTTGATTATGAAGATATTTGGGCTTGTAAACACATTAACTAGGTAGTAAATAGATATAACCCAATTATTTAGAGCAACTAAATTAATGGGTCCATGTAAAAAGGCAGTGCGTGTCTACAGGGAACAATATGGTACAATAACTACAATTACAATTGTGTAATTGGACAAAGCCTGATATGGTACAATTACAATTATGTAATTGGATAAAGCCCTGATTACATTACAAATCAAAACCATAAATAGCTGTATTGTGTATAGGTGTACTGTAATTTAGAAATGTTAAAAATACTGTCGATGGTAGCTTAGCTTAAAATTAAAAAAAATTGACCTTACTGTCTCATTCCTAATAGAATGGGAGGTCTGTTGTTTTTAGTTCAATCCAGATACTTGAGTACAGAGATGAAAATTATCTGAACAGCTGCAAATTGATAACCCACCATGGAACAGCTTTCTTCTGGAGTTCAGCGACATCGCCAACAACCATAATAAAATGATTGCAAAGACAGTCAAAGTAGTCCGTGGCAAGAGCAGCCAGCACTGCTTCTACTAACAGTCTTGATCGACGGTCATTGTATCGGTATAATGTCATCAGCAGAACACGCAGTATGCCCTTCACTGCAGGCTCTGCAACTTCTACAATATCAAATTAGTAACATGCAAATATGTGATAACATTTCACTCTTACCTATCACTCCTGTCAATAATCTTACAGTACGCGCAGAACCGCAGTAATGATAGTGCCACTGTGTGGAATTTCAGTGAAGCTCATTTATGTAGCGACACCTCAACACAATATTGATTTCACAGTAACCACGGAGCTATGGGTTGTCGCCGCTGGTGATGTCGAGTTTTACTTGAGTTTTTTTTTTTTTGAATTTTTATAATTATAGGAATGTAAGATGTTTTATAACATAGTGTGTGTATACTGTAATATTGCATTCCAAATAAGCGTATATGTACAGCTATTTATTTGGACAAAAAATGCCAGCCTATACGGTCTTATTCGGGTCTCTACACTTATTTAATGTTGGCAGTTCCAACTTATGTTTTTGATTTGGGTCAATGCTATTTACTGATGTTGGTTCCACCATATACGTTTTTTTTTAGGCACTACACTGTATTTATTTGCATCACCGATACAATGTTCTGAGAAATATGTATATATATATATATAAATTATTCTTGTCGGCGAATCGACGAAGCCGAACGCGCTGTGCTCTTCGTTCTTACGGCGACACTGTTTACGCCGGTCATCACACCAATCATGGCAGATAACGATCTTTTCACTAACAAATTAAAAACTACACATATGCACAAAAGGAGTACTTAGGGAACCTGTGTATAAAATATAAAGGTTTGTTTTGTTTTATTGGGATCATGTTGTGGTCAGGACGTTAGTATTATGGCTAGAAATTGCGAATCTTGCAGTCTAGAGCTGGGCGGTAAAGCATGATTAACAACGTTTTGCAGGCAAATTTGCGACGCGACCAATTCACATGGCGCGACGTCACCAGAAAACGCTTACTGCTATAGTGACCTCGATGATACGTGGCAGAGCTACGTCGTAAACAAGCCATAGTGGATCACTCCATTTATGTATTTATGGGTGGCAGGCTTGGCGGAATTAACTACATTATGTTTATCCCACAGAATTTGGCATTGTTTCTATTAATGTAATACTAACAATTATAGATATATTTCATTTGCTGTTTTCAACAGATATCAGTTAGTGTTAAACTATTAATCACTGAGACAAACCAAATGAAGCGTTATGTTTGGAGTTTTGTTTCAACGTTTGATTTAATATATAGTATTATTGTTTGTTTGATGTAGGCAACTCCTGTTTGCTTATAATTATGTTGTTGCATTGTCAAAAAGACACCAATTACAATTATAAATACACACATTGCAACTTATTCCACAGTATTCCAAAGTCAGGGATGAGAGTGACATTCAGAGAAAAAAACGGATATTTTGCTGTGGCCCACATTTCAGTCCGAGAGGACTGTCTCATCTAATCGGGGGAGGGGGGACTCCTCAGAGATAGTTGTTAATTGTAGACGACATATGGTGTATTTTGAGCAATATTAAATAGAAAATCTTAACATTTCCAACAGCAAAAAAGCACATGGACTAACGCACACATTGTCATAGTACTAACTCACTTGTTAATGATATTTTCTGGGCTGAACCAGAGTTGGCTGACGGGCAGGTTTCTACTTGGCCAGCTTTGTCAAAACAGCCCGGCGTTGATGGGCCATTCTAGCTTTCTTCGTTGCCAGCTCAACTGCTTCCTTAGCCTTGTACTTGGTGGCTGCCTTCGTCTTTGACATGTTCAGCTCAGTTTTCTTCTCCTCCTTCATCTTTCCTTCCTTGGCAAGATGGATGGAGTACATTTTGTATGCACCCCTCGTGTTGTGAACGAGGCGACCAGTCCTGTTTTTGGAAGTCCTGTATAGCAGTCTTGTTGCTTGCCATGAGTGAGTACTTCACTGTCTGGATAGTGTTGAATATACTAACATTCTTTCTGGCAGTGGCAGTATTCATGACGCTAGACATGTGACTAAAACACCCTTCCACTTGAGGACCATGAAAGCAGCTCATCATTGCAGCGACCAGCTTTGACAAGGCTGGGAACTTGCCAGTATAGAATATGGTAGCCCACCACGAGTCCAATCTGGAACTTGTGGGTGCTTGTGGAAGTGTGTTGTCTACATGGAATCGGCGAACGTCCATGTGATACGCCCTCTGTTCAGGTTCTAATAGAACATTGGTGACCAGCATGGGCAGTGCCAGCGTGTGTCCTTCAATGCCTTCGGTTCCCCTCTGACTGTAGCCTGTAGGATCCAATCCGCATAGTTGACATCGGCCTCGCACCACAAACACTAGGCTTTCCCTGGTGCTGATAATTTACTGATGAATATATCCAACATAGTGTCTCCAGCCAATTTCTCCAGCCACGCCCAATTCCACTTATTCTTGACACTTTTGTCAATGTCCTTCACGCAACATTTGTCTTGCCATACAACAAATCGTCGATTAGCCGTTGTGTTCGAAAACGATCGACATCTCCACAAAATACATCGTTGTTTCCTATTGGTCCACTGCTTTTGTGCGCGCACTTCAAAAGAACTAAGGGTTTTACTTCGCAGATTCACGGGTTCAGTTGGGTTGGTTCTGTCTCTAATCGCCAGGCAGCGTCATTAACATGTGGCGACACCTGGTGGATAGATGGTTAACTCAATCCGCAGATAGATCGTAAGTGAATTGTCCAGGATTTTATATGCCCTACCCCCCCCAACATTCATTTTTTTCTCCCCGGATTTACACAATTCACAAAAGTGATCTTTGGAGCAGTATAAAAACCAGAATTCCGGCAAAAAACGGAAATTTCTCATCCCTGCAAAGTGTACTTTTATTATAATTCCAAGAAATGGCCACCCTATACTCTTATTATGCCTTGTACTGTTATTATAAATTCGAGAAATGTCCACCATATACTATTATTCCGACCTATATTCTTATTCAAATTCCGAGGCATGTCCACTCTATACTGTTATTCCAAACAGACGGACCTGTACACTTATTTGGAATGCAAGTGTTACTATGTATGTAAGATATGTGAGAAGTTTGGCCGCTGTAGGTGGTCGTTTTCATGGTTAGGTCAGAATAATTTCTGTATTATAAATATGTCTGGCCCCTGGGATGATGTTGAAGGATGGAACTAACGCACTACACACATAGTATGTCTATGACTATGTCTAGTATGTAGGTACGTGACAAACTCCGCCACCCCGCGGCGGCCGCTTCGGCCGCGAACATCATTTCGCTGTAGAGCGCTGCGGGGAAAGGGGTCGACCCCTTTCCTGTAGCGTCATCGGTCTATTTTAGGGATACCCAAGCCACAGCAACACTGATGACGTAGTTCACGTGTTCCTCTGCTACCTCGTTTTCGAATTGTTGATATCGGAGGGAAACTTGGAAAGTTGTGAAATTTTGAAATCGAACGTCATTTTCAGCGTCAATATTCATCTTGAAGGTAAGGATATGAAAGTTTTTAAACTTTATACACATGTTTAATGTATATTTATGTATATATTGGCCAAGTTTGGGAAAAATCTATAGCAGAGAAGTACTTGTTTTTAGCCGAGGGAAAAACTATTTTCGCTCCGAGAAATGTCGATGTTGACAAATTCGAACGGTCACCCACTGTTTTATTTTACCATCAAAACCATGTTTAATTGTGCCATTAAGGCATCCAATATTAATGTTATTATATTTTAGCAAGTTATGGATTGTTGGTAACTCATGCAATAATACGGATTAGAGGATGATTGCCGATTTGTGATCGTTCTCAATCGTTGTTGTCACCAGCCCGGTGATCACGTGACCTGTTTTAGGCATCCTCATTGGCTATTCAGAAAGTGTTTACAAACAAACACGTGCATTTATGATTTAAGCTTGTTTGCTGCTAGATCTACAGAGGTTTCAATGCAATTCTGCTACATCAGTTGTTTTTTACTTAATGTTTTGACAGTAACTTAGTGTATTGAGTATTTGGTTATTTTACTTGATAGTGATTGTATATTTGATTGCAATTAGATTATTTAACTTAGCAGTCCTCTTTGTTTTTGTTGGCTGTTCAGCATATTGGAGCCAACACAAAAGGTGATTCAACACAAAAAGAAGCCATTGTTACTCTAAATTGTAATTGAAACTACTTGTATGTCTTATATCAGGTTATTTAAGTGGTGGGTGTGATTATATATTAATTGATTAACTGTTACTCAATTAATACATAATCATTCCAACACGCGCACATCACATGCACACTTATAATAATATAAGTATAATATTGAATCTTGTTTTACTATCTGTAATCTGGATACTATTACATAGTAATTAATACATATTATACATTTTAATTTCAGAAGATGCCTCCAAAAAAGAAACGGAAGGCTCCTGCTGCTAAAGTTGGACTTGCTAGGCAGCATTTAACAGACAACTTCGCTACCTTGCCCTGTGTTGGTGAGGATATCCTGAATGGCCATGTGTTGTTTGTGTACATTGAACACGACCGTGTGATTTCGCGTACACTCACAGCTTTGAAGGATGTTGTTCCTGGGGATCTTTCATCTTATAAGTACCGGGTCCAGAAACTGTGTAAGACATTGGACAAGTACAGACATCTAACAGAAGGAAGTGAGTTTGTGAAGTTTGATGTGCTTTGCCGCGGAGTGTTTGTTCAACCTGGACCTGTTCCGTCGACATCGACCGGACCTGCACCATTCGAACCTGCGCCGTCAACATCGACCGGAATAATTGTCATGTCATGTCTAAATAAGTTGGTTAATAAGAATTAATTTTGTGGAATACAATTTACATACTTATTTTGCTATCTCCAGTTTCTGTTTTTGTTTACTGAAAATGTCATTGAAATTGTTCAGGTGTCTGTGGCTAACTATGAATAGAATACATGTAAAACAATTGTCATGTTTGCATGTCTGTGTGTCTAAATAAGTCGGTTAATTAGTTATTCATGGAATAAGTAATTATGTTTAATTGTGGAATACAATTTACATACTTAATTTTGCTATCTCCAGTTTTTGTTTACTAAAAATGTCATTGAAATTGTTCAGCTGTCTATGACTAACTATGAATAGAATACATGTAAAACAACTGTCATGTTTGCATGTCCGTGTGTCTAAATAAGTCGGTTAATTAATTAAGTGTAATTGTGGAATACAATTTAAATACTTAATTTTTTTATCTCCAGTTTCTCTACTGTCTAGTAGTGTTTCTTGTGTGTATGTCATTGAAATATATTAATTATGAATCATGTTTTAAAGAAATTTAAGAGTCCAGTAAGTTAGTTAATTAGTGATTCGGGAAGTAATTAATGATGTTTGATTGGAGAAATACTATGGACAGACACATTACTTTCCCATCACTTGTTTGTATGTTATTTTGTGGTGTGATCTCACTGAACATTTCATTAAAATATATGATGTATGAATGAATTTATTTAAAAAAATGATCTCATTGAATCGTTCGTTTGAGTAATTAATTATTAATCTAAGAACTTAATTAGCATCACAATGTAATTAAAACTACATAATTATAAATAGTTGTCCATAGGAATTATGCACTAAAATGTTTATCTTAATAATATTAATATTAAGAAAGTTGACATTTTGAAGTGCAAAAACTTGATTATTGGTCACACGTTTGCCAATGTTTTACTGTAAAACAAAGGGACGAAATTTAGACATAATTTCCGACATTCAAATTGGCATAACTTTCTTAATATTCACCATAGTACAAATATATAAGCACCATGTTAAAGGTATTTCCAAGCTCTTTCCAGTGATATCAGTTTTATTGAGATACAAAGTATTCTAAAAAAATTGTCACGTACCTATAAGTATGGTATCAAAACTGTTAGGCAAACACTTATAACAGCGAAATCGAGGTGTGTCAGGATTCGACATAAGTGCCAATTCCGCTAACTTCCATACATTTCGCACGATATCTGCTAGAGGTAGCGTAGTGTGAATTACCACCCCTGGTTTGCGAGGATGACATGTGGCAATTATCATGACTCATGGACTGTTAGTGTTAACCAACCTTTCTTGCGAACGCATGGCAAAAGATCCAAGAGTATTTTCTGACGCTCTTTCACGCTCGATGTTGATATTTTCGTTGCAAGCCGTTTCAGCACGTCAGAAACCTGCAAATAATCAAAATAAACACGCATTTATGATCTCATACTAGTCTAACAATGAATTTAATCATAAATACGTCAACCACATTGCTGAAAACCTACATTACTGCAGTCCGCCATATTGGTTGTGCAATACACCGGCGACCAATCATTATTTGCCGAATACTTTCTCACTCTCATAAAATACAGTCATGCAATTTTATTTTGGCTTTATGTCTCAACAATTTTAATTTACATATCTGATAGCTTGTTACTGTACATCTGAGAAGCAAAATAACAAAAAATGTTGTATTATTTTGGGTCAAAGGTTACAATACATGTGCCCCTTGAAACCGTGGTTGGGAGCTTGCGTAACATTGTAAAATGCCACGATTAAGGATTGGTTTATGTCCTTTATTGACTCCAATCGTTATAGAAAAGTTGTCAAAAATAGGCGTGCACAATGTTGTAGATGTCTTAACAATGGAACTACAAGAAGTATCCCTGAAATCCAAAGTGTCTTATAAGGTACTTAATTATCGCCCAGTTTTAATATTATACACGGTTCTACCATATATGGGCATCCGCCATCTTAAATAAGTTTTCGAAAACGAGACTCGAGTAAATAAAGACACGTGCGTCGATATAGATAACCATTTAATATGCCTTTTTTATGTCAGTTACAAGCACGTTTTAAGACACATTCGTAAGTACCTAGTATAGGCTATAGCCTATACCGTATACGTTTATACAGTTTGCTGTTTATAGTATTAACTTAAGTTGATACAATTTCGTGCGATTCTGTTAAACATTATTAGAAAAAGGTGTTTTTGATTAGAAAGTTTACAACTATGGAATAATAAAAAACAATAAATGAAAGGTGCCACCGTCGACAGTTGAAGGCTCACAGCATGGTAAAACGCAACGAAATTGTAATGTATACACATCACAGAGCGTTGTTATGTATTGGCAGCTTTACATGAGTTGACTATTACAAACATCTTTATGCCTCATTTCCTGTGAAAGGTTAACTTAGTGGGATATTTTACACCCATTCATTGACCAAGATTTACATAGGCCTAATTTCCCAAAAATCGGTGGCACAGTTTATGCCATATCGTCATTATAGAGTACAAGTTTCACTGATTTAAAAACTGTAAACCGAAAGTGACAACTTGAAGAGTTTAGAAGGATCCTGTGATTCGCTGCTTGCAGGCTTGGGATTCATGGGGCCAATGGGAGGATGAAATGAGAATTTGGGATTGCACCCGTTTATGCTGGGTAATGAAGGGGAGTCACAGATTTTCATATAGGGCCCAACTAGCTAGAGGATCTTGCCCTAACTGTGACTCGTGCAATGGTTAAATCAAATGGACAGGTTTAAAAAAGTAAACCTTAAACAAAAAGATAAGATCGAATATTCACTTAAGAATAAGTTAGAATAATGCAGTGTTCATTTATACACACCTCGGTACCTCGTAAGTCTGATTTATACCATAAAATACTTGGCTTTAATCACTTGAATGAGCAACTCCAAAGTCTTGTATCCTGTGTTTTGCTTTGTTCTTGTACCCATGTGCGTTTATTTACTCGCAACTCTGATCTAGGTCAAGATGGCGTCGGAACCGTGTATTCGTGTATTCGTTAGCTGTCTTCTTCTTTATGTTAGGCAGCCACCATCTGTTGAGCAGATCGAGTCTGCTCGGAGATTTTGCTGCACTTTGGTGGGCTGCTGCACTTAATAATATGATAGGTGATGTGCTAACAACGATTAAAAAATAAATAAATTAATAAATACATTTAAAAATATAAATTTATAAGCGAATAAGTTAGTTTTTTTAAATATGAATAAAAACAGTATGTAAAAGGCCCTGAGTCATAACAAGAGAAGTGGATGATGTGTCAACTACTTGGAATATCCGGCCAGACCAATCCGGCTGCCGTAGTGGTCACCAGGGTTAAACCCTGACTGACACAGCTCCAGCTGTCATTTACCAACTTTCGTTAACACATCAGAATTTGAGGAGAGTGCAGACCCTAGTCTCAAAGGAGGCAGGAGCAGGAGCTTTGGTAATTTCATGAGGAAGGCTGTTCCACTCTGGTATGGTTCTTCAGAAGAATGTCTTCTGTCTGTAGGCTGTCCGGTGATATGGGATGTTATAGGTGAGATCATTGGTGTATCGGATGTTTTTTCTTGGGTGATCAGTTGGTGTTGGTCTGTGCTTTGACTCGATGTGTATGAGTCTGTGGTGGAACTTATAGAAGGTGTTGAGTCATGCTTTCTTTCTCTGCTGTTCAAGAGTTGGTCATCACAGTTTTTGTAACATGGTGTCCACACATACTGTTTTTCGGTAGTCTCGTTTCACCCATCTGTCTTTGTACTTTCTCTAGTGCCTTGATGTTGGTTACAGTGAAAGGGACTCATACACCCAGACGAATTTCAAAAAAATTCTAAACATACGAATCACCCCTATAGGCCTGCTAGATCACATACAAAATTCTAACCCTATACATGTATGCAAAACAAACAGAGATTTGGGTCCACAGATAGACAAACACACAGACAAATAGGGAACCATTCTTCTTCTTCTACGTGCCATGTCTGTCACAGGCGTTAACGATCATGGCCCTCCAAACCGCACGGTCGTTTGTAGCAGTTCTGTTGTGCTCCTTCCACACCATGTTGAGAGACTATTATTTTTATTCTCTGTTGTCCTCTGGATCTTTTTCCTTCTATCTTTCCTGTTGTTACTACATGTTCTAATTTTTCTTTCTCATGACATGGCCTATAAATAGTGCTTGTTGTGTTCTAACTTTGTTGATGACCTTTCTTTTTGATTTGGCTGTCCTAATGATGACTTCATTGCTTTGTTTTGTATTCCATGGCACTCGCAGCATTCTTCTTAAGAACCACATTTCAGTGGCTTCTATGGTTTTTTGTGAACTTTTCGTTCAGGATTCACATCCATATAGCAGTATGGGCTCTATGTAGCTTTGCAGTACACGTTTTCTCATTTCAATTGATATATTTGTGTTTGTTAAAATGTTTTTCATGTTGTGAAAAGCTGTTTTGGCTTGTGCAATCCATCTCTTGAGCTCATCATTGCATTGACCATCGGATGTTATTAGTGATCCCAAATAATTAAACATTTGGACTTGCTTCAAAACAGTGCCATATGCTACCATGTTGCATGTTGGAGTGTAATTTTTCTTTGAGATGACCATTGTTTCTGGGACAGACTTTATTCACTTTCCCTTATTACTGTATCTAGCATATGTTGTAGATCTATTTCGTTCTCGGCAATCAGTACCGTGTCGTCAGCATATCGTAAATGATTCATGTTGTGTCCCCCTACTTGAATACCTGGCTTATCTTCTAATGTATGTAATGTAAACAGGGAACCATATTGTTTTATAATATAAGACTAGTGGATGCATATACATGTGTGTGCGATCATACTTTATGTGGTCCGAATTGACTGTCCTTAGATTTCCAACACTTTGAATTCCCACTATTGTATGGGCCGAAACATCTAACACCACACTGCAAATATTTGTGGAGTGGGGACAGGGCCTCACCCAGAGACCTGTCATTTGGATGGGTAAATTTTGAAAATCGGGAATTTGGACGGGTTGAAATTGGACAGCCCATCCATGCCATTTTTACGATGTCGTTGAAACTGCGTTGAAGCTAGTTACATAATCTACTGAGATTGGTTTTGAAAATCGACCACCCAGATCGCTTGGCCAGCTAGCTGCCAAACACACACCTGAAACCAATTAAGGCCTCCACTTGCTAGGGTAATTGTCACCTAACCACTAGTGGTGGTTGCTTGAAAAGCAGGCAACACTTGCTTAGACCAAATAATCAGGGTGGGGAGATACAATAACTTGAATAAGCACTGGATTACCAGGAGACTCGATTGGACAGTTTAGTGAACTGATTGGGTGATGTTACTCAGGCACCAATTGAGTGTATTGCTGTAATTATTAGTGCCTGGGAAGATACTGCTCTTTCAGTTCCCAAACTATTTCCTAGAACTAATTGTAACCGCATCAAAGGCACCTGCGACCACTAACAAAACAACAGTGACTATCACAATATCTATAACTAGCATTACCACAGTGGCCTCTGCTGCTGTTGGATCTGGCCAGATCTGGTTTAACAAGATTGCCACCCAGAGAATTAACTCTAGGTGGCAGGTGGACAAGTGGCTTATCGAGAGTCCGACCCTTTTATCTATGTGTATCCCGCCCTTCTGAGGTATGTGTCGATTTTATTTTTAAACATTCATGCTACTAGCACCCACACAATCAGCAGATAATCTGTTCCATTCATTTACAGTCCTTTGTGAAAATGAGAACTTCTATCTGATCTCCTCTCAATCTCCTGGTCTCTAGTGTTGTTAAACCACATTCTTTTAGGCGAATTTCATAACTAAGATCCCTCAGTTTTGGTATCATTTTAGTCGCTCTCCTCTGTACTCTTTCTAGCATATCTATGTCCATCCTGTGATACTGCCTCCACGCTTGTATATAATATTCTAAATGAGGCCTCACTATTGCTTTGTACAACGGTATTATTAGTTCTTTTTCCTTATACGCTATATTTTGCCTAATTAATCCAAGGATTTGATTTCCCTTTGAAGCTGCAATTCCGCACTGCTCTGAAACCTTCATATCATCACTAATGGTTAACCCTAAGTCCTTTTCTTTTACAGTAGTACTTAGTACAGTACCCCCCATTGTATATTCTACCTTTTCGTTCCCATGTCCTGCGTGGAGGCATTTACATTTCCCAAAATTGAACAAAATTTTTCAAATTGTCAAGATCAACTTGTAAATGTTTTCTATCTCCATCACTTTTAATCCTTCTAAACACTTTTGTATAATCCGCAAATTTAAACACCTTGCTTGTTATTTCATCATCCAAATCGTTGATATATATTAAGAATAGTATAGGTCCTAGTACTGATCCCTGTGGTACCCCACTCAATACCAATTTCCAGTTTGAAGCCTCCCCATCAACTACTACACGTTGTCTTCTGTCAATCAGCCATTGTTCTGTCCAGTTTATTATACCATTTCCTATGCCAAGGGCCTTTAGTTTCAGCAGTAATCTTTGATGTGGTACTTTGTCGAAAGCTTTTTGAAAATCTAAGTAGACGATATCTACTGGTAATCCCTCATCTACCCACTTAGTGATGTCTTCCAAAAAACATAATATATTTGTTAAGCATGACCTCGCTTTAAAAAAAACCATGTTGAGATGGGTATATCAAGTTGTTTAACAAGAAAATCCACCATTTGCTCTTTAATTAGTCTTTCTAATAATTTGCAAATCACTGATGTTAAACTCACTGGTCTATAGTTCTCTGGTGCTGAACTATGACAAACCACCGGTCATGCAGCCCTTACATCGTTCAATCCACGTTAAATGATCATTGGAACGACAACATAATATTCTTTACAATGGTATGAAGTTTTTAGAAGTATTCCTTTATTTGACGACCTTGTCGTCCATGATTTAGCAAAAATGTGCGCCAAGAATTTTGTGCCGACAACGCGTCGCGAAGGTACGGTTTTCGCAAACACAGGTCGCGTCAAATTGAAAACCCACACTTGTAATCATATTTGGATCATATGGTTTTTAATCAACCAACGTGGAGATGTGTTGGTGTTCCCTGTTGCAGGGCTACCTACCATTACGGATTTTCCGTAATCATTATGGAAATTCACCTCAGGTTACGGCATTACGGAAACTGCCGCCATATTACGGGAATAGAAATATCTGACTACAGAAAATTATACACATTAAAGAATTGCTAAATCTATAAATACTGCTGCTCGAGATGCCCTGAAGAAACTTTCTCATTCACTTGTTGCAATTTATCAACAAATATTTAATCCACTACAAGTTCTACAAAGTCAGTACACTGACGTCATCCAATGCTGTGCCGTGCCAGTGTACAATGTTACAACTTTGACTGCCACCAACCTGCTGATGACTGCTGTGGCACATGGCATGTGAGCATATTATTATGTTTGCATATGTCAGTCAAGAGCAATTACAGCGGCCAAAATATCAGTGTCAATAATGCGTGTCTAGACATTAATAAAATGTACAGGTGTAGAATTATAAAATGAAAGAATTAAATTAAGATGACGTTAGGTGGAACCATTAAATTACATTAAATAGTTATGGTTTTCTGAAAGTTATGAATATAATTATAAAAAGTCTTAGAAGAATATAAAATGAGTATTATAATTGTTGTAATTGCAATATAAAACTATCAAATTTTTATTGAAAAGTTTTTATTGGAATGCAACAATTTAACTTTGTCGTTATTCACTGGCGCTGTCTTTCTCACGGTGATGCTCTACAGACATAGACACTTGGGCATGTCTGACCATGCATGCACTTTGACAGCTGTTAATTAACACAATGTAACTTATTGGATGTTGCTAAACAAGCATCCCGTTGAGGAGCTAACTGACAACATTAAGTGCCGACAGGAGTTTCAGTGTAGCAACACAATACTTAGTTATGTTAAAAAAAGTATATCTACTTTTGATGATTAAATGAGTAACTTCCTGGATTCCCAGGCATGGTGAACAGGCTGGGCTTGTCACTGTATCTATTTCAGAGAAAGGTTTGATTGGCAACCGTGTGGACCATGGAGCGGGGCAGGGTGCGATGGGGGGGGGGCATTATGGAAATTGTTTTGTCAGGTAGGCAGCCCTGACTGTTGATGTTACACGAAATCGATGCTGTCGGAGAAACGAAAGTTACAATCAGTTGAAGTCTAAACATATCGGTTTACCTATGTTATCGCCCGATATACAACTTCGTGCATCACCGATGCCATTTGTCAGTTTTCCACTATTCAAATTATGTATGTTGTGTGATAATTGAACATGATTTACAAAGTAGATTTTGTGGAGCATGCAGGCTGTACGTGCAGTAACTGTGCTAGATTTAGTTACGTCTGCGCTATTTTTAGTGCGTTGCCGTGGCAAGTCCCGTTCATTGCCCGTTGGGTGGTCTAAGGCATGGAGGTACGCTTGCTAATTAAATTAATTAATGTTTTACTTATTTATAGTTTCACAATTGAAACATTCACAGCAACATGAATACACGTGACAATGTTTTAATTAATAACTGCAACTTATTATGGCCATTGCATGGCGACTTATTTAAAAAATATTTTTCAATCTAATACAGCTGTATTTTGTTTTAGAAACTAAACAAAATCGAACTGTAGTATTTCTAATATTATGATATGGTACTTGTACAAAAAAAATTGAATGCTTTAAAATTCGAAATATTACCTTCCATAGTCCATTATACCTTGTATACAATTTGTATACACACCTTTAATTGTATATAAAAATTGGGATTCCACATTAAATATGTTTGTAATTTGTTATAGTTTTGTTAGTAATTTTGCAAATTGTGGCAATTAAATGTGTTCTAATGAAACAAGTTATATATGCTATATTGTAAGTGGTATTAAAATGTGAATTACATGCTTTGAACAAAATTATATATATAAATTAGGAATTCTCATTCAATACGTTCGATCTCGCATCCGATCGCATGCCCGACCATGCTTTGTAGCATGTCGAACAAAATTTGGACTGGCAAAAATTTGATCCTGTATGAGGCTGAGTGGGCCGAACCATCTGTTCTGTCATCGTGGGCTGAAACATCTAGGAAGCATTATATTATAAGTCACACATGACACAGCAAAGTGGGTATTAAGTTGCAAAATTATGAAATATAGTTTTGTATCTGTTGGGATTTCACACATTATAAGCTTCAAATGACATCTAATTTGTTGAAACCTTCAGTAGTTTTTGATTTATTGCAAAAAGTAAAGCATACTTAAAGGTACTCAACCAATTCGATTGTTTTGCTCCTCGCGTTTCTTAGTAATTTCACACAAAAACAGGAATCATGTACTTCCCAATGATATCCTAGTTCGTTTATGCATACGTATTAGTTCGTCTATTTGGGAATAACTATGAAACGAAACAAAATAAACAGAAGGAGTTGGCGACTGTGGGCCATTGCCCGTGCCGTGGTGTCAGTCACAACATCAACAGATGAGATGCAGCGTTCGCAAAGGTTCTTCCAGACAGGTTAGTAATTTCGAATTATTCAGCTATAATCATATATATTTAGACGTATGAGTATACATATTAATGTTGCTTGTACTAAATTTATTTGATTGTTTACCTTTTAGTCATAGCCAATGGCAATGACGGTATGGGCCGGGACCTGTTTACTATAGACTAATATCGACTAACAGTACGACGCTATGGCATATACCTAGATGTCAATGATAGTGACTATATTATGTCTATGTCGTATATGGTAGTAGCCTAAGTAGGCTTGGGATAATAGTAATAGTGTAAATGCATTATAAATGATCCGTAACGATTATAATTATTGAACCAATATTAATAGATTGAACAAAAACAATATGTACATAATTTATTAACAACAGTAATGTAATAGTAATTTAACTAATCTATTACTTTTATATATAAAAAATACTATTATGGGACATTACAAAATTTTATTTGAATTCAATTGTAATTGTATTTGGTTTTGATATTTAATTATTTACAAGGAAAAGAATATTCCAGTAGTTTCACCAGGTTTTTTGATTGCCCCTTCTGTGAGTTTTTGTTATGTTCAGAAAACCAGCGCCGCTCAATACCGTGAAAATTAATGCCCATAACATGTATATATATATAGATAGCTTTTGACCGTTGGCATTGGTTGCATTTGGCAGGTGGTCGTTCATTGCATTGCAACATTTGCAAGTACATTGAAATGATTATTGTTAGAAACAATCAGTGCTGACTATTAATACATGTACTATATTTTCAGAACTCGAGGTGTGTCGACACCACATGCAGATGTAATCTTTAAAGCTCTTCACCTTCAGATCAACGAGTGTTGTCAAATGTGGTTACTCTGTCACCAAACCTGTTATAAAAATTATAAATACAAGCAATAAACAAGTATGTCATAGGCGGATCCAAGTGAAAATGTAATGTAAATTATTTGTGAAAATATAAACCAGTGATAAAAAAGAATAATTTAGAAATATGAAACGTGGCATAAAAAAATATAATAACAGTCCTCACGATAAATAGAGAACGTAAACAATTAAAATGCTGCTGTCAGTGTATCAACAGATTGTTGTTGAAAATGTGAAAAGGCTTTCAATACCATTACTTCATCACAAACTTGTGTTGTACATAACAAGTGCCTGGTGTATGTTGCAAGAACTATCACTAACACAAACAATGAAACCCTACCACTGTAACAATGCTGGATAATTAATGTATTTTTTCATGGACACTGCTAAAAGTTAAGGTTGAATTGAATACACATACCATGTAGTATTGACTTTTGATAAATGTGTCCTCACATATAAAATATAATACATGTCGGAGCCATGCTAATTGTCACTTTGTCTCCGGTATAGGTAAATGCGGATGTACAGCAAAATGTCAGGAAGCTGGTATGCAGTACCATCGAAGACAGCGAACACATACAGTGATGTCATCAATATCCAAACCGATGTAGTTCACAGAAGAATGCTCGACACTGAACCTGTCTCACAGCGTCAAGAGTTGTTGCCCCGAAGACTCATGCTATATCTGCCAGACCCTGGCACCCACCGTTCCATCATCAACTGCCGAGCTAGTCAGGCATCACCATATTCGTATGTCGAGCAACCTGCATTCTGCATTGGTTTTTAGTCAGTTAAGCTAACTGACAGACCTGGAAGCCAGTGTACACCCCATCGGCACTGGGGAATCTGTCACGGATGCAACACACAACACAGTTGGGATCAGTCGGTGGACATTCTCATGACAAACCATTAATATGCAGCATGCTGCATGGCTGTAGAATCTTGTCCGAGATCCTGGACAAATACAACTGCCCAGTATGCCATATTAACTTGGAGAACTAGTGGTACTAAGCACACTAGTCCAATCTCCTGTAAAGAAAAGCATATATTCAGTAAACAAAAACAGGTATCATTATAGTGTTGGGAGTAAATAATTATGGAATGTTCATTCTCATAATCAGTAAATATAAAATAATGTTTCATGTGTGACCTGCAGCATTTCACAAGAAAAATGGCAGCAAGAAATGTGCTACTACAGCTGCATCTATACGTGTTGATATCTTAGGAGCAGTCAGTGTTTACCTGGGTTGTTCCGGAGAAGGGAGGGAGTGGGTTGATACAGCATGCAGACATTAGTAGAATATGCTCTTTTTCAAAACGGTGAAAAATGTTAACTATTTTTGTCTTTACAAGGTGTTCATTGTCATTACATGAATTAAAAATTATTCAATTTCATTACAGCGATGCCTGATCTTAGTCAATATTATAGACAGGTTTGAATTCTGCTGATCAGTAAAGCGCATTTATATTTTTTGTTTTGTTTTCAGTATACAAATTCATGTCAATGTCTGCCATGTGTAACTACACATATTCATGTTTGACATTTTAAGGTTCTGCCTGAGGTTTAATGGTCAAGGTGAATGTTGGAAATTATAAAATGAGGTGTTATTGTGATGCTAACAGTATATTTTCCTCGCCAAGTATTCAAAGGTTCATAACATGTATGTTTACCTTCTTCAAAAATAAATAATTTATTTTATAAACTTATTTCTGAGTCATCGCCATATGCTAAATACTTTTAAAGGTGTATTAATATGTCTGTGGGTATATTATAAGTGCAGAAGTCAACTTAGTTTTCCATGTCCAAGATGTTATTATTAAAATGTGTATGAAAACAAATATATATGTAAATGTGCACATTACAATTTTTTGATAATTTATATGTGGTTGATTGTTACAAATTTGAAATTACCTGGATTGATCAAATGTGGGCCTCCCGCAGACTATGTATCCTCCCTGTGTCTGCCTTAGCTCTTCTTCTGCCTCCTCTCATTCCCATTCTTGAGTTGCAGTGTGGCCTCTAGCGACATCATAATTTAAGTTACATATTATGCATTCATATATTGCTGTGATGAGAATATATACACATATTGGTAAATACACAAGAATAGCTGGCATATGTCAGTTGAAAGGTATCACAGGATACCAATTACATAAACAATAGCCAGGCACCAAGAACCACAACGGAAACAAGTGCAAGGATTATCTTGTGTAAACCTTATATATGGTGTACTCTAGCTGTATTTATATTTTATGTATAAATATTTACATTATATTTTATGTATACATGTTTACATTGAATAAAATCATCATCACCATCATGGTTGTCATATAAAAAATCTCAATTATTTTGCGTAAACTACAATGCAAATCAACAACATTCTGCAGTAATAGTATCAACATTTGAGTCAGAAAACACTGTTTTAATAATTATGATCACCAATATAATCCTCCCGTGTTTGACATTCTGTTGCACGAAATTACGGATGCTCCCTGACTAAGTTACTTGCACGAACAACAGTGGGCCTACTGCCAAACCAATGTTACTTGTCATTTCGCACCTTCACGTCGTCTATTCTCTATATGTATTGTCGCAATAACATAGCTTATTAACAAGATCCTACATAACAAAATACAATGCATATAAAATATTATGCTCGTTATCACAGTCTCTGACTGAATCTCTGGCTGATATGGACTTATGTTGTGGTCATGGAACTGGTGACTGGCTTGGTCAGCCTCGAGTCGAGTGTAGACGTTCACAAGTTGCAATTCTCATTGAATTAATACACGGCTATGCGTTCTTGTTGCTAAATGCGATAGTGTAATACGTACCTTCGTACAACCACTTTGGAATCTTCATCTTGATACACCAAAGCATGTGTATGTTGATATTGTTTTCGAATGCATGGGATGCCGATCTCGCGTAAAGCATGTGACCGAAATGGCGCAGGAGGTCGATGCAATTGGCTTTCGCCAGCTATACCCGGTGTAACGATAAATCTTTTTTTTGACGATTAAAAAAACAAGTACGCATTTTTTTTTTTAAACCGACTGCGCAATAGTTAAACTATTCACACATTACACATCTGGACCTAAAAGAACCGGATTGGCGATGGGCAAACGAATTGGTTGAGGACCTTTAAAAAGAAACATTTTGAGAATTTAAATAGATTTAAAAATGGGTCACTTATGTCCTAGATGACATATCACAAGTCGCTTGAGAGGCAGCATACATAACTACACCATTTTATATAGACATATTTGACCATATCAATGAGTTTAAACCGAAAACATGAATATTCTAGTGATTTATATATAAATTGTCTTGTTTTGTGACATGATCACAATCTTTTTTCAGACATCAGAATTATGACCCTAGGACATAAGTGACTTGTGACAAATCATGTCTAATTAATTTTAGTTTGAATGTTAGTCATTACTAATATGGCATTACTTATTAGCCACACAATGGTAAGACCTTTGAGAGAATAATATTTGTGTTTCTCCTTTCCAGTTACACATCTGACCCTAGCTAAAAGTTCTTAAGACTGCAAACTATTTCAAGTTCTCTTATTTTCTATGGACAATATTGGAACTCATTACCAGGCACCATATATTATATAGCCACAGTCACAACAATATAAGTAAACTCTAACACATAGTTCCAAGCAAGCACAACAGATAGCATGCACACCTAACCCTGACAATTTACTACATAGGAGTGTTGGCCATTACCAAGAGAAGACACTACACTAGAAGAAAAATAATTATCAATTTGAGAACCTGTATAAATCCAAGCACATGGAAAAACAAACCTTTGCAACCGCCCCAATCTACACCTAAATAAATACCAGAAATATGTGTGTTTTTATGTTGGTTGGAATAAATTATGGGTGAAATCTTTGCAACAACATTATAAAGAAAATACCCCAATGCCTATCCTAAAATATTTCCTTACAGGAAATATAGAGAAAACTGTTTCATAAACAGGCCTGGGGTCAATTCCAAAAGGAATTGGAATTGATCAATTCAATTCCGCTCCAATTCAGGAATTGGAGTGGGAATTGTAATTGAAAGATTTTGAACGAAAGGAATTGGAGCGGTAATTGAAATTGAACGAAAAGGAATTGAGCATCTGATTTTTTGTGAGGCCAATAATTTATTAGCCTGCTATGTTATCAACTTACACTGCTGGTCAAACATTACCTAGCCATTCATCTGGATGAATGGGAAGCCAGTGAGGCCTGTCCTATTGCCTTGTGTGAAAAAGAATGCTGGCTGGGAATGCTTCAAAGAACCATTGAACCTCTTTGGCCAGGCAGCAGTCAGTCACATGCACATTAATCACATACATGGTTGACTTTTGTCATTATATGGAATTGGTGCAAGAGAGGGAATTGGAAGTGAATGATTACAGAAGGAATTGGAATTGAAAAAAGGAATTGGAATTGAATCAAAAGGAATGGGAGTGGGAATTAGTATTGATTGAATGGAATTGACCCCAGCCAGACCTGTTCATAAAACAGGAAAATCACTATTATTATGAAAGGCATTACTCATTAGCTTGTAGATGTGAAACACAAAGTTGGGGGCATTGGCCAGAATGCAAACAATCTGGGGGAGCATTGAGCTATGAAAGTTTTGGAACCGCTGTTCTAGGGTATGTACAAGTACCAATCAATCCATCATTCACCTCATAACCACAAAGCAATACTTAATGAACAAGTTTATCTCACAGAATAAACAATGGTACTTATACAATACACAAATATTACAAACAGATAGGTCATTATTAGATTCTCATGGGAAACTGAGAAGTAAAAAATTGCTAAATAAATTGTTTGAATGTTCTTATGAGCCTCTGCATAAGCTAATACATTGTACATATATATTACTACACACTTAAAAAATAAACTGGTGGTTTTCCTCTACTTGTCTGGTTACAGGACTTGCTCTCGATTCAACGCATACTTCTGGCCCAGTATTCAGCATTTCCCATGAATGGCGCTGACCTTTATGATGATGTTATGTCATCAGTTGCAATCATATCGACAGGTTCGTCCAGGTGTGTATCTACTCTTCACTTCTATATGTTAGCTAGATGATAATGTAACAAAATAAATTGTGTGCTCTCCTTCCAAATATGTAATACACGTATTTACAAAAATTACTACAAATCAATAATAACATTTAGCATAATATTATAAACAGTGTTTTGGGTGTGATACAAAAATACTAGATTTCTTTATAATATTCATATAACTTTGGATGGCAAACATTTAGAAAAACCTAAAACATGCACAACATAGTACTTCTAATGTGATTTCCGCACAGTGTTTGGTATGTTAATGTGATTTCTGCACAGTGTTTGGTATGTTCATGTTATCATGTCTCTGGCTTGCAGTCTTGACAAGTTGCTGGACGGAGGGCTATACACGGCCGAGTTAACTGAGGTGATGGGACCAGTTGCAAGTGGCAAGACACAGGTAGGAATACCACAAGACTAAAATGAAAGTCTCACATCATCTCATCTTGGAATATTGGCTGTCCTCGATCTCCACTTATCTCTGAGTTGGCAGTCTTCACCATCCAGTTGTCAAACCATAATATCATCTTCAGTCTTCAATATCTTTTGTTATTTAACACCCATGTCTAAGAGAGTGACCAAACTATTTTAATGAAACAGTTGTCACCACTCCAACGCGCATGGGAACTTTGACACAGTTGGTTCATGTGTAATGTTTACTGTGTTCTAAAAGCACTTGGGCATTACTATTAAATGTATGATTAAACAGTTGTCTAGTTATTGTAGCTCTTTTATTTTTTTAATGCTTTTATATTGTTGTGGTATTTTTGTAAAGGGCAAGCATTTGTTTCCATTACGATCCTTAGACAGACACATATGAAACATGACAGAGATATTAACGATAAAATAGCAAAGACTAAAATAATAATAAATAACACTAAACTGCACAAAAATACATATGTCAAAATACATTAATACTGTTGACATTGTTAATGGAGCTTACTTTGAACTTAGATTTTTAAGTTATTTGAATATATATATATATATATATTAATGTACTGTGCATTTGTATTTTATATATTTACAAGCTTATGTTTTTATATTGAAGAAATGTATAAAAAGGTCCATTTTGTAAAATTTGTGTCACACACTGTAACATTTTAGAAGTCTCATGCTCACTGGAAAGTTCCAGTTGCCAGTTTGAACTTTTAATATGTTGCTGAACAGTGCTAGCTATCCTGTCCTATTTATTTCTTTATCACACTTCCTATCAGTTATAAGATGTCCAAAATAGAAACACGTTCATACTTGTATGTGTGTTATACCAACTTGATGTCAACTTTCTATATTTGGTGCTGTAAGCTTAATTCCTTCAGTCTTCTATTTGACTACAGACAATGTGATTAGTTATCACTGTGTTATTAATCATTGTTGTAGTTGTGTCTCAGCATTGCACTGTCGGTTGCCAAGGAAACAAGACAAAACATTGTATACTTCGACACAGGTAGCTCATTCGACATTGGCCGCCTGCGGGGCATGCTGGAAACAAGACAGAAACATTCAACACAGGTGATCCCTGCATGTGATAGTGGCTGCATGTCATAGTTACATTTGTAGCATTCTGTTGCACAATGATGATGATGCAGTGGAATGCTAGAAACGTATTGGGTCACCTAGCAATTATAAACATATGTGAACAGTTATTTGTGTAGAAATTATAATACTGCTGGATAAGTACTTCGTTTTTGTATATATGTATGTATATATATATATATGTATTTATAAACAAATCAATAAAAGAAAGTTATATTTCTCTTAAATGGCATGTATTATAATATGTGGTGATCGTACCCCAAGATATTTGGTATAAAATGATGCAGTGATCAAATATGGATTAAATGAATGCAACCATGCAGCATTTACACCATTATCTGCACGACCAGAATGGGGTATGTCAAAGGGGGTTTGGTCCCCAAAGTGGTACTTTTTGTACACTAGGGATAAAACAGTCAGAATGGACTTTGAAATAATTTTATTGCACACATTACATCAATAACGAGTGGGCCCACCAGCTGCAGCAATAAACGACTTACATCTACGGCGCACACTGTTTACCAAGCACTGTACAATGTTTTGAGGCAACCTGCCCCACTCTTTCACCGGGAATCTCCTCAGATCGGCCAGTGTACTCTGAACATGCTGACACATATGAACCACTCGGCCCAACTGATCCCATAAGTGCTCAATAGGATTCAAGTCAGGCTAGCATGCTGGGCATTCCATCTTTGTGATCTGCTCCTGCTGCAGGTAGGTATCAACGATCCTGGCACGGTGTGGTCGGGCATTGTCATCCTGGAATAGTGCACCTTGACCCATGTTTCACATGAAGGGAACAACGACTGGCCTCAAGATTTCATCAATATAGCGAAATGAATTGAGGTTGCTGTCGACAATAACAAGCTGGGTCTTGCCACGTGATGTTATGCCACTCCATACCATCACTCTGCCACCATGAAAGGCCTTCTTTGGAAGTGTACAAGCTCTTGCATTACGTTCACCTCTCCTTTGCCACACCTTTATCCGGCCATCGTTGTTCTTCAAACAAAATTGCGATTAATCTGAGAACAGTACGTTCCCTCACTGATTCATGTTCCATCGACGTCTGTGACGACACCAGATCAATCTCAGACGTTCGTGTTCCACGTTCATGTCAGGCACTATTGCTGGAAGGCGAGCCCTAAACCCTGCACAATGGAGGTGGCGACAGACTGTCTGTGTGCTGATACGTTGGCGTCCAGGCTGTCTGACCTCATCTTGTATGGTGGTAGCAGTCACGTAACGTCACCTGGCTGCTATAGTCTCGATATGCCGGTCAGTGGCAGCAGTTGTTACGCGAGGTCTGCCAGATCTTCACCTGTCTTGCACGTCGTCAGTGGCAGCAGTTGTTACACGAGGTCTGCCAGATCTTGGCCTGTCTCACACGTCGTCGGTGGCAGCAGTTGTTACACGAGGTCTGTCAGATCTTGGCCTGTCTCACACGTCGTCGGTGGCAGCAGTTGTTACACGAGGTCTGTCAGATCTTGGCCTGTCTCACACGTCGTCGGTGGCAGCAGTTGTTACACGAGGTCTGCCAGATCTTGGCCTGTCTCACACGTCGTCGGTGGCAGCAGTTGTTACACGAGGTCTGTCAGATCTTGGCCTGTCTCGCACGTCGTCAGTGGCAGCAGTTGTAACACGAGGTCTGCCAGATCTTGGCCTGTCTCACACGTCGTCAGTGGCAGCAGTTGTGACGCGAGGTCTGCCAGATCTTGGCCTGTCTCGCATGTCGTCAATGTCCTGGTACCGCTTTTGCAGTTTACTTATGGTTGCTTGTGAAACTCCAAATGTGGCTGCAACCACATTTTGGCATACACCAGCCTGCAATTGTCCAATTGCCCTACCAAGCTCTAAACTGGACAGATGTGGCATGATTGTTATCACACAGATTATTCCAGAGCAATGTCTCCCTGACCAGTACTGATGAATGACATTATGAACCATTGTGTAAATTTGTGCACACAACACATGTTTCGCATGAGTAATCCCATTCAATAAGGGAACTTCATTGTCCAATGGCAGTGGCCAAAGGATCATTAACACTAGCTTGTACCAAATGACTGCAAAAGTTGTGAAAGTGCCACTTTCAGGACCAGGCCCCCCCTGTACATACCCCATCCTGTCCTTGCAGATAATGGTGTAAATGCTGCATGGTGGCATTCATTTAATCCATATTTGATCACTGCATCCTTTGATACCAAATATCTTGGGGTGCGATCCTCAATATTATAATATATGCCATTTAACAGAAATATAACTTTCTTTTGTTGATTAGTTTATATATATAGGAACTGTATGTATATGTATACATATATATATATATGTTTATATATATATATATATATGTTGCTATTAACAAAAGCCACCACTTCATTTCTGCTTCATGTCAGATACATTTCTGTCATAATTCCAGACCACTGTTTATCGTTTGGTTAACTCGACCATTTTTTTAAACAATTATGCTGCATTTTTAGTGTGACTATTTTGCACAAGGCAATTGTAATACACATGTAATTGTGTGTGGACTTTGCATATTGTCACAAATTAAAAAAAATCATCAAATGTTATATTATTCGACTATAGTTAACACATACAACAATTGGTCATATTAACTAATATATTCATTGTTTTCAGTTACACATGTATATATATATATATTGCTAAATGCTGCATATGCAGACCAGTTATGCATAATATAGCACCGCATATGGCAGACCACTCCATTGCGTGATATAGGATGTACAACCTCTATAAACAGTGCTCTTAAAATCATTTAAAACAATTATTTGGGCAAATAATTACATATATTATATTTCTGGTTGTACTACACATGGTAATAGTTGGTCTATTAAACTAAAACTTATCATCCAGGGGATATAACTAAACAGACCAGCCGTGGTCTACTTAAAGGTCTGCCATATACCGCAATATATGCATAACTGGTCTGCATAAGCAGCATCTAACAATTATATATATATATTGTACAAATATAGATTCACACACATATTACAGATGAGCACATATGATTCTAAAAACAATTGTGTCATTGTAAGATTTCAATAAAATTAAACTATTATACATTACAAACAAAACTTGTAAATACACAGTATTGTTAATGCATCTTCGTGTATCTTTGTTTTGCAGACAGTTGAGATGATAGGCTCTCTTATCCGCTGCTGTAAAGTCTACAATGTATTTGAGCTTCTGTCTGAATTGGAAGCACTCAAGGCTACTCTTGATGAGCAGGTAATCTTAAACATATATAAAAAGTAAAGTAAAGGTAAGTTCTTATATAGTGCAGTATCCAGTCCTTAAGACTGCTCAAAGTGCTTTACATGCCCCATAGTGATGGTGTAAACAAATAAGTTCATATACTGTGTTTAGCATGTTCTATATTTCATATATATGTATATATATTTATGTGTGATGATATTGCCTGCTAAACGGACTATGAATCGTGGCTAGTTTGCTGAATAACACAAGGCAAGTGATTGTTTGTAAAAGAGCTTATATATAAAGCCAAAGTTATTATGCATGTATATTTTATGCAAAGCATCATTATCTAGCCAAAATAATTATAATATAAATGAGATCAGCAAAGGTGGGGGAACCAACCACACCTGGCCATTTGGTAATCAACGATATTCTGAAGACTGACCTGGGAAACCAGAGGTTTGAGGATAGATAGAGAATATTTCAGTCATCTTCGCTTTTCCAACAGCATATTTGTGTGTGCTACTACACCGCAAGAACTACAAAAAATGCTTCAGGAGTTAGCTGATGAAAGTGAAAAACAAGTTCTGAAGATGAACATTTCGAAGACAAAAGTGATGCTAGAAAATGACTCATCAATATATATCAACACCATGCAGATAGAGAATGTTGAAAGTTATGTCTACCTGGGAAAGCAATACAGCATCAGACAAAATCCAAGACAAGGAGATTCAAAGAAAAATCACCGGCTGGACAGCATTCACCAAACACCACGACACCTTCAAGGGTAACTTTGGAACCTGCTTGAATAGACAAGTCTACAACTCATGCATGCTTCCAGTGATGACATACAATGCCGAAACATGAACATTCACCAACCAGGCAAAGAACAAGCTAGCAACCGCAAAACAAAGATGGAAAGAAGTATGTTAAATATAACATATCGAGAGAAAAAACAAACATCTGGGTAAGAGAGGAGACAAAGGTCATATATATGATTGAACAGATCAGAAAACAGAAGTGGAACTGAGCAAGCATATCTGTAGACTATGAGATAAACGATGGACATCGCATATCACTACCTGAAGACCTTACGAAGGGAAACGATCTACAGGAAGAGTGGCGAGACGGTGGAGAGACAAACTGGACGAGTAATGGAAAGGCACCATCTTGCAGAGGATTGTGCAAGACAGGCAGATCTGGAAACAACGTACTAAGGCCTTCGACCAACCACAGGACACTACAGCTGCACAATGATGATGATATATGGTCGATTCTCACAGAAGCGCAGCACATAGGTGTTTTTTAAGCAAATATGAAACCATTTTGGAACAGTATGATCAATAAACATCATTGTAATATTGTTTGATGCATAGAGTCATTGGCTATCATTCTACAAAAAAGTATGTCATATAACAAAAAGTTTAATTTTTATTAATTTTATTCTGATCGAAATAAATAAATGAATAACCATACGACATGCAGTTTTAAAATTAACAATATGTAATGAAAATATAGTAATTCTGTCACTAATTCATATCGCTTATTACCCCAGACATATATTTGAAGACGCTGAACATATGTATGCATGGATGATGGTCAAAGAAATAATTACTTATACATAATTACACCAGGGTTGAAATTAAAAGAAGTCAGAAATAGTAAGAAAACTGCATAACCATACGAATGACCTTCAAATCATAATAACTGTTACATATATTAAGATTAGTGACATAAGTTGTATACATAGGCTAAGGAACATGGAAAATCAATAAAATCTTCATAGGCTTACTTTGCAGTTCCTGCACAGTCACCCAAAAATCTTGCATAACCATACAAAAACATAACCATACGACATACAATGATTTTTGGACAGGTAAGGAAACAACTGGACCACCAAATGGATACATCATATACTATAGCATGAGCTGATACACGTACGTAGGTGAATCATATAGGTAACACTGATACAAATTTTACTTTTTTTGTTACTATTGACATTATATTTTAAATATATGTTTACAGTAATTATTGTTATGACTTGTAGGCCCTGGTGGGAGGTTTAATATGTATATTAAGGTACATTTTCTGTTGATGTCATCTGTTTCTCATGTGAGTGATGCTAGGGGTTACTCAATGGTTCACTGTAGTATTGAATGTTGTATGGTTGTGTGCCAAAATGCAAGTCATGTGGTTATTGTGTCGTTCAGCAGAATGGCCCAATAGTGCATTCATTTTGGCAAAGGATGAGTTAAAATGTCAAGAACTGTCTGTCCTTCCTATAAATAACAATTATTGTTGTTGATCCTTTAAATATTTGTTTGAAGATGGGGAGGGCACTAATTTGTCAGCACATTTATGAAATAACTTAGCAAAATTCAGTCTTCATGTACATCACGCATATAGTTGGCTTGTAGTATTGTCAACACTGGCTTTAAGCCATACATTATTACTAGAGTCATTAAAGCAATTCTTTGAGAATTTTAATATCTTTGTAATGTATGCAGTTATTAAATAATCTGTTAATATGATTATTTCATTTAATTCTATGCCTTTATTTAATTAGAATTGTGTTTTATTAATCACTAATGACCCCGACAATATATCGAAAAAATAACTGCACGTACACGCAGTTTCCACTTTGGCTCCACCTTCACGATCTGTATAAGAATATTCGGGACGGAGTTAATAGATGAAAAAAAAACGTCATCAACATGTGTGTATTTGGATTAGCCACCGCCATGCGAATGAGTCGTGACTGATAAAATTATCAAAAGGAAACATGGACCAACTGCTGTTTATGTTGGAATATAGCTATGGTACTATCATGTTCCTTTTTCACTAGGTACATCTGGCTATACATTTTAAAGTTTAGTTTTAATGAGACATTTAGATAACAGAAACTTTTTGAAGCCAAGAAACATTCCATAATGAAACCATTTTGTTTGCACCATAAATCCAGGCGCTATTTCCATAAGCACTATAAATACAACATTATACATCGCATGAAGTAATGTACACTATTAAAATAGCATAGGTGGTTATGTACTTTCCTATCTACATAAGGTTTACTTTTAGTTTGAAAAATGTAGATCTATAAAGAGCATAATAACATTATTGTCGACAAAATATTAAAATATATTGCATCAGTGTAACATGGTTTATTTTGTACTGGGAGTGCAATAATTATTTGTTTTGCCCATAAATTAGAGTAAAAGATATTGAATTTTGTTCTGTCAAACTCCCGTTTCAATGACAAATAAAATGGCCAAGATGGAAATAAAGTTGTAAAATTACAAAATGTTAATTTAACCTAACCGCATATTTTAAAATGCTGTTTTCAGTCATCATTGGCGTATTGAACTCGAGAAGATCCCTAAAACATTTTGAATGTTGTAGAACATTTATATTTTATTAATTTAATTTGTTTTTGTAGAAGCTACTTTGTCGACACCTTTTTATACACTACTCCCAGTATAGTTCACTTAACAAACTTTTTTCAAAAAATTTAGAAGAATATGCTGTAGAACGCAATCCAAACATGATGAGCATAAGAAAGCATAAATTTTATTATATACTCCTATTTTCCAACATAATGACAGGATGTTGTGCATTTGGATGCACAAATCGATCGATTGCCAAAATCCATTTGAAACATGTTGTGATGTACATATTCCCAGCAAGAGCCACATGGAACTAATGGCAGAACAAATTCAGACATCTTCTTCACAACTGTGTCAGTTAACACATTGTCCAATTAATAGCACTGCCATGCATTTTGATACACAAAGCTATCAGATGCACACATCCATTTGAAACACTAAGTGATGTACAACTTCTTTCCCAGTAGATGTAGCACAGAACAGAATGGGGCAGAACAAAGTCAGGCACCATCTTATGTCAGGTGACCCATTGTCCATTTACTGGCACTGTTGAGTAAAGCTCTTCAATTTCCACTTTCCATCAGCTCGGCTATTTCCAATGTCCTGCAAATAAACAAAGTTAAATTTAGGAAACTGAGCCTGAATATGAGTTTAACAAGATTGCCACCCAGATAATTAACTCTAGGTGGCAGGTGGACAAGGAAGCCCTTTGGCTTATCGAGAGTGACCCTTTTATCTATGTGTATCCTGCCCGTCTGAGGTATGTGTCGATTTTATTTTTAAACATTCACGCTATTAGCACCCACACAATCAGCAGATAATCTGTTCCATTCATTTACAGTCCTTTGTGAAAATGAAAACTTTCTTATATCTAATCTACTCTGTTCCTTTGCTAATGTAACTTCATGTCCTCTAGTCCTTCTATCTTAAATTGAAAAAAAAATATTTCTATCAATATTTTCTTAACCATTCAATATTTTAAACACTTCTATCTGCTCTCCTCTCAATCTCCTGGTCTCTAGTGTTGTTAAACCGCATTTTTTAGGCGTATTTCGTAACTAAGATCCCTCAGTTTTGGTATCATTTTAGTTGCTCTCCTCTGAACTCTTTCTAGCATATCTATGTCCTTCCTGCGATATGGCCTCCACGCTTGAATACAATATTCTAAATGAGGCCTAGCTATTGTTTTCTACAGTGGTATTATTAGCTCTTTTTCCTTATTTGTTATGTTTCGCCTAATTAATCCAAGGATTTGATTTCCCTTTGAAGCTGCAATTCCGCACTGCTCTGAAACCTTCATATCAGCACTAATGGTTAACCCTAAGTCCTTTTCTTTTACAGTAGTACTTAGTACAGTACCCTCCTGTGTGGAGGCATTTGCATTTCCCAAAATTGAACAACATTTGCCACTTTTCAGACCATTTGATCAACCTGTCAAGATCATCTTGTAAATGCTGTCTATCTCCATCACTTTTAATCCTTCTAAACACCTTTGTATCATCCGCAAATTTCAACACCTTGCTTGTTATTTCATCATCCAAGTCGTTGATATATATTAAGAATAATATAGGTCCTAATACTGATCCCTCTGGTACCCCACTCAATACCGATTTCCAGTTTGAAGCCTCCCCATCAACTACTACACGTTGTCTTCTGTCAATCAGCCATTGTTCTATCCAGTTTATTATACCATTTCTTATGCCATGGGCCTTTAGTTTCAGCAGTAATCTTTGATGTACTTTGTCGAAAGCTTTTTGAAAATCTAAGTAGACGATATCTACTGGTGATCCCTCATCTACCCACCTCGCTTTAAAAAAACCATGTTGAGATGGGTTTATCAAGTTTTGTTTAACAAGAAAATCCACCATGTGATCTTTAATTAATCTTTCTAATAATTTGCAAATCACTGATGTTAAACTCACTGGTCTATAGTTTTCTGACTTGTTTCTCGAACCTTTTTAAATAACGGTATAATGTTTGCCTCTTTCCATTTAAAAGAACCACTCCCTCTTCTAATGACAAATTGAAAACTGTTGCAATTTGTCGCTAATTTGTTCTACAATTTCTAATAGTAGTCTGGGCGGAATCCCATCCACTCCAGGTGATTTATTATCCTTCATAGCCCTTATTTTCTTAGCTACCATTTCCGGGGTTACAATTAATTGTCCTAAATAGTCTGAATCTGCCCCCTTGAACTTAGCCTCTGGTACTGGCAGTGAACTAATATCTTCTCTGGTAAACACTGAACTAAAGTACTCATTCAGGTCTTCTGCCATTAAGAATCCCTCTGATATTATATTTCCAGCACTATCTTCTAGAGGACCGACCTTATCTTGAACTTTCTGTTTGCTTCGAACATACGCATAAAAACTCTTGCTGTCATGTTTTATGTTACTAGCTAATTGTTGTTCATAGCTTCTCTTTGAATTTCTAATTTCAGCTGTAGCTTGGTTAAGTGCTTCTTTATAACTGTTGTAGTCTTCATCATTTCCAGTACATCTATATGACTTCCACATCAATTGTTTATACTTAATTTTTCTAATGGCTTCTTTCGATAAGTGTTTCTTTTTGGACCGTTTCCCTTGTTTTTTGAAGGGTACAAATTTGTCGACTATGCGCTTAATTTCACTCTTTAATATTTTCCAGCATTCTGTTGCTGTCTTATTTTGCAGTGTGTTATTCCAGTCTATCTTTGCTAAATATTTCCTCATGTCCTTATACCTTCCTTTGTGGAAATTTCTCCTATACTGCTTTTTACTATTCCTCTCATGTACACATCTTCCCTCCCAACATAAATCTGTGAATCCCACCCCCTCTTCTTCACACATCTGCTGAACTAGTGTGTTGATCGCCATCCTCTTGCAGTTTCTATACGTTGCCCCCCTTCCTCCCATTACTGGCAAAATTCCTGACAGAATAACATGTTTAACTCTTGTCTTCTTTAGCTTCCTCACTAACTGTCTATACTTCTGTACTATCGCAGTTGTTCCCTCCCTGTCTGCATTATTTGTTCCTACATGTACCAGTATAGACCCCCCTTGCCATGTCCCAATACCTTCTCTACCCTGTCAGTGACATGTTCAATTCTAGCCCCCGGTAGACAAACAACGACGTCTTTCCCCTCGCTCAGTGTCTTGTCCGTCTTTCTCATAATGGAGTCGCCCATAAACACCCTCTCTTTCCTCATTACCCCCTCAATCACTGCCTTAGAATAGCTCCTTCTTCAGTTTGATTCTGTCTGGTTGTCTTTCCCCCCTGTCGTCTTCTCTCCTGACCCATTCTCTTCCGATCCATTCTTTCCTGTCGCTTTTTCTCTTGTCACCTTTCCTCCTGTCAGCATCCCTTTTATCGACTTCTCGTCTGTCACATTTGCTCTCACTTCCTTTCGTCCCTTCATCTTTCGTCCCATCTCATTTTCTTCTTTCCTCTCCCATCCCATCTTCCCTCCCTCCTTCTCTACGGTCACTTTCTTCCCTGTCACCTTCACGCTTGTCACGTTTTCTGTTGTCGATTTTCCAATTTCTTCCCCTCCAATCACCTTCCCTCCTCTCAATCTCCTTTCATCAGTTTTCTTGCCACTGCTATTCTCCTTCAGTCTTGCAGTATTCTCACCTCTCTCCCTGTCGTCTCTCTCCATTCGACCTGCCTCCTTGCTAATTCCCATCTCCATTCCCTTCACAATATCTGTCAACCTAACTATCTCCTTCTGCAGACACTCCACCTTCCAACACCCAATGCATTGAAAGGTGAATCCTTCCTCCATGGTTTCTGCCCATGACTTCCCACAGCCGGACAATGCAAAATCTACCCAGCTGTGGCAGTGATCACACACCGAGTGTCGCTTTGCCTTCACTTGCCGTTTGCAAGGCGCCATATCCCGATCATAATTTATTTAATAACTTAACTAACTTAGTCTTTATAAAGACTGTTTCCTGTGTACTACAGTACACTTCAGGTTACAAATTTCAGTTACACAGCCGACTATTTATCCTGTCACGAACGCTAGCATTACCGGTAGTGACCTAATTTAAATACAATCAATTACGTTACGTTACGCCGCCCGACTATCGCCCTTGCTTAGTTTTAACAACAATGCTACCTAATCAAAATATCTAGCAAGTGCTGGCTTACACATATATTATCTTAGGTAAGTAGTTTGATGGTTGTTACTTTATCTCATATATTCTACCACATAATCAGGTTTGTTGAATCTTGTTTACAACTTACCGAAGGCTAAGTGAGTTACCCTATTATCACTCACTATACTAAGGTGTTCTAAAATACTTTAACTAATTAACTTTAAGCACAGCTGCAACTCAATATGTGTTTATTGCAACTTTATGAATGATATTAAGGCAAGAATAATACTTATCAATCTGTAATTCCACTTGTTTATCAATTTTTTGCACCACCAATTTCTACGATCTATCTCCGCCAAATATAGCCTCGAAGGAGTTAATTAATTCAACACTGTGCAGATTAATTCAGTTTAGATATTAGATTATGGGACTTATCACCAAGTGTACAACTGGCTAAATGGAAAAGAAATACAAGAGAACCTTGTTATGCTGATTCAGTCAGATTAAATCCAATCCATTATTTTGGCCAACTTTTAATTTGCTTCTTCATAATTACCTGTATGCATTGGTCATATACAGTGCACTCCAAATAATCATATGTTCGACCTTATCCAACGTGCACTGTATGTTTTCCTTTATTCTAGCTCTAATAATTAATGTTGTATATATATATATATGGGCCATTCTCGCGAAAAATGTACAGTAACGGTAAAGTAACGTGTCAAAAATAAACTAGAGTGCAGATCTGCTAGTGTCCAAAGTCTGTGCATTGCAAAATTCTGTGGCAACACTGTATTGTGTACTTTTCAACAAACCTAAAACTTTTACATTGAATGATGACATGCCAACCAGGTTTACTAACTATCGTAGCTGTATCATTAAAAACAATCTCACATTTTCATATTTCGGTTCAAATAAGTAGGGAAACGCGGACTTTCCAAAAACAGCTGATTGGAAAGGCAAGACCCATAGACACAGACCAACCTGCACCGACTGCTTCCATCGCTGATGTTATAATTATACGTAATCAAAAAGTTAAAGCAAGCTCAAAATGATTCTCGTAAATACCATTATTTATCGGCTTTTTGCACAGATAACACCCAAATTATGCATAAACATGCAAGACATAAGCAGCAGAGAAAGTACTTGTGGAAATTATCACGTTTTGATACAATTCATCTCGAATGCATATTAGCTTACAAAGAATCGCTTTAATAAACTTATTCATTATAATACACTACAGGCATGTATAAAACTTACTGTATGTTTATATATTTGTATGGTTATTGTTTCACTTTCTCAATTGGGTATCTAACTGCCATTTTGCGTCGATTCTGGCAAGTGTGGTCTCAATTTGTTGTGTATCATTTCAGCTTTGTATTATACCAATTCAGCTTCTAAGATATTTAATAATTTTTTTCTTTACAGGCCTACCCATTTTTAGGTTTCTGGTTATTGCTAATAGTAGGTTTAGTGTTATGATTAGGGATAGGGGTAATTATTGGAACAGCTAGAATCAGGGTTAATCGTAGGGATATAGGTAGTGGTAGGTACTATTCTTGTATGCCACTCAGATGAATATCGACTGCTGAACAATGGGCTAAGAGGCCTAAAAAGATGTCAGGATAAGTAGAAGGCCAGAAACCAAGATGTCAAGAAAAGTCAGAAACAACTCGGTGCATGGACAGTTACACCTGTGGCTGGTCTAATGACATCACACTAAATAATGCTGATAAATATGCTGGAGATTTCAACATTTGAGAAATATCATGGTTCAAAGAGTATTGTTTACACAATGGCAAATTCACACCCACTTGCCCTGGATGAAAGCCGAATTTCAATGCTACTGGTGTCCCCTAGCTGCAATCAATGGTAGAATCATGACAGCAGAACATAATTATACAGAAGTCCCAAAATGGAGTTAGTGATGGAATTCTGATAGCTGGAACACACACACATAAACCCCCAAATGGAGTATGTGATTCAATCCTGATAGCTGAAATAGACACAGAAACTGTCAAACTGCATTCAATGATGGAATCCTGACAGCCGGAACAGATACAGAAGCTTCTTTGCACAGCTGCAGTCAATGATGGAATCCTAAGTGCTATACCAGATAAGAAGCTCCATTGCTGCAGCCAATGATGGAATCCTGACAGCTGGAATAAATAAAGAAGCTCCCAGATGCAGTCAGTGCTGGAGTTCTGACAGTTGGAATAGACACAGAATCTCCCTGCTGCTGTTAATTAAAAAATTCCACTAGGTTATGCAGGTGTTTGCATCGAAGTTGACAACATCCTTCCAGCTAGAAATGACAACCTTCTGAAACCAGGAGACTTCCTCTGCTTCATTTCTAAGAAGTGGTATTTGTTCAATGTGATACGAGAGGAAAAAGATACAAGAGATGTCTTTGTGATCAGCTGAACTCCAACTAAAGGCAAATTGCATTGAAGAAAGACCAACATACTTATTGTTTGTGGTGGTGGTTGCACCCATTCCAGTTGGGCCAACGGACGCTGATCGCCTTAAGTTTGGCAGATAAGGAACACATCACTGAGGCTGTTATTGTTAAGAAAATATCAAATGCTAGCTTAGAATTTTTCGGTATCCTTCTTGCTCAGAAGACTGTTGTTTTTACCCATCTTTCTGAAGCTGTGACACAAATCAATGATGGTTTAGTCATAAGTTGTTGTCATTTCACCATCTTTGATATAAATAAACATCAAGTAGCTTAAGTGACCTTATGCCATAACCATACGACATCACATAGCCATATAACATACGTTGCTTTTGCAGTCATAACACTGTTTGAACAAGTTCAACATTTATTTTTCTATTAGTTGTTATGTTTTGGTTTGCTAAGTCTTAAAAGCTGCTCTTTCAGTAATACAGCACCATTGATGAAAATATATTTTCTGAACAGTCGATGATTTATAAAACCTAAATTTAAATGTTAGTTTGATGTTTGTTGCATTAATATCAATCACATTAAGTAGCTCAAGAAATGAAAACCTCTACAACTTTCTACAATGGAAACTATTAATCTCATACATCCACTTAACATACAGTAAATACACATGAAAATTGCATAACCATACAACATACTTCTTAACAATTACATTCATGGTCATTCCTATTAACATAGATTTAATAGTAATGTGCCATCCCGAAGCACTACATCCCTGCTAACATATCAGTGTAATAATATATTCTGTATGGAGTAAAATTTATTGTAGTTTGATCATTTGTTGTCACCTCTTACACATTCTGTATAGGAATTAAAAAAATAAGTCATTGTCTTAATGAAAAATATATGTACAATGCACTAGCTTAACACCCAAAATCTAAGTTGTCACAGAAGATGTAATCTGTTGAGCATACTTGCAAACAAACAAAACTGTCAAATATAAAATAGAATATGTGACATTGGAATGCATGGAATGCAAAACGTTGATTCATATGGTTATTTTGGAATTGTCACTTCCAACTTTGACCCATTGCTATTGTTACAAATGTAGAAATTAAGGTGGCCAATTTCTTGGTGGGGTTCACCAACATGTCTCCTTTATGAAAACGAAAGTTGTGAACAATACAAGTAAGCTAATTTACAAAGTGCTGCGTTTTTGTGAGAATTGACCATATCGTATTTGACTGCGTTATCGCCCATATCCGTATTATCGTCCACCCCCCATTTCCCAGAAATTTGGGTTAACTGCCCACCTGCTCGCATTGCTGCCCACTCCCATCTCAGCCACATGAATACATTTGTTATCAAAATATAGACGATAAAATTTCAGAAATACAACAAAATTTAAGTTATCGCTTCATATGGTATGAACGCTTTGTGGAAACATGGCGCTGATGGATGTCCACTTGTCATCACCTACATCCACTTTAAGTTTGTGTTGTTTGGATCATTTTTCTGCATGGGAGGGGGTAATAATGTGGATCTACATATGTGCCCATGTCTGCATAACTGCCCACTCCCCATTTTTAGAAAATCTTGACCTAATCGCCCATGGGCGATAATGCAGTCAAATACGGTGTATCTATATATTATAAAATACATATATGGTGGATTCTCACAAAAGGTCGGCATTTTTGTATTATTTTTAAAGACATTATTGTTGGGACGATAACTTCTCGGATGGGTAACATATCATGTTTTTTATAAAGTGATAAAAAAATGTGTATCCATACGACTACTCTTAAAATGTCAAAACTGTCAACAGTTACGTAGATTAAAGAAACATATATTCAGTAGACATATAAGGTAAATGGACATGTATTGTTTTTTTTGGTATTGTGTGGTTCGGTCGATGTACAACCACTCGAAAGTGTTCCAATATCCGTACGAATAGTATCCACACAATATGCACGGTGTTAAAATGGGAATGAGGAATAGTAATGCCATCTGGCATTGCTGACTTGTGCTACACTGGTAGAGTGGTTAGAGATACTCTGCGAATCGAACAAAATCGACCAGTAAGTAAGTTTTTATAATTTTCTGACAACTTTTGTGCTTAGATGAATTTGTAATTTTGACACGTATTACTTATAGATAATGCAGGTTTATAAAATACTAAGCGTTTAGGCGTTAATCGCATGCAAGCTTGTTTTGAAACAAATACGCTTCGCGTGAGTGGTAAATACAGCCAGTCTACCTTCACCGATACCTGTGTTAATGCCGATCTGAAGATGATTGTTGTATGGATACGGAGCGATATGTCTGTTGTATGGATACTCGGTTGTGCAAAAAAGTTGCAACTGTGTACCTCATAATGACTTTGTGTAACATATAAAGGTATTATATTAATGATAATTACGTATGGTTTATATTTAGTGGTATATGTTCAATTATAATTTATTTGAATTTGGGAATTTTGCATAAACAATGCAAAAGTTACTTGTTATTTTGAGTTATTCAAACATGTCTTGTCTATGGCAGTTGTTTGCATGTATTATTGCATACATTCTACATTCTCAAGTCGTACATAAGACGTGTGGCTAGAATTATTAATTTGTGTGTGACATAATGTACATTATTGACTCTTTTTGTATGGATACTCAATATCACATCTTGTTGTATGGATATAAGCTAATTTTCTTAAATTGTCTTTGTGCTTGTATCTCTGGTCGAATTGAAGTCAGGTTGGTCAACTTAGTTGCTCTGCTGTTATAGTTCATAATATTATTGTTACGCATTTCCCACAATTATTTTTGTATTGGTGCAAAATTAATAAGAAACAATGTGTTTAGGTGAAGAAGAAAATACATATTTCCTAGTGTCTATGCTTTGAGTGTATGTTACCTATTTGTGTGTAGTATATTGCAAGGGTACTGTCTTTCTTATACATATTGCTTATTTTCACCATACACTTAAACAATGCCACCGGAACGAGTGCCCACTGCTGAGCAGAGGAAGAAGGGTGCAGGCTGCATCAAACGGTGGCAGGAAAAGAGCATCAGGTGAACCGGGAATATGGAAAGAAGGAGACGGAGCGAACAGCTGTGCGCCTAATTTTGTTTTATAAATGTGTAATCAGAAGTGGTAAAAAAATCAACATCACATTAATTATGATAATTATTTGCATTTACACTGTATTTCAGCCATTTCAGTGTAATTATAAATGTGTAGTGTAGTCCAATGGTTAGCTATCTACTAAATAATTTAGGGTTTTTTCCTTTTTTTAACAGAAGTACAGAAAGAGAGTCTCAGAGATGTCGAAGGAGGCAATCGCGCACCAACACTTTCATAAGGCAATAACAGCCCAGAAACGTCGAGACAGGCTTAGACAGGAGAAGCTGGAGTCAAATATACAACAAACACAGAGAGCGTCACACCGCCTGGCCAACATCCCTGCACCAAACATTGCCCTCAGTCCCAGGCGTCGAAGGCAACAAGTCAATCCAAGCCAACGACTGGTCATTGTTGTACCAAGTATTGTGCACAGCCTCAAACGTAAGCTTAAACAGACCCAAGAGAAGTGAGATCATTTGCTAGAGGTGGGCCACGGAAAAGGACCCTGTGATGGCATCGGCGGTGCCATAAAAAAGGTGGCAGAAAAAGCAGTGAAGAAAGGTGCCATAATATCGGAAGCAGATTCCTTCTGTGATTACTTTCGGATGGCTGAATGGAAAATGGAATTCATCCGTGTGACGTCAGCGCATGTCACAGAGTGTTGTGACATTGTTGGCTCATGGAAAATAACACCAGTAGGTGGGCTCATCAGTTAAAGATGAGGGAGACATCCTGTTTCAAGGATTGGTGTTTTAAAGATGACCAGTTCTCCGCTATGTGCCCAGGATGCGTACAGACAAAGGCGTCCGTCACTGCATCTGGCCATCAGTCGACAACAGCAAACAATGCCGACACACCCGCTGAGTCACTATCCTGTGGTGACCACGAGAATGATGATGACGAAGTCCCCCTCATTATGCCATCACCCGGGGACTACATAGCCATTGTGTATCGCAAGAAATGGTACGTGTCGAAGGTCATTAAGAAAGAGGATGACGAATTCTTCATCACCAATCTTACGCCAACACGTGGCAAGTGGTGCTGGGGGAAGACCAATGAGATGTATATTGGCAAGGAGGACATACTCTGTAAAGTGTCTGAACCAAAGTATGTCAACAAGACATTCATGGACATTTCCCCATCTGATCGGGCAAAGGTTGAACGTATATTTGAAAGTTTTAGTTCAGACTAGTGCTTGATCGATGATGTCGATTGTTTCTTAGGTATTCATGTTTTGATGACATCATATAATTGATGAACTGTACAATAGCAATTGCTAATTCCAAAGTGTAATCTTCCATTACTTACTAGTTTATGTTACTTATTAATTACTGTATCATTGTTGGTTTTAACTTCAGTTACATGTACTGATATGCCTAGTGATATGTTCTATGTGCTCTAGGCAAGTTTTCTGGTGAGTATAGCCCCTACATTAGCTTCAGTAGGGTGACATGGTATCCATACAACATTGTGTATCCATACAACAAATGCCTCTTATTGAACTAGTCCATTAATACAGCCGCTTGCACAATGTTTTTAATTACATTACGTTAAATTAGTGGTGCTATTTGTTTATTACACACAAATATGTTTGATAAGGAGTCGCTGCTGTGCGATCTGTGTGACCTTGAATAATTCAAGTTTGGCATAAGCGTAAAGAATAATACTGATTTGTATGCTCACAATGAAGCCTTGATATGTTGACGTTGATTTCATTATGGGTTAAGCTAGTTATACGAATATTGATGCAGTAGGACGTCGAGTATCCAATGTGTGGGTTTACAGTATCCATACAAAACCATAGTATCCATACAACATTCACTGTTCTCAGAAGTATTTAGGCATTTTCGCAACTTGTTTGTATTTTTTGTTTCGGTATATATGATGATATTTGGTGTGCCAAGTCATAGATTTATGTATGGTTTACAGTAAATGTGTTTGCTCTAACAATGACGTAACATTGGACAGTAACATGTATTTCCTTTGTAACTGTCAACTGACAAACAAAATAAATAGTTGTTTTAAAACGATATATGATGTTTATTATACAGAAATGAGTAAATAACTATAGATTTTCCATACCAAGTGTTCCTAGAAAGTTTTGTCTGTTAATCAGGCCCTGTTCTTAACTAGGACATTGATTCAACCAAAGCAGATGTTGAATATCCATACAACATACTTTTATCTAGTGAGATAACACACACAGTCAGTCATTAGTAAACTGTAGCAGTGTGTCACTGGGATATACAACATCTCCACTAAAGCATGAACTGAGTATTTCGTTAATGACGGCTTCTTCTTTTAAACTGCACTTATTGATGTGCTATCATGTATAAATAAAACTTAAAAAAAGAAAATGTAACAACTTTGTAAGCGTGACAAATACAGCAAGTTAGGCCAAAAACCTTGAATGCCTCTCGTGCTTTAACATATCAGGCATACTTATCAACCAAAACAATATACGATATAGAATAAGTTTCACGACACGTCAGTGTTATCTCATGCAAACCTTCTTGCATTTGTATGGATACATTTCATTATGTCATCCAAATCTGATGTACTGCTGTGGCCACAGGTATAGCTATTAAGGTGCCCCACTTTGGTTTTTGGGCCGAAGGTCCAACGGACTATTGCTATCACTCTGTGTCCGCCCTCCGCTGTCCGCCGTTAGCTGCCGTATCTCAGAAACTGTTCAGTAGCTTTTTCTCAAATTTTGCATAGACATATCTTAGGGTACTGCCACTATGCACGAGAAATCTGTGTTTGATTGAATCGTTCTTCCAGGGCAAAAAAAACTGGTCATTTGTCACATTTTGCCTATTTTTTCAAAAACTGTTTTTCTAAAATTGTACATATACATTTCATGTGGTAGTGTCACTGTACACAAACAAATCTATTTGATTGGATCATTCTAAGGGCACGTAATGACCCCCCCAAAAAAAGACCCCAAAACTGGTCAATTTTCACATTTTGTCTTCAAAAACTTTTCAGTAACTTTTTCTCTAATTTTGCATAAACATTTCATGTGGTAGTGCCACTATACACAAGAAATCTGTATTTGATTGAATCATTCTAAGGGCACCAAAAGTCCCTAAAATGCTAAATTTGGTAACTAAATTGTCTACTGCAACAGTAGCTTTATTTATAACTGGCTGGCTTACAGTCCTTTTCTCAACTAATCCCTTTTCATACAACATCTGTCACATGCATAGTTTGTGTCTTGCATGGATCAGGGGTTGTCTTTTCTGTTATTTCAAAAACTGTTCAGTAACTTTTTCTCTGATTTTGCATAGACGTCTCTTAGTGTAGTGTCACTGTACACAAGAAATTTGTGTTTGATTGAATCATTCTAAGGGCACCTGAGGACCTCCCAAAAAGCTAAATGTGCATATTTTGTCTGTTTCTGCCTGGGCTAGATTGGCAGAGTGCCAATTGATTGTGTATTACACAAACCCCACCCCCATTCCACTATGGAGCTAAGATTCTCTGCCTGCTATTGTTTGATGGAAACTGTGACTAATCTGTGATTGGACACTGGCAAAGGCTTGTGCCAACAGACAGCATTAACTCACTAGATCCTCTGTTAAACTGGACAGTTGCATGTAAGTTTTAAGCTGTATCTTCCCTGTGTCAAACAGTGGGCTGTAACTAATGTGTAATGGGAATCCCTACTGCACTGGTAGAACCTGAGGAACTTTAAAAGAGCAGTAAACATAATTGTCAATGCAATATAAAGATATGACCTAGGATTAAAATAAAATAACGTAGGTATAAAATAATATATAAAGTAAAATAACATAGGTTTACTCGAAAAGATAAAAGCATATTTAGCCAACAATTATAAGGAATATTATTCAGATGTTTTACTATACATGTTGCAGCAATTCCGTCACTCCAGTTATATTAGTACTATGTCATTACTATTGTTTTTAACTGTCATTACTACTGTTTTTAAGTAAAAATGCATGTTATGCATATGTACCTTGTTAACAAATAAAGTGTTATTATAGTTCATCTCTTTCTTCTCTTCATTCTGGGGGAGGGTGGTAGGGGCAAAAGGAGAACAGATATTGCATGTGCATTTTCTTAAACAATGTTTTACTGTGCTTTATGCGAGATTGCAGCTCACCAACTCTCCTGCAAGGTTTCTTCAACCACTGGAAATTGGCCTAAATAGCAGAGTATCGAGATAAAATCTGACAATATTTTTTTAATAACACATTAACATGAAATGGTCTACTCGAATACTTTATTTCCAGGTGTATCTTCAATGGCATGCATATAGTCTAGAGAGCTACTAAACATGTCAACACTTTACTTCCATCATAACTCTTAATGATCAGTAACTATGTTTCTCCAAAAACATTTAATAAATAATTACAAATTCACAATATAGTCCAAAAGACTTCAGGGTCTCTTGGCCCATTTTTCTAATACTCAATTTGTTTGTTTTCTTGAGGCAAAAGTTGGAAGAGATACATTGAAGTCATTTATTCATCCATGTGCCGACCATATGGTCGATTCTCACAAAAGCGCAGCACTTTGATGTTTTTTCAGTAAATATGAAACCATTTGGGAACAGTCTGACCAACAAACATCATTGTAATATTGTTTGATGCAAGGAGTTGTTGGCTACCATTCTCCAAAAAAGTTTTTTCCTGTAACAACATTTTTTATTTTCATTAATTTTATTCTGATAGAAAATAAACGAAAAACCATACGACATGCAATTTTAAAATGTACAATATATATTGAAAATATAGTAATTCATATCGCTTGTTACCCCAGACACATACTCAAAGATGTTGAACATGCTTATGCATCATCAAATAATTAATTACTGAGACATAATTACGCCAGGTATACAATGCAAAATATGTGGGTTCGTGTAGTTATTTTGGGATTATCACTTCCAACTTTGACCCACTGCTATTGCCACAAATGTAAGATTTAAGGTGGCTGATTTCTTGGTGGAGTTTGCCAGCATGTCTGTTTTTTAACATAGAAGCTGTAAACAATACAAGCATGTAAGCTAATTTACAAAGTGCCACGTTTCTGTCAGAATTGACCATATATATATATATAATGCTCATACACACACATGCACACAAAAGAAAGATACATTTTAGGAACCATTATATTTAATACTGTCACAGACCAATACCTACACTTGTCCTCACATCACCCATTACACCAGATAATGGGTGTAAGCCATCCATTGCTAGACATATTTGAAACACTTGTGACAGAGGAAGAAGTTAATCTTGAAGAAAAAGTGAACTCATCATGGAAGCTCTAACACGATGTGGGTATCCACAGTAGATAGTACAGAGAAAGATGAACTAAAAGAAGGGAGACAACATCATGAAGACGGATGTAGAAAAAGGCATGGTGGTATTCCCATAATATGATGTCCTATGATTATACGAAACCACATCGCGGATTGTGAAGAAATACAACATGAATACAGTAATGAAGCCACACAACACCATTAGGTGGTCATAAGGAAGACCAAAAGACAAAGTGGAACCACAAGAAGTATGTGAACGGGTGTATCCTGTAGCATGTAAGAACTACAATGTCATATACTTCAGAGTAATAAAACATATTTTAGGAACCTACATCAAAGAACACAGAGAAAGCATTGATAAGCAGGCCTTACACCAGAATCAGTACACACACATTGTAAAAGGAGATAAAATCAGCCATCACAGATCACATCACTTAAAAGAATCCCATAGTACTTATGCTGGGAGGGGGCAAAGTTCATAGAGAGACAGTCACACTGGAGAACAAGAGTCAGAAAAGTGCGATCTGGATCAAGAAAATGAAAGACAACATGAATGAAGATGAAGGCCAGTACTGACTCGCATGTCTGTGATGATTTCCTGATGAGCCAGCAAGGCTGCGGCCAGGTGCCCAGGCCAGTGACAACACTGCACAGAACTACCGCGCAGCCTTCTAGCTGTAGTCTGAGGGAGGTCACTGGTAGTGAAATGAATTGTCACAAGAAAAATTTAAACTATCTGTGAAAAACTGTTTAAAATGATTTTAACCATCCGGTCTGATGAACCTCTTCCATTATAATATAAATATTATATGTATAAATTTCCATAAATTATCTGTCTGCTGATTTCATTGAACAGTTGATTAAAGAAAGTTATTGTTGTGATTTCTTATGCATTTAATTTCTGCAGAATACTTCTTTATTGTCATAATTTGTATTATTATGTGTATGACTGTAGACTGACAAAGTGTGTTCAACATCACTGAGGCTGGTTATTGTGGACTGTGTGGCAGCAGTAATTTCTCCAGTTCTTGGGGGTTCTCAAACTGATGGTAGGCACAACATTATTCAAAGCACCAAGTCTTGTCTGTATACTTATCTGTCCTCTGCACAAACAATAGCCCAGAGTTCTTAGAGCTGTATGTGTAATCCTGTATAGGCAAGGTCATCATTAAAGACTAATTGTTTAAATGTATTGTCAGTTCACAAAGAGGACATACACAGGTACTAGTTTGTAAGATAAATTGCAAAACTCAGAAAATCCAAGACATTTATTTGATCCAATTTTAATATTTAACTTAACCTTTTTTCATTTAACATGCACATCTGATCAAGATTTAATGTTCTCATAAACTCTGAAAATAATCCGTAATAGATTCATTAATGCTAATGAAATGCAGAAGCTCTTGTACTTGCAAGTTTATATATAATAATGTCCAAGTAATGTATTAATCTATATTTTTATGATATACCCGGTATACTGTTATAAGATCAACAGTTATGTTGGCCTCTCCACGATGATCTGCAGTGTGTATTCTTACTACTTCATTCTGTCCCCTGTGAAAGATGTTTTAGTGAATGAAGCTTATTTTGTTTGTAGGACACACATATATGATGCACATTTCAAGAGTTCTAAAGTCATTAGCTGTGGAATACTCTGTGGCAGTGCTGGTAAGTTAACTTGTCTAAGAGCTACACATTTTGTCTGATGTAATGATTTTATAACATAATACAAGGCTCATAATGTATATTTAAAGGAAAACAAAAGGTTTTTTGGGCCTATGCATCTAAAAGAGTTAATAAAACCATTGATACTACAATCAAGAATATTATGCCAGTTGTTTACTTGTACAACCTTGTTGAAGACACAAAATATAAGTTTTATGAACAGCGCCATTTTTACATATAACCTGACATCACGAGTGCCTACTCTTTTCAGTTTGCTTGAACTGGGAATACTAGTCAAGTTTACAGTGTTCGGTAACCCATGTATTTTGGCCCACTGAATACTAGCGTTTGTCATAATGTTTTTACGTGTATTGTGATATGTTTATATCCATAGTTAGAAACCACACCAGGTAGTTTACGATAATAGTAATAATAATAATAATGTATTTCTTATATAGCGCCCCTCCAAATAATAGTTCTGGGGTGCTTTACAATGGTTATTACAAATAAAATAATAACTTAAAAAGACATGTATATTTAAAAATACTAACATGCTAAAATATGCAATCATTACTACTAAATAATAACAATAGATTAATAATAATTAATTAAAATAAATGTATGAATAATAATAATTAATTACGATCATTGAATGTTAACATAATTTGTAAAAAGATGCATCTTGAGTGTAACACTCACGCATTGGCACACTGTGAGCGGCAATTGATTCCTTGCTCTTGCTGCACAAGAGAATGCTCATTCACTGATTTTAGTGCGGGAAGTGGGTTGCTTAAGGAGTAACTGAATGGAAGACAGCATGTTTAGCAATACAGAGAGAGAAGTGCTTATAAATATGTAGGAGCAAGGCCCATGAAGACATTTGAAAATGAGAAGTAGGGTCTTGAAAGTAATGCGACACACAGGAAGCCAGTGCACCTCCAAGAGCATGGGTATGACATGGACTCTTTTCAACCGAATCATTATGCCACGACCACAGGCATTCTGGACATGTTGTAGTTTCTCTATTGCTGTCACTGACAATTAATTAAGAAGGCTGTTACAGCAGTCAATGCACGAGATGACTAGTGCATGCACAAGTTGTTTAGTGTGTTCTTGGTCTAAGTATAGCGATGAATGCATCCAATGCTGGAGAGGTGGTAATATGCTGTTCTGGAAATGTTTGTTACGTGTCGCTCAAAGGACATATTGAAATTGAAGGTCACCCTGCAAGTTTCTGGCGTGTGTGTTGGTTGTCATGCGAACATTGCTGATCGCTACACCATCAGGAAGAACATGTTGGTGTTCTGACTTCGGATGGATAATGAAGATCTCCGTTTTATCATCGTTGAGTTTCAGCATGTTGGTTTTCAGGTACTGGCAACACAGAGTTCCATTTTCTTGATGGCAATCCCGGGTGAACTATTATCACTCAGGCTGAACTCTTGAAAATACCGATACGAGTGGAGTTATATATACATACACCAGCAATCAACAGTGTATACTGTCTGTGTTGTAAGTAGGCAGCAAACCATGACAAACAATAACCGTTGACTCTGATGATGTTATTTAGTGTGTTTAGAAGAATGACATAATCAGTTGTAATGAATGCTGTGCTCAGATCAGTTAGCAGCAGAACCACACCTTTTACTTACCTTGGTAGTTCCTGACCATAGGCGGTGGCCTCAGTGGTCAGATCTGTAGCTTGTCCAGTAAATGCTCTACGACTTCCTGGGAAAGCGGCTTTGTAATCGTATATACATTTTTCTGTGTTTGTCTAGGTGGTTTTTAAATTAGTTAGTGCAGGATGCAGTTACAACTTGTTCTGGTAAATTGTTCCATAATTGTGTTATACCAGATTGAAAAGGTTTCCTTTTTGGTATTAATCCGTGCTCATTCTTGATATAATTTTAAGCTATGGCTCGATGTACCTTCCTTTATATCGCAATCTGTATAGCATCATAATCGTAGAACATACATTAATATCATACTTCCCATTGAACAGTCTATATACCTCTGTCATATCTCCCCTTGTTCTTCTGTAGGTTAGTGTTGGTAGGTTCAATCTTTCTAGTCTCTTCTGGTAAGGAGTATTCTTCATTCCAGGAAATTGTTTCATAGCTCGCCTCTGCACATTTTCTATAGCAACCTTATATTTTTTATTATAAGGGGACCATATGGTTACTGCATAATCTAAATGACTCCAAACAAGAGCTTTGTATAATGGTATAAAACTTTTTCAATTAGAGTTGTAAAAGATCTTCTAATAATTGCCATGATACTATTTGCTTTATTAATCTTTTGATTTATATGTTTATTAAATTCTAGTTTTTAGTCAATAATAACTCCAATGTCTTTTCCCTTTTCTATGATTCCTAGTTCATGGGCTGTATCATCTATTTTTAAATTGTAAGTGTACCCATGTTCATCTTTTTCCCTAAGTGCATCAATTTGCATTTATTCGGGTGAAATCTTAATAACCATTGATTAGACCACAATGTAAATTTATCTAAATCTTCCTGTAATATATTCTGGTCACATGAACTATTAATTGTTCTAAACACCTTGGTGCCATCTGCAAACATATACACATCTGAATCTATATTCCCAGGAAAATAATTTATATGTACAGTAAATAGATTGGTCCTAGGACATTCCCTTGGGGATGCCACTGGTACACTCGTCCAGTCAGAGTTTGTACCATTTATACTGACCTGTTGTATACAATCAGACAGAAATGCCTTAATCCATCTTAATGTTGAAACTCGTACACCATATGATTTTAGTTTTGCCTATCGTCTCTGAGGGACTATCAAATGCTTTCAGAAAATCTAAATACACTGTGTCTATAGTGTCACCTCTAGCTAACACTTTGGTCCATGATTCCACATGTTATTGACATGTAAGTAATCGCCAAATCTGTTTGATCCAGTACGTTGCGGTTTGCCTACCTCTTAGTCAGAATTCTGCAAGAGACATCGATCAAGTGACCTCCATCAAGTGACCTCCATCAAGCTTCGCCACACCAGTGTTTGCATTAGTAATCTATGTGCATTACATGCACTAGTGCAGCATGACATCTGGTAAATTAACCTTTCCCTTTTGCAGTTATTGCTTATTTTTTTCACAAAGAAACACTATTGGAGCCAGAATTTCAAACAAATATACAGTGGAATGTCCAAATGCACCACCTGTTCAGCATACATTTTTTATGGTTTGATGAACCTTTAGCTATGCAACAGATCACATGGACAGGTCAAATAAATCTCATCTGTATGTGCACTCACGTGCGAGTGCACATTCACGTACACATGCATGCACACACAAACGCATGCATGCACGCACGCATGCAGACACTATTCCCTGGGCTAACATTTTAAAATGGGTAACTCAAGAGTTCTGTTAACATCTGTGATAAACATAAAAGCCGCTTCGACATAGTATTATTATATTATAAGTTATCTTTTTTATATTGCATAATCCTTCTTAGCAACTCCATCTATACATCTGTTGACAACTCTTGCTTTGTACATGATTCCAATCCTCTTGCTACCGTCTCGAACCTTGGGCATGTTCTTTCACTCCACATTGACCCAGTTCATTCAGCTGTATAGATGAGTACCAGTCTATAGACAGTGGTGGACATGTTCTTTCATTCCACATTGGCCCAGTTCATTCAGCTGTATAGATGAGTACCTGTCTATAGACAGTGGTGGACATGTTCTTTCTCTCCACATTGACCCAGTTCATTCAGCTGAATAGATGAGTACCTGTCTATAGACAGTGGTGGACATGTTTTTTCACTCCACATTCACCCAGTTCATTTAGCTGTATAGATGAGTACCTGCCCATAGACAGTGGTGGATATTTGTGTACAAATAATTTTTCTGCCAGAGGATGAAGTGTAAAGCACTTTTAGCAGTCCTATGGATTGGATACTGCACTATATAAGAACATACCTTTACCTTTGTTTTACTCATATATTACTTTCTCGTATTCCCATCAGTTAAGAAGTTGAGTTACACTTTGAAATCTTATTATATATAATTCAAAGTGGCATAATCAGCTGAGAAATTCAATTGCTAATAATTAACGAAGAGGCCCTGAAGTCCTTTGGACTATATTGTGAGTTTGTAATTATTAATGAAATGTTTTTTGGTGAATCATAGTTACAGATCATTAAGGGTTATGATGGAAGTAAAATATTGTTTAGTGAAGAATATATGCATGCCAGTGATGACACACCTGTAAATAAAATATTCGAGTAGACCGTTTCATGAAGATTGTATATATTAATTAGTTAATGTGTTATTAAAAATACTGTAGAATGTTATCCCAATACTCTGCTATTTAGGCTGATTTCCAGTGGTTGTAGAAACCTTGGAGAGTTGGTGAGCTGCAATCTCGCATGTAGCTAAAGGTTGTTTACAAAATGTGCACACATTTTCTGTTCTTATTTTGCCCCTACCACCCTCCCCCAGAATGGAAAGATAAAACTTTATTTCTTCACAACGGACATATACATAGCATGCATTTTGACTTTAAAACAGTAGCAATTAATGACATAATACTGATTGAATTGGAGTGAAGTAATAGCTGCAACATGTATAGTAAAACATCTGAAAAATATTCCTTATAATTTTGGCGAAATATGCTTTAACCTTTTCGAGTATACCTAAGTTATTTTATATATTATTTTATACCTAAGTTATTTTATTTTAATCCTAGATCATAATTTTTTATATCGCATTGATAGTTATGTCTATTGCTGTTTTAAAGTTTCTCAGGTTCTGCCAGTGCAGTAGGGATTCCCATTACATATTATAGTTACAGTTACAACGTGGAGGCATACTGTTTGACACTGGGACAATGACAGGCAGTGAGCCAAGGCTAGTCCAATACACAGGTTTACAGCTGGCCACTCCATTCAGCCACCCCAGTGATCAGAGATAGGGCAAAGTCCACTATCCAGTTATAAATAGAAATCAGTGGCTACAGGAGGCTTACAGCAGTAGAGAAATAGTAAGACAATTTAGCATTTTGGGAGGCCCTGAGGTGCCCTTAGAATGATTCAATCAAAAACAGATTTCTCGTATATAGTGACAATACCCTAAGATATGTCTATGCAAAATTTGAGAAAAAGTTGCTGAACGATTTCTGAGACTGAGAGAACGCGGGTTGGAATCCTGTGCGGCGGTGTCGAACCTTGGGCAAGTTCGTTTACTCTACATTGCTTCAGTTCACTCAGCTGTATGAATGGGTACCTGGCTATATAGACAGTGGTGGATGTTTGTGTACGAATAGTCTCGTGCATTAATTGCAGCATGACTGAATGCTTCCCAGAAGAGAAGATGAGATGGTGTTCGATTGAACAGGTCTGCCAGGGAGTAACGTGTAAAGCGCTTTGAGCAGTCTTGAGGACTGGATACTGTGCTATATAAGAACTTACCGTTACTTGTACTTTACAGCGGATGCGCACGGCGCACGGCGGACGCAGAGTGATGGCATAAGTCCGTTGGACCTTCGGCCTGAAGGACTAGTGGTTGGCCAAAATATGTGGGTTACAGAGCGACCAGCGAACTGGAAAGAGTAGGCACTTGTGACGTCAGGCTTTCCATCAAAAATGGCACTCCCCATACAATTTATATTATGTGTCTTCAACAAGGTTTTGTAGTAAAGTATTGGCATTGTATTCATTTTTAATTTGCAAGTGGTTGGTTTTTATTAACTCTTAGATGCATATTAGGACCAAACACGGACGGAAACGACAGGTGGGGTGATGGAAATGGACTGTGGTGTTCGTTGAACAACATACGACAGGTGGGGTGACGGAAAAAGACAGTTGTGTTCGTCGTTTTATGAATAGCATCAATGGCATCATTTTTAGTTGGGACATACATCCTGCAGAATTTCGAACTCCCGTATATGACGATCTGTGGGTTTCATGAACTATTTTGTGATGTTGGTTATACTGTCTTATCCCTGGCAAAACATCAAATTGTTTGCATTACTCGTTGTTTTGCTTATTTGCAAACCTAATGCAGATATGCTGCAGTATACACGACACTACAAAAACGGGACTTAATGAATTTTGGAATGGGGATTAAAATTATATCTTTGATATCATAGATTATATTGAAACTTAACAGGGCCAAAAGTTCTTCCTGCACAGATAGGGTTGTTAGTTCGATATAGTAGAGAGTGTCTGCAAGCACCCCGATCTCAACTCCTTACCCCGATCACACCACGCACTCAGTTCGATTAGTCCATGGGCCAGACCCTGAAATTTTACGAATTGGTATCATATGGGTGGGCAAAATCTCATGGTGTTTTTTTAATAGCCCTATGCCAGTAGTTAATAAATTAGTCTGATAGACTTTTGTACTTTTTGGCGGATATCACTCCGCAAACATAATGAAGCGAGGACAAATTCTTGTCAAATATTTATGGGTAGAGAAAACAAAGTGTATCATAACTTTGCAACCAATCAACACAGCCTCACAAATAACCACTCCAGATGTTGGTATTAACCCCCTCTACAAACTGATATATGATATCTACAAATTGGATTAATAATTAGGTCACAGGGGGTCAAAAGGTCACGACATTTTGGAGATGCTAAACGACTGACACCTTGGCATTAATTGTACTACTACTTCATGATTGAGGGATATATTTCAATGGGTGTCTATAATTCACATTCTGGGCAGTTAAGACGAAATATATCGCTCATTCATTACTTTACACTCTTTACCGTTGCAGATAACGAATAATGTTGTTTATGGCGAAGGAGGCGTCACCAGACCAGCCATGGGAAGGACATGGTCGCACGTGCCAAATACCCGGATTGAACTCGTCAAGCCACGGCACAGTGCCACCGAACTGATCACGCGACTCCAGTCGCACACGGACAGCGGCGTCCAGCGGCACGCCGTATTACTCAAGAGTAACCGACTTCTGACTAACATTTCCACGCCGTTCGTCGTATCTGATTACGGCGTGCAGTAACATGTATTGCAATAGCTCATTATATTATGTACATACAACCATAGATAGTTTGTTGAAATTATCATTGTGACTATTTTGAACTTATTATCCTCGTCTCCTTTTACCTTCCACTTTTCAGACATCTGCTTTCTTCACTAGCCATTCTTCTCCTATTCCCTCTATGTGTCCAGCTCGCATCCACACCAGCTTCTTCTTGAACCTGTCTTTCACTCCAACATCCCCCACTCCTGCTCCGTTCTTCTCTTGTCGATTTTCTTCACTCCCACAATTCTTCTCACCCAGTAATTTTTGCAAACCTGTACTTGCTCTTGTTTTTCTCTGGCGCATGTAGCCTAAAGAGCATTGTGTGACATGTGATGTACATATCAAGCACGTTTCCCTTGAGAATCCAAGATATGTGTGTCTATCTCCCAACATCTCTTCCACTTTCATCCATGCATGCGCTTCTGCTTTTATTCACCTGGACTCTGCCCAGGTATACAAAGCTGTCTCTTTGTTTTAGTCTCTTCCCCTACATATGTATTTCCAGCTCTATTTTGCTGCCTAATGACGTTGACAATACACAATTTAAACAACATCGAGCCTAGTTAGTAGGGGAAGGCAGTACTAGTTGAGCCACCAGGTTAGTTGAGCTACCCATATTTCCCAAAAAACTACAGCAGTGATAGTTGTTTGGTTCCATCTAGTGATAGAACATGTTATTAGACCATGATTAACATATGTCATGTGACAATTGTCACAATAGTCTAAAAATAAGAGCTAAAAGTACTGTTTTTGTGTAACGAAACTTTTGATGATTGTGATTAATATTTGCTAGTGTGGAAATAATTATCAAAGCATGTCACCATACGTTACTGTCCTTGTAGTTTACACGTGGTTTAACTATGCATTGCATTTATTTGTTATCGATTCGTGTATTAATGGGAAATTCATTATAATACACTTAATGTAGAAATGAGGCTAATTGAGCAGTACGGGGAGGGGGAGTTAAGCATTTGGCTTTGGCAATGAAGATGTGTGTTGTTTTATTGGAAAATACATCAGAGTTCATATGCTCGTGAAAATTTGAAAATCGGGACATCGGATATTCATGTTAGAAACATTTTATTTGGTACAAAACATCTACAAATAATCATAGTTTTTGTAAGTAAACACAATATTGACATAGGGATATACTTTTGTTGTAGATATTAAAAATAATGAAAAATGGCTCAACTAACACTGCCTTCCCCTACCTGGATGGGTGGCCACCAGGGAAAACCAGGTGATGGCCGTGATGCACGCATTAACGTTTCATATGTTTGCCCAATATAACAATAATCGAGTTTGCGGGAATGATAATGAGTAGTTATCTCGTCCATCTCAAACCTCGCCAAGGGGGAGCAGGAGCACCCATGATGAAATTATAAGATGGCGGTTGTCACGTGACCTGCCTCCTAACGGAAAGAAGTGGAAATAGTGCCACCCGGCGGAATGTTATGGAGGTAGTGTCTCCTGCGGGACGATGGGACATGTGGGGTATGCAGTAGTAATTAGGGGTAATGAGGTATTCACTTAGAGAGGTGTGTGTGTGTATGAATGCGCGTGTATGAAAGAACGAACGAAACACGAAAGTATATTACGTACGTGCGAGATATCATGCATGAAACCGTATTTTATTAATTGAAGGCAAGTGGACGACGTGACTTGACTTGCGGGTTATTTTACAACCACACCAGCGGTCGTGAGCTTATGAGTAATTAAGACCACGCCATTGGCTCGTATGCTGGTATGACTTACCGGTGACTAAACAACGCGGCAGAGGTCGTGAGCTTACGGGTGTCTGACCACTGCGCCATAGGCTCGAACGATAATGATGATGATACCTGCCTTTTAATGAAACACGGTACATGTACGATATTTCAACCACGCCATTGGTCTTATGATGACCTAATTAGCGATAGCGAAACAGTACTAAACATAGTGCCGAAACACACATCTTATCTCAATTGTTTAAGGCAATCAAATACACGGCAATCGTTTGGTACCAGATCAGTGCCGAAACCGTTCACGAATTCCTTCATAGGAAGTCCGTGATAGCGAAACATGATATAAGCAATTGTCACGGATTAGCGAGGTCTCCGTACACTAGATGGCTCAGTCTAGTAGGGTTCTTATATATCAAGGTCAACGCATATGAGAAAGAATGGTTATCGTGAACAAGCAACAAAGAACGAGGAAAATTTAATAAACTTTATTACAATATATCTTCCTTTTGGTAAATATCTCGATTAACAAAATAAACAGAATAAAGAAATCCCGTAACCAAATCTTAATAGAACATAATAAACAATAACACTGAATCTTTAGATTATCAAATTCCACTTCCTTTTTAAGGTGGATTATATCGCTACACGACCATACACTAGGCGCCAAGTGTTATTTAAGAATAACTCCCATAATATAAATACACAGTATAAGCTAGTCCTCGCGGACTCTCACTACAGTAATATGTTACAGCACACACATATATTTATATATATATATATGTGAATACTTCATGGGTAGTAATACCTCACTTCAAAACACAGATAACTACCAATCTTAATACAGCAAATAATAGATACATTCAATCAGAAAATAGACATTGATTTAACAAGATTGCCATCCAGAGAATTAACTCTAGATGGCAGGTGGACAAGGAAGCCCTTTGGCTTATCGAGAGTCCAACCCTTTTATCTACATATATCCAGCCCTTCTGAGGTATGTGTCGATTTTATTTTTAAACATATTCACACTACTAGCACCCACACAATCATCAGATAATCTGTTCCATTCATTCACAGTCCTTTGTGAAAATGAGAACTTTCTCACGTCTAATCTACACTGCTCCTTTACTAATGTGACTTCATGTCCTCTAGTCTTTCTATCTTTCTTAACTGAAAAAAACATATTTCTATCAATATTTTCATAACCATTCAATATTTTAAACACTTCTATCTGATCTCCTCTCAATCTCCTGGTCTCTAGTGTTGTTAAACCACATTCTTTTAGGCGTTTTTCATAACTAAGATCCCTCAGTTTTGGTATCATTTTAGTCGCTCTCCTCTGTACTCTTTCTAGCATATCTATGTCCTTCTTGCGGTATGGCCTCCACGCTTGTATACAATATTCTAAATGAGGCCTAACTATTGTTTTGTACAGCGGTATTATTAGTTCTTTTTCTTTATATGCTATATTTCGCCTAATCAATCCAATGATTTGATTTCCTTTTGAAGCTGCAATTCCACACTGCTCTGAAACCTTCATGTCAGCACTAATTGTCAGCCCTAAGTCTTTTTCTTTTACAGTAGTACTTAGTACAGTTCCCCCCATTGTATATTCTACATATTCGTTCCCATGTCCTGTGTGGAGGCATTTACATTTCCCAAAATTGAACAACATTTGCCACTTTTCAGACCATTTGATCAACCTGTCAAGATCATCTTGTAAATGCTGTCTATCCCATCACTTTTAATCCTTCTAAACACTTTTGTATCATCTGCAAATTTCAACACCTTGCTAGCTATATCATCGTCCAAATCGTTTATATATATTAAGAATAATATAGGTCCCAGTACTGATCCCTGTGGAACCCCACTCAAAACTGATTTCCAGTTTGAAGCCTCCCCATCAACAACTACCCGTTGTCTTCTGTCAATCAGCCATTTTTCTATCCAGTTAATTATACCATTTCCTATGCCATGGGCCTTTAGTTTAAGCAGTAATCTCTGATGTGGCACTTTGTCGAAAGCTTTTTGAAAATCTAAGTAGATGATATCTACTGGTGATCCATCATCTACCCATTTAGTGATATCTTCCAAAAACATAACATATTTGTTAAGCATGACCTCGCTTTTAGAAACCCATGTTGAGATGGGTTTATCAAGTTATGTTTAACAAGAAAATCCACCATGTGATCTTTAATTAGTCTTTCTAATAATTTACAAATCACCGATGTTAAACTAACTGGTCTATAATTATTTGACTTGTTTCTCGAAACCTTTTTAAATAACGGTATAATGTTTGCTTCTTTCCATTCTAAAGGAACCACTCCCTCTTCTAATGACAAGTTGAAAACTGTTGCAAGCGGTATGCTAATTTGTTCTACAATTTCCACTAGTAGTTTGGGTGGAATACCATCCACTCCAGGTGATTTATTTTCCTTCATAGCCCTAATTTTCTTAGCTACCATTTCTGGGGTTACAATTAACTGTCTTAAATAGTCTGATTCTGCCCCCTTGAACTTAGCCTCTGGTACTGGCAGTGAACTAGTGTCTTCTCTGGTAAACACTGAACTAAAATACTCATTTAGGTCTTCAGCCATTAAGAATCCTTCTGATATTATATTTCCAGCACTATCTTCTAGAGGACCGACCTTATCCTGAACTTTCTGTTTGCTTCGAACATACGCATAAAAACTCTTGCTGTCATGTTTTATATTACAAGCTAATTTATGTTCATAGCTTCTCTTTGAATTTCTAATTTCAGCTGTAGCTTGGTTTAGTGCTTCTTTATAAATGTTGTAGTCTTCGTCATTGCCAGTACGTCTATATGACTTCCACATCATTTGTTTATACTTAATTTTTCTAATGGCTTCTTTCGATAAGTATTTCTTTCTGGTCCGTTTCCCTTGTTTTTTGAAGGGAACAAATTTATCTACGATGCACTCTATTTCATTCTTTAAGATACTGGGATAGTCCCATCTCGAATATATACGAACGTTTGTTGAAGTCAACACGCCGAGCTCGGAACACAATTAGAACGATGTATCTCGGGCGCACGAGTGATGATGCCGAGCACTTGACGATTGCTGTCTTACGCCGCGAATTCTCGAGTCGCGTCCGTTCAATAATCGCACGGTCGCAAACGATTGCGAAGTCAGTTGAATACGTTCAACTGAAAGACGAAGCCGGGCAGTAGACGCTTACCGCCGGCCGCTACGAATTCGAACGAGAGGTCTTGTTTTGTCGCAAACGATCGAGAAGTCGGATGAACGGGTTCGCGCGAATGACGACGCCTGGCAGAATACGTTTACCGCCGGCCGCTACGAGTCGCATTCGATTAAGCTTTCTGACGATATCGCTGTGAGACCGCTGTTCGAGGATGGTCCGTGCTGGGTGAGCGCGTCGCGAATATCGCTCATCGACGCAAATACGTTGGGGCCGACCGGAACGTTGTCTCAATATACCGCTGACGTGGCGGCATGGCTTCTTAGAAGCTCGATCGAACAGTCACTCTGGACACTGAATATTACACACACACACACACACACACAAGCTTGGGAACGTAACCCACGTTAACGATTCCCACCACCCTTTACGACTTTTCTTGCCATTCTCTTGGCAGCAGGGCAACCTGTCTCGTTCAACCCTGGATCTGTCCCAGTCCTTCGCCAGCGCCCAGATGGCGAAATGCGTACAACAAACGTTTATATAAGCAGACCTAATGACACATCATATGACAGGTTTCCATCATTTCTATTGGCTAATGTAATATACAATTCAAACTAGGCATTGTGGAACACCCTCTCTACGATTACAGTGAAACCACCTGCTTGCCTAGAAACACTAGCAACAGAATACCACGCTTCACTGAGCGCATCTGCAACCGAGTTGCCGTAATTACGTAACCAGGGCGGTTGGTCAACAATATGTCTATCTACTGGCTTAACATTCCTCATTTCCCAAATTAGACCTCAGGAAAGTAGATTAAACATTCAGAAATAGCAGAAATGCTACATTACCCCCCGCTAAGAATCTACTTCCTGAACAAAAGTATTAAGAAATAAATTCAATACACTAATTTAATACATTAAATAACCTGGCGATCACTCGCCGAACTAGTAACTATCTAGTTGCACAAAATTGTTTTATGACACTTCATTGTCTCAACTAATTTGATGGAACCTACATCTATTCCATTCGGCTTAGGTAGTCTGCACCTATGTTATCTGTTCCAGGGATTTACTCTACCCGGAAACGATAGGGTTGGACTTTAAGAGCCCATCGCATAACTCGATTGTTTGTTAACTTCGCAGTGTTTAGGAATTTCAGGGATCGTTGATCACACTGTGACACACTGCAATTGTGCTACGTAGTATCATGACGCTATGCCTATTACGTTCTATCATGATTGTCGTTTTATTAACCAATGACGTTCCTCCTTTTATTCGGATTTGAATAAAGATGTCGAATTCATACAAAGCGTGCTTGTGACATGGTGTCAGAAATATAAACAACTACGCCTACTCAAGTAAGTTGTACTTTTGCGCACAAATGCCGCACTAGTCTATAACTATGGAATCGCTACGAAGGCCCGATACTATGCGTTTTGACGCGGCCAATCTAGCGGTAACTTGGCGAAGATGGAAAGCAAATTTCAATGTGTACCGACAAGCTGCGGAACTGAGCGATAAAGCAGCCGTTACGCAAGTCGCAATTCTACTGCACAGCATGGGGTTCGACGCGGTTGAAATTCATGAAACGTTCACGTATGGTACAGATGAAGACAAAACTGACATTGAAGTTGTGTTACGAAAATTCGACGACTATTGCATTCCACGCGAGAATAGCGTCTACGAGCGATACAAATTCTGGAGCAGAGACCAGAAAGAGGGCGAGAGCATTGATCAGTGGGTCACTGATTTGCGCACTCGTGCGTCGACTTGCAATTTTGGAGATCAACAGGAGCTGTTGCTTAGAGACAAAATGGTGTTCGGCGTGCGTGACGAACGCATAAAAGAACGATTACTCAGGGAAACTGACCTAACTCTTGGTAAGGCACTGTCCATATGCAGAGCTTCCGAAGTTAGCAAGGCACAGTTACAAACGATGTCAACGAGTGGCAACCCTGAAACAAGCACTGAAGTTCACGTCATCAAACGCCGACAAGCTGACAAATATAAAGCTAAAGAGAGCACCAAACTGATACGCGATTGCAAGTACTGTGGGCGAACGCACGAAGCAAAGAAATGTCCCGCGTTTGGAAAAGTCTGCAGTCAATGCCAGCGACGCAACCATTTCGCAGCGGTTTGCAAGTCAAAAGTGGTGCGAGCAATAGACTGCGATGTTCGTGACGTCGAAAACGAACTGTTCATTGGTTCGTTGTTCATTGGTGACATTCAAGACAAGTGGCAGGCAGACGTATCATTTAATGATACACGCATTCGTTTCAAGCTTGACACCGGTGCTCAGGCAAACGTGCTGCCATATCATGTGTACTCAAAGTTTGCGAGCAGCGTGCCAATGAAACCGACAAGCTGTGTTCTAACGGCATTTGGAAACTCCAAGGTACTGCCTATGGGTACAGTCGTGCTAACCCACACGAGCGGTGATGAACGACATGCGGTTTCATTCTACATCGTCGACGATATCAAGTCAGCAATACTTGGACACGACGCATGCGAACGCTTGAAGCTGGTGTCCCGCCACAACATCGATGAAGTGAAGACGAATGAGAAGGGCAAGCTCACCAAAGAAGATCTGCTAAGCGAATACCCAGCAGTGTTCAACGGCACAGGCATGTTTGCCAAAGAATATCACATCGAGTGAAGTCAGGCCGTGCATTCAGCCGCAACGCAGAATCCCATACACACGTCACGATAAACTGAAACAGACACTTGATGACTTGAAGCAGAGAGAAATTGTCGATGACGTCGATCGTCCTACGGATTGGGTCAGCAACCTCGTTATAACGGAGAAGAAGAACGGGTCGATGCGTGTGTGCTTAGATCCGAAGCCTCTCAATACAGCCATCAAGAGAGAGCATTATGAAATGCCAACAGTCGCTGACGTCCAGGCCAAACTGGCTGGGAAGAAGATATTCACTGTGCTTGACCTCAAGGATGGATTTTGGCAAGTGCGTTTGAGTGACGAATCATCATATCTCACAGCGTTCAACACACCGTGGGGTAGAATGCGCTTCCTAAGAATGCCGTTTGGCATATGCTCAGCCAGCGAAGTCATGCAGAAGCGGAACATGGAGACGTTTGGTGACATCCACAATGTGCATATTATCGGCGATGACATGATTATCGCAGCTGTCGACAACGAAGAGCACGACGCGATCATCCGACTGGTAATGGAACGTGCGCAGGCAAGTCACGTGACATTCAACAAATCGAAGATACAATACAAGGTCAACCAGGTGAAGTACATGGGTCACATCCAGACGCCAGATGGTTTCAAACCTGACATCGACAAAGTGAAAGCCATATTTGAGATGCCTCGACCTGAAGACAAGACTTCACTGAGACGGTGTTCCTTGGAATGGTGAAATTCCTGTCGAAATTCATCCGGAACGAGTCTGACATTACAGCGCCACTCCGATCGTTATTGGCAACGGACGTCGAGTGGGCGTGGCATCCGGAACATGACGCAGCCATCGAGAGACTCAAAACAATATTGACCAGTGAACCAGTGCTGCGATATTATGATGTCACGAAGCCCGTCAAAATACAGAGTGACGCATCGCAACGAGGCCTTGGCGCTGCATTGATCCAAGAGCGGCAGCCAGTGGCATACTCATCACGGGCAATGACATCCGCTGAGTGCAACTACGCTCAGATTGAGAAAGAACTCTTGAGTATAATCTACGCGTGCGAAAAATATCACCAATACATCTACGGAAAGGTGGTGGAGGTCGAGACAGATCATCGACCTCTGGAAGCAATTCTGAAGAAGCCGATCGCACGGGCATCACCTCGCATCCAGCGTATGATGATACGCCTGCAACGATACGAAATCAATGTGAAGTACGTGCCGGGTCGTCTCATGTACCTCGCTGACACGCTGTCGCGAGCGTACAATCCTAAACAGGAAGAAACGAACGATCTACATGCCGACATGGAAGTCATGGTGCATACACTGGTGGAAAACATCCCGATGAGTGCTGTACGAAGAGAGCAGATACAGATCAGGCATGGCTGGCCTGAGTATAGACGAGATGCGCCGATCGTCATCCAACAGTACTGGCACCAGCGAGACGAGCTGCACGAGGCTGAAGGCATCGTGTTCTTAGCCGACAAGATAGTGGTGCCAGCATCTCTGAGACAACAAATGTTGAAAGTCATCCACGAAAGTCATCTCGGTGCTGAGAAGTGCAAGGCCAGAGCGCGCATGTGCTTGTATTGGCCGGGCATGAGCACCGACATAGAGGAAGTCGTGTCGAAGTGCCAAGCGTGTCTGAGGTACAGACCAAGGCAACAGCGTGAGCCGCTGAAGCCTCATCCCATCCCCAGTCTACCTTGGGAGAAAGTTGGTATGGACGTCATGACATACAACAACCATGACTACTTAGTGATTGTGGATTATTATTCCAAGTACCCTGAACTATGCAAGCTCGACAGTAAGACGGCCAACAGTTTGGTTGTGCACTGCAAGTCGGTGTTCGCGAGGCACGGCATACCTCGCGAAATCATCAGTGACAACATGCCATTTAACAGTGCCACCTTCAAGGCGTTCCTGTCCGAGTGGGGAGTTGAGGGAACAACATCCAGTCCGCGGTACCCACAGTCAAATGGTGAGAGCGAGCGTTTCGTTCAAACGCTGAAGCGCATGCTGCAGAAGGCGAATTTCGATCACCGTGACCCATACATTGCGCTCTTAGAGTATTGAAACACGCCGGTGTCTGGCATGACGTTATCGCCAGCTGAGATGTTGATGAGCCGTAAGTTGAGGACGAAGTGCCTGATTCGAAGTCAGCGTTGCGTCCACGGGTAGTCAGCGCAACTTCTCAACTACTACAACGCCAGGCGACGTACGCCAACCACTACGACCGTGGCGTGCGTACGCTACCTCCACTGCGTGAAGGCGATGCCGTACGCATTCGCTCCGGTGCAACATGGGAGCGAGCCGTCGTGAGCCGAGTCGAGAATACTCCTCGCTCATATACGGTGACAAACGAAAACGCGCAGGCATACCGACGAAACCGGCGCGACCTCCTGAAGACGAAGGAGAAGCCGCCGCTCCCGACACCGCCGACCGCGATCGACGAGCCGGAGGCACAAGGAAGGCCTCATCATCAGGCTGTCCCCGAAGCCGTGGCTCCTTTGCGACGTAGCAACCGCAACGCAAACCGCCCAGGGTGGTTGAGTGATTACGTCGGCTGAATATGCCAGACCAGATGAGGACAGTCTACTCCAATGAGGCTGGTCACCTGTTTTTGCGTTAATTGCGTTGTTAGTGTTTTTAGCAGTTAGTATTCGTGACTTTATATAACCATATTAATTACTTCGATGAAAGGGAGATGTGACACACTGCAATTGTGCTACGTAGTATCATGACGCTATGCCTATTACGTTCTATCATGATTGTCGTTTTATTAACCAATGACGTTCCTCCTTTTATTCGGATTTGAATAAAGATGTCGAATTCATACAAAGCGTGCTTGTGACACACACTGCACAATGAAACTTCGCCCATATAGGTATAAGTGAAATTTCTCGAGTCCCCAAACAATTGCCAGACATTCTCTTTCTACTACGGAATATCGCCTTTGCGTGGGATTGAGCTTCTTGCTCGCAAACGCGACTGGGAATAAGACTCCGTTATTCTCTTGGAGTAACATTGCTCCGAGTCCGGTATCGGACGCATCTGTACGCAAGACAAAGGGTATGTTTACGTCAGGCAATTTGAGGATAGGCGCCTTACACAGGGCCTGCTTCAGTTGAATGAAGGCCTTATCCGCCTCATCATTCCAACTTACCTTGTTAGGCTGTTTTGCCTTTGTGAGATCAGTCAATGGAGCCGCGATTCTGGAATATCCATTAACAAACTTCCGGTAATATCCTGCTAAACCTAGAAAAGACCTCACTTGTTTCTTCGTGGTAGGAATGGGCGCTTTCCTAATCTTGTTTACCTTGTCTTCCTGGGTCTTCACTTCTCCTTGTCCTACTTGGTGTCCCAGGAAATCAACGGATTCAAACCCAAGATAACACTTCGACGGTTTTATAGTGAGACCCGCTTGTCTCACTCGGACGAACACTGCTCGCAGTGTTGATAAGTGATCGGCCCATGTTGAGGTCTGAATCAATACATCGTCAACATAATTGGTAACACCACCGAGGCCATCTAAGAGTATGCGCATCATGCGACTGTACGATGCGCCGGCGTTGACTAGACCGAAAGGCATGACGCAGAATTGGAACAACCCTTGGGGAATACAAAATGCGGTTTTCTCCTTATCTTCCGGTTCCATCCTTATTTGCCAGTAGCCTTTGCAGAAATCTAGTTTGGACAAGTACCTATCCTGCCCCACCTCAGCCAAGATAGTATCTGGATTTGGCATAGGTTCTGCATCGAATTTAGTAACCTTGTTTAACTGGCGAAAATCTACTACCGGTCTGTATGTGGAGTCAGATTTACGAATTAGTAACAAAGGCGATGAGTACGGTGAATGAGATGGCTCAATCACGCCCATTTCTCGCATCTTCTCAACCTCCTGTTTTACCACTCCCAACTTGGCTAATGGAATACGATTACCTCTCTCTGTCACTGGGGTTATGGGACTTACCAAATCTATCGCTACCTTTTCAAAGGGCGTGTTTACGATGGGGATCATTTGTACAGGAGCCTTAGGGACATTGCCTCGACTAACGGTCCTCTGACAGATGTCACATGACTGGCAGAATCTATGGACATCACCCACTATCCCTGGCCAGTAGAAGTTAAGGAGGATTCTATCTAGCGACTTCCTAATTCCCTGATGTCCAGATAGGATAGTTTCATGTCCTAACGTCATGACTCGATTGCGCAAAACTCGGGGAACTACTAGTTGTTTCACAGTCTCACCCTCTTTCTCTTTCTGAAACGAGCGATAAAGGAGCCCCCCTTTGATCACGAATTGACTTGTTTGTTCTCCCTTAGGTTTCCCTTTAGTCTCTTCAGCCGAATCAAAGCATTTCTTTAAGGTCTCATCCCCCTTTTGCTCTCTCAAGAAATCATCGGCGGATATACTCGCACCAACAACTTGAGGCACTATCAAAGGTTTTGTGGGCTTGGAAAGGCGCTCCCGTTGAGCAAGGGTTTCTACAGCACAACCAGTGACTGGGGTGTTATTCAAAGGGGTCTCACCAGTAACGGGGACACCATCTGACTTGGTTCCTCGAAAATGATAACCTTCACTGTTATCGGAACAGGGCAAATTTAGTTCATCAACGTTGCCAATGACTAAGTCATAAACGGGGTTGTTTAGACATAGGGCTTCAATTTCTCCTGTGAAAAAGGGAGTTCTCACATAGCACCGGGCAGTTGGGACTTCAATGACGGATCGGTCCATCAGCATAAGGACTTTGGTTTTCCCAGTTAACTGATTCTCCGGAACTAGGCTACGTCGTACAACGACTCCGTTACACCCGCTGTCGCGTAGTACTTTCACTGGGGATCCCCCCACATACCCCTCGACAACAGGTAAGTTACAACCGTTTTCATGTTGTACACAAGCACTAGCAATTACGGGGATCTTACATCCACATTGCAAGGTGACATCAGTCCCACCCACAGGACAATGGTGACTAGGGGAATTCTGGTTTAGCACAACTGCACAATTCCCAACCACTGGTTTCATCCTTTGTGGTGGAGGATTCCTATTCTGCACTCCCACTGTACACTGTCTCGCGATGTGACCTGGCCGATTACAAAGGAAACATGTACGCGGCGGAGGAACGGGCCGCGGGGTAGGGCTAGAAATAGGGTACCTCCCCTCCCCTGATCTACTTTTCGGGACGGGTGAAGGGACGGGAGTTGGTCGGACTCGATCTCTACGATTTTCCCGTTTACCATATGATGAATGGGCATCTGTAAATGTTCTCACCAATTCTAACAAATTCTCTTTCCCCACCGGTTTGTGTTCTCTCAGAAACACGGACAGTTCCCTAGGGCACATAAACAAGAATTGCTCTCTCAGAATGAGTTCCTTAAGGCCCTCGAAAGACTCATTAATGTTTGACAAAGAAATCCACTGAGTCAAATAATGCTCCATACGAGCAAAATACTGCGACACTGTTTCGGTCGAATTTAGAGAACAGGTGTAAAACTTCTTACGAAAATCGCCTACAGTCAGTCGGTACCATCCGAGCAATGCTTGCTTTAACTGGTCATAATCGTTGGCCACGGAAATCGGGGAACGGGAATAAACTTCCAGTGCATGACCAGTTAACAATGCGCTCAGAAATATAGCGTAATTCTCGCGCTCCCAACCCTGGTTTTCCGCATATCTTTCAAAGCGCTGGAGATAGGCATCAATCGAATCCCTGTCTTCGTTAAAACAGGGTAACGGAGGACTACGGACTCCCTTAGTAATGGTTGAAGCATTACTCACCGAATCTCGGTTCTCTAAGGTAGTAGCCTCGTTGTGGAGCCTGGCCATCTTTTCTTCATGCTCCATTTCACGCGCGCGTATCTCCATATCGGCTTGCCTTGCCGCCTCATTTTCTCGAAGTCTCTCCTTCTCCATATCGGCCTGGAGCCTCTCTTTCTCCATATCGGCCTGGAGCTTCTCTTTCTCCATATCGGCCTGGAGCCTCTCTTTCTCCGCCTCGCGAGCGGCCTGTCGCTCAGCCCGGGCGGTTCCTTGTTCATCGCGAACAAATGCCTGAAGTTCGGGACCTGTTAACCCTAACTTCTCGCCTAACTCAATTAATTGAGCAAGATCCATGTTTGCAAACTATTGCAACACACGAAACTATCACTAAACGGATATCACGTTTAAGTATTACACAAGGTCAATCACCTGTAAACCACAAAAGTGCTAGCTACGCTACAACACTCCACACCATCTTCTCATAAGACTGGAATAATGAATTCACTATATGATTTCAACCACGTCGTGTCAACTATCAACACACGGAAATTCTGTGAGACTAATCTGCCCAATGCCAACTCGGCAATTGCAACAAGTAATTCAACTTCCTCGTACAGCTGAAAAATAACAAAGCTCCTACTTACAATAATGATACGATTAATTCATGGTCCTTTACTGTCGCAATAAACAGTCTAATGCCTCAAAACGTGAATGATACACTATAAATATAACGAGATATATGGGACTCAAAATTATGTCCGGGCAGAAACGACAAGGGGCATGTGAATTACCCTACACTACAGCTACTGGAATAGATGTAGGTTTCGTCTCTAGCCACGGAACAACGCTGACACTCCACGGAACCAGAGTGCAGCTAAGTTCTCAGGCATGTTCTATGTTGCCGTCACGTGTTACCCGCAATTCATAGCGTTGACCGAAGGTGTTATTTTAATTTTCCCCTCGCCGGAATCCCGCGTACGAGCCCCCAATTATGTCACGGATTAGCGAGGTCTCCATACACTAGAAGGCTCAGTCTAGTAGGGTTCTTATATATCAAGGTCAATGCATATGAGAAAGAATGGTTATCGTGAACAAGCAACAAAGAACGAGGAAAATTTAATAAACTTTATTACAAGATATCTTCCTTTTGGTAAATATCTCGATTAACAAAATAAACAGAATAAAGAAATCCCGTAACCAAATCTTAATAGAACATAATAAACAATAACACTGAATCTTTAGAAGTAGTAATAGAGGTTAAGTACCGCGCATGGTCGGATTCGGATGGGTGGAAGCGGAAAGTACCCGGATGTAGGTCAATGTCAAGTACACGGATGTAAGTCAAGGTCACGTGGCGCCCCCTACCGGAATCTCCGGAACTAAAATAGCGCCACCTAGCGGATATTTGGCGAACTAAATATTTCCCTCCAAAACCAAAATAGCGCCCCCTGGCGGATAGTTGGTGAACTAAAATAAATCCCCGCCAAAACTCAAAACAGCGCCACCTACTGGATTTTTTGGGAACTAAAATAGCACGTCACCTTGCGGAATTTTTTGGAATTAAAATAGGGTGACCAGCAGCGCCCACTATCGGAATTTTTCGAGAACAACTATTCAACTAAATGTTCGAGTACTTCCCAATTTCGTGCATCTTAGTTTAACCATTAGCGCCCCCTGGCGAATTTTTTGTGAACTAAATTGACCCTAACGGATAGGTCATAAACTACAAGTGGTGCCACCTGACGGACAAGTTGTGAAGTAAATGTTCGAGTACTGCAAATATTCGTGTCTCTTGCACGCTTGCGTGCAATAGAGCCCCCTGACGGATAGATCAGGAACTACAAACATCATCCCCTAGTGGACAAATGTTCGTTCGGCACGACCACGTGACCTTTATGTTCTGTCGAACTGTTATAAAAGGCCTGCGTCTGTTTTTTGTGGTCATTATATCTTACATTTTGGAAGATGAACAACATGACTAGTGATAACGTCCGACAAGGGATTTTGCTACCGAAGGCGCAGCCTTCTCCGGCTACGGGACTACTCGACCTCTCGACCCCAACAATCAACCCGGACCAACAACCAACGACCAGTTCAACGACCAGTCCGACGGCCAGTTTGACGACCAGTTCGCCGATCAAACCAATTTCGTCTCTGTCATCAGCTCCGACAATCAACCCAATTTAATGTTTTTGTCCCTATGGGACAAAAACAGAAAATTTTCCGAAAATTTATACAACAACCACTTTAGTGGTTGTTGTTAAAATTTTCGCGAGGTTAACCCCAACTTTTTTTCTCTAGCTAACCTAATTAGATATTTTTAACCGCTAGATGGCTCCATCATGTGACATAGTACTCTGATTATCCGCTAGGGGGCGCTACGACGGAAGTCCGATTATCCGCTAGGGGGCGCTACGACGGAAGTGACGTCGTACCGGAAGTTACTTGACTGTCATGGCAGCCTCTACTAGGGACGCTACGTCGGAAGTGAAGTCGCACCGGAAATTACTTGACTGTCATGGCGGCCTCTACGCTTCCTGTGTTCCCGGAAGTGTATCAACGAATAGAGATCTATCATGGCCAGTAGACGGCAATACTCTGACATTATCCACTAGGGGGCGCTACACCGGAAGTGACGTCGTACCGGAAGTTACTTGACTGTCATGGCAGCCTCTACTAGGGACGCTACGTCGGAAGTGACGTCGCACCGGAAGTTACTTGACTGTCATGGCGGACTCTACGCTTCCGATATTTCCGGAAGTGCGTCAACGAATAGAGACCTATCATGGCCGGTAGATGGCAATACTCTGACTAATTACATTGGTGTCCGTTGAGTGGCGTCGGAAACCATGATGGTCACCTCTTTGAATGAAGTCCTGTCAGGTGGTTGTCCTTACATGTTATTGACATAGTCGTTTTCGATCATAGCAGTTTTCAAATTCGCTTGCTATGGCAGTGAGTGACGTAGTACTCCGATTATCCACTAGGGGTCTCTACGCCGGAAGTGACGTGGTACCGGAAGTCCCTTGACTGTCATGGCGGCCTCTACTAGGGACGGTACGCCGGAAGTGTGTCAACGAGTAGAGATCTATCATGGTCGGTAGATGACAATACTCTGACTAATTACATTGGTGTCTTGATGACTATGAAAACGAAAAACAAACACACTCATCCATAGCATCAACACAATTTTATTTGAATATTTCCCATATGATCTCTCTTGAACACTGTTCCTGTAGATTCCAAATCGATAATGCTAATAAGGTTCCCAACGTGTGATTTGGAAAGGTGTCGCCGAATGAGCTGCGCGCCGCGACGATGAAGGTCGTCTACGATTCCGACGACGACCACTGTCAAACGGAATGCTGGTTTCCTTTGATATGTCATCGTCCACTGATGCTGTCTGCATGTAAAGCCAACGATCTGAGTTCCCGACTAAATCCATTGGTGTGTTGACATCCTTGAGACCACGAGCGAAGGTTTCCCATCCCACCGGTTCAAACGACTTCCGTTTTCTCAACACGTCATTCACAAGGTCCACGATATTACTTCCGGGAACCGCCTTGTTTCTGTACATCATCTCGCCACGATCGTTCCAACTTACGGCCCCTTTTATTTTATCGAGTAGTCTTCGTGCTTTCTGCTTCATAGTTTTTGGAACGCTGTCGATGATTTCGTTTTCGATGCTCTCCTTTTCGACGACTTCATTTTCGTTAGCAGGTTGTACTTTGTTTTTCTCTTCACTGGGAATTTTTTCGACGACCACACGCACGGGTTCTTGCATACGTTTGTTGGAAAGATCGTTGTATCGACTCAATACCTGGTTATACAACACAACCTTTTCCCTCTCGTATATATCGCTTCGTTCTAATATGTCTAGCATTTCATTGTCGAGTCGTTGCAAAACCCTTTCGATAGGATTAGCCGGAGAAGGACGTTGTGGTTGAATGTTTTCCAAAATACGTGGACCGACCAGCGCCATCTTCTTTGTATACTCCATGGTCACCTGAGATGGAGACTGGAATGTCGAGTTTGTCGCTGAGGCCAGAGGCACATGTGCCGTAGTAGGCGCCTGAGATGGAAACGAGAATGTCGAGTTTGTTGCTGGGATCAAAGACACAGATGTCGAAGTAGGTGCCGGTTCAAGTGAATTGAACAATGTAGTGCTTGTCGTCGTAGTGTTTGTCGATGGCATACAGCGCTTGTGGGCAATGTGTTGTTTCCAGCTATCTTTCCGTGTGAAATGTCTCTTGCAATCGGGGCACTGGAAGGCCGCCCGTGATACTGGTGTAGGCTTGTTGGCAGCTGGTAGACGAGTCCATAAGCTCATAATGTACGTGTTTACTGTTCAAATGTAAAGAACGGAATGGCTCTTGGAACACGTCGGTCTAAGTTTGGTTTGTACAACTCGTTTTATACCAATAAACCGTCTATTCTGATGGAATTCCATCTTTTTGACGGAATCTTACGCGATAACACGTCGAATTGCCTGGAATTCCATCTTTTTGACGGAATCTTACGCGATAACACGTCGAATTGCCTGGAATTCCATCTTTTTGACAGAATCTTACGCGATAACACGTCGAATTGTCTGGAATTCCATCTTTTTGACGGAATCTTACGCGATAACACGTCGAATTGCCTGGAATTCCATCTTTTTGACGGAATCTTACGCGATAACACGTCGAATGGTCTGGAATTCCATCTTTTTGACGGAATCTTACGCGATAACACGTCGAATTGCCTGGAATTCCATCTTTTTGACGGAATCTCACGCTGTAACTCGTTTATTCTGATGTGCCATCCGTAGTCTCGTGTCATCCGTAGTCTCGTGTGACGTATCATCCGAAGTATCGTGTGATGTGTCATCCGAAGTATCGTGTGATGTGTCATCCGTAGTCTCGTGACATATCTCGGTCATAGTCTCGTCTCTTGTCTCGTCGGTACTCTCGTGTGACGTGTCATCCGAAGTCTCGTGACATATCTCGGCCATAGTCTCGTGTAATGTGTCAACCATAGTCTCTTGACATATCTCGGTCATAGTCTCGTCTCTTGTCTCGTCGGTACTCTCGTGTGACGTGTCATACGAAGTCTCGTGTGATGTGGCATCCGTAGTCTCGTGACATATCTCGGTCATAGTTTCGTCTCTTGTCTCGTCGGTACTCTCGTGTGACGTGTCATCCGTAGTCTCGTGTGATGTGTCATCCGTAGTCTCCTGACATATCTCGGTCATAGTCTCGTCTCTTGTCTCGTCGATACTCTCGTGTGATGTGTCATCCGTAGTCTCGTGTCATCCGTAGTCTCGTGACATATCTCGGTCATAGTCTCGTCTCTTGTCTCGTCGGTACTCTCGTGTGATGTGTCATCCGTAGTCTCGTGTGATGTGTCATCCGTAATCTCGTGACATATCTCGGTCATAGTCTCGTCTCTTGTCTCGACGGTATTCTCGTGTGATATCTCGTCCGTAATCTCGTGTGATGTGTCATCCGTAGTCTCGTGTGATGTGTCATCCGTAGTCTCGTGACATATATCGGTCATAGTCTCGTCTCTTGTCTCGTCGGTACTCTCGTGTGACGTGCATCCGAAGTCTCGTGACATATCTCGGTCATAGTCTCGTGTGATGTGCCTAGTTGATCTAAGTTCAATTCGTGACACGTGTTGGTCAAAGCATAGTGTTTCGTTTTCGTGACACGTGTTGGTCAAAGCATAGTGTTTCGTTAGTGCAACTAGTTGGTCTGAGTTCAATTCGTGACACGTGTTGGTCAAAGCATAGTGTTTCGTTTGTCCAACTAGTTGATCTAAGTCCAATTCGTGACACGTGTTGGTCAAAGCATAGTGTTTCGTTTTCGTGGCACGTGTTGGTCAAAGCATAGTGCTTCGTTAGTGCAACTAGTTGGTCTGAGTTCAATTCGTGACACGTGTTGGTCAAAGCATAGTGTTTCGTTTGTCCAACTAGTTGATCTGAGTCCAATTCGTGACACGTGTTGGTCAAAGCATAGTGTTTCGTTTGTACAACTAGTTGATCTAAGTCCAATTCGTGACACGTGTTGGTCAAAGCATAGTGTTTCGTTTGCACAACTAGTTGGTCTGAGTTCAATGTTCGATTCGTTCAGCGTGTTGGTCAAAGCATAGTGTTTCGTTTGTGTGACTAGTTGATCTGAGTTCAATTTGTGACATGTGTTGGTCAAAGAATAGTGTTTCGTTTGTCCAACTAGTTGGACTGAGTTCAATTTGTGCAGCGTAATCGGTTAAGTTTCTGTTTCGTTTACGCAACTAGTTGATCTGAGTTCGATTCGTGTCGTGTGTTGGTCAAAGCATAGTGTTTCGTTTGCACCACTAGTTGGTCTGAGTTCAATTTGTGCAGCGTAATCGGTTAAGATTCTGTTTCGTTTACGCAACTAGTTGGTCTGAGTTCAATTTGTGCAGCGTAATCGGTTAAGTTTCTGTTTCGTTTACGCAACTAGTTGGTCTGAGTCCGATTCGTGCCGTGTGTTGGTCAAAGCATAGTGTTTCGTTTGCACCACTAGTTGGTCTGAGTACATTAACATCTCTGTACTGAACTACACAGACATGAGTGGTTAACATATCTGTACTGAACTACACAGACATAAGTGGCTATCATATCTACTGAACTACACATACATAAGTGGCTATCATCTCTACTGAACTACACAGACATACTTGTGAAGGGTAAGACTATTAGTAAGGTTTCCAACATATCCTTTGCATTACACTATGAAAAAGACACAAGATGAGGTTTGCACAGTTTATTCGTGAACAACACAAACGTATTTACATGTCACGTTCCATAACTGCAAGAACCAGAGACTAGACATTGATACAGAGGCTTGCAAAGTTTAATCGTGTACAACACAAAAGAAAGTTCTTTACAGGTCACCCTCCATTACTGCCAGAACCATATGTTTCATAGTGTTTCGCCACTGTTTCGAAACAGATTCTTGCAACCATGTATTGATATTACACAACTGTTCGACTGTCACATCGGATAGCTTCACACCTGCGTCTAACAAAACGCTCAAACAGTCTTTCACCATCTAATTGGTCTGAGTTCATGGACGTGATGTGTGACTTGAGGATGCCTTTTCTTGTCGCTGAAACAGTAACGAGATGAGCTTAGTAATGAATGTTCACCTGATATATATAAGAAAAAATATAATATTATGGTCTTTTGAAAATGTTCTAACAAAATAGCATGAATACCATTTGAACACTATGAAAAATTGAAGCTTACTGTTATCTCTTCAAGTTGTTCTTCAAGCTGTTGTTCAAGTTGTTCTTTACGTCGCCGCTGTTTATCTTGCTTCCTTTGACAGCAGCCCTGCTTCACATGAGCGGACCGATTCCCTTTATACTTGAAGGTACTGCCACACATACAGCAAGTATAACGAGACAACAGCTTCTGACGCTTCGTCGGAGGTGACGATGTCAGGTTGATGGTTGGGTTGATTGTCGGAGCTGATGACAGAGACGAAATTGGTTTGATCGGCGAACTGGTCGTCAAACTGGTCGTCGGACTGGTCGTTGAACTGGTCGTTGGTTGTTGGTCCGGGTTGATTGTTGGGGTCGAGAGGTCGAGTAGTCCCGTAGCCGGAGAAGGCTGCGCCTTCGGTAGCAAAATCCCTTGTCGGACGTTATCACTAGTCATGTTGTTCATCTTCCAAAATGTAAGATATAATGACCACAAAAAACAGACGCAGGCCTTTTATAACAGTTCGACAGAACATAAAGGTCACGTGGTCGTGCCGAACGAACATTTGTCCACTAGGGGATGATGTTTGTAGTTCCTGATCTATCCGTCAGGGGGCTCTATTGCACGCAAGCGTGCAAGAGACACGAATATTTGCAGTACTCGAACATTTACTTCACAACTTGTCCGTCAGGTGGCACCACTTGTAGTTTATGACCTATCGGTTAGGGTCAATTTAGTTCACAAAAAATTCGCCAGGGGGCGCTAATGGTTAAACTAAGATGCACGAAATTGGGAAGTACTCGAACATTTAGTTTACAATTTGTCCGTCAGGTGGCACCACTTGAATAGTTGTTCTCGAAAAATTCCGATAGGGGGCGCTGCTGGTCACCCTATTTTAATTCCAAAAAATTCCGCAACGTGGCGTGCTATTTTAGTTCCGAAAAATTCCAGTAGGTGGCGCTGTTTTTAGTTTTGGCGGGGATTTATTTTAGGTCACCAACTATCCGCCAGGGGGCGCTATTTTGGTTTTGGCTGGGGATATTTAGTTCGCCAAATATCCGCTAGGTGGCGCTATTTTAGTTCCGGAACTTCCGGTAGGGGCGCCACGTGACCTTGACCTATATCCGGGTATTTGACATTGACCTTTGACCTTGACCTACATCCGGGTACTTTCCGCTTCCACCCATCCGAATCCGACCATGCGCGGTACTTAACCTCTATTACTACTTTTAGATTATCAAATTCCACTTCCTTTTTAAAGTGGATTATATCGCTACACGACCATACACTAGGCGCCAAGTGTTATCTAAGAATAACTCCCATAATATAAATACAGAGTATAAGCTAGTCCTCGCGGACTCTCACTACAGTAATATGTTACAACACACACATATATATATATATATATATATATATATATATATATGTGACTACTTCATGGGTAGTAATACCTCACTTCAAAACACAGATAACTACCAATCATAATACAGCAAATAATAGATACATTCAATCAGAAAATAGACATTGATACTGGGATAGTCCCATCTCGAATATATACGAACGTTTGTTGAAGTCAACACGCCGAGCTCGGAACACAATTAGAACGGTGTATCTCGGGCGCACGAGTGATGATGCCGAGCACTTGACGATTGCTGTCTTACGCCGCGAATTCTCGAGTCGCGTCCGTTCAATAATCGCACGGTCGCAAACGATTGCGAAGTCAGTTGAATACGTTCAACTGAAAGACGAAGCCGGGCAGTAGACGCTTACCGCCGGCCGCTACGAATTCGAACGAGAGGTCTTGTTTTGTCGCAAACGATCGAGAAGTCGGATGAACGGGTTCGCGCGAATGACGACGCCTGGCAGAATACGTTTACCGCCGGCCGCTACGAGTCGCATTCGGTCAAGCTTTCTGACGATATCGCTGTGAGACCGCTGTTCGAGGATGGTCCGTGCTGGGTGAGCGCGTAGCGAATATCGCTCATCGACGCAAATACGTTGGGGCCGACCGGAACGTTGTCTCAATATACCGCTGACGTGGCGGCATGGCTTCTTAGAAGCTCGATCGAACAGTCACTCTGGACACTGAATATTACACACACACACACACACACAAGCTTGGGAACGTAACCCACGTTAACGATTCCCACCACGCTTTACGACTTTTCTTGCCATTCTCTTGGCAGCAGGGCAACCTGTCTCGTTCAACCCTGGATCTGTCCCAGTCCTTCGCCAGCGCCCAGATGGCGAAATGCGTACAACAAACGTTTATATAAGCAGACCTAATGACACATCATATGACAGGTTTCCATCATGTCTATTGGCTAATGTAATATACAATTCAAACTAGGCATTGTGGAACACCCTCTCTACGATTACAGTGAAACCACCTGCTTGCCTAGAAACACTAGCAACAGAATACCACGCTTCACTGAGCGCATCTGCAACCGAGTTGCCGTAATTTCGTAACCAGGGCGGTTGGTCAACAATATGTCTATCTACTGGCTTAACATTCCTCATTTCCCAAATTAGACCTCAGGAAAGTAGATTAAACATTCAGAAATAGCAGAAATGCTACAGCAATACACTATTGTCCGCAAACGTTAAACACAGCACTCTGAAATCTTTTGGAATTACGAGTCCATTCTACACAATGTTTATTCATGACTCGGCGGAAATCGACGTGCCGTGGCGCCAAGCCGTACGAGCAGAAGTATTCACTGACCTTTGCCATCCAGGTAGAGTGCTATCCAATATTCGCCCGGTTTCTTGGTGTTGTGCATGTTGCATACGAAGGCGGCCGGGAAAGCGTCTATCGTCATAGCGAGTAGGCTGTCTTTGGCTACGATCGCACGAACGATGGCCTCGGCGTGCGGATCCAGGGCGAGTAGGCGGGCGATCTGCAGGGTCTCGATCAGAAGTCGTAGATGACGTTGCGACTCTTGTCGATCTCCAGTACGGTCTTGAACTCGGCGTAAGCGACGATGTTCACAGTAGTCGTCAGTGCATTGCGGAAATGAATCTCGATGCGCATGTTGCCCTTTTGTACTAGATGGAAGCAGCCATCGTCGCACGCGTCGGGGGTGTGATCCAAGCCGAAGAAGGTGTAGCCGTGTCGGAAGTCGACGCGAGTCAAGCTGTTCCCTTCTTCCTGCCACACCTTACCTGTCTAGTTGTGGTAGCACCTGACGAAGAGGTCGTCGTCGAAATTGGACTGGAAAGATTTGGAGGGTATCTGTCGTCCATCCACATACACGGCGAGGAAGTTGATGTGTTTTTTTTGGTGTGGAACGGATTTTTGTTTGGCTTAGGTTCCGTTGTAGTCGTCGTTATCGATGCAGCTCAGCACGAGACGTTTTGGAAGAGTGCCGAGGAAGATATTCTCGTGCGTGTGCGAGAGGGAATGGAGTAGACCTTGCATTCGACGGGTCGCATCGGATACTTGGCCGTGATTTGTTCGAGGGCTTTGATGCGGGCCATCTGCACGCCCGGATTCAGTGGGACCTTCTTAACGAACAGTGTGGCGTTGACTATCTTTATTTTGTAGTCGGGGTTGGCGCCGCCGGCCATGAGCGCGAACGTGTCCTTGCTGCACACCAGACGTATCTTGACCTCTACGCCGTTGATGAGGAATTTATCCTGGAGAAACAGATCCACGTGGGGACGACCCATCGCGACTCCAAGCGATCTTGTTGCGTATTTTGACGAACCCCGCACTGGCTGCAGCGGCTATTTCGACGGCTTCCGTGCGATTGCCCGTGTCCTTGTGCCACATCTGACTCGTCAGTTGCGTCTCCTTGGCATCGTCTCTATGTAGGCGCGGTAAGGGTACGTGTTGGTCGATGGTGTCACGAGCGTTCCGTTCAGGTAGACATCGACCTGACTGAACAGCGAACGGAGCCAGTTATTCACGGGATCGACGGGAGCGGCGGCGTCGAGGTCGGCTCAATCAGCTCCGTCGGCACGGGTCACCTTCGTTTGAACGTGTAGCGTCCTGCTGGCGAGATCCAGGTAATCGTCTCCCGATCCGGGTTTGACGAATTCTATCGGTCCAGCCCAGTCGAGTGTGGACATGGGTTGATGTTGTACCGTGTGACTATCGATTATGCTGGCCTGAGTCACGGTGACCAGATCGAGCTCGCTCTTCTTTCACACGATTGTTTATGCACGAAAGCCATTGTCGAGTATGTCGGACTCACGTTTTCACGACCATGTGCGTGACTTCTTCCGTCTCCCGGCTATACTGACCCGTTTCGTGACGGGTGCGCGTCTCATACGCTTGCGCAATTGCACGTCAGGGGTCAAGAGGTTGCTCAACATGTCCCTACTGGCAACCTTGACGCGACGTTTAGCGGCCGTTTTGAAGTTCTGTCCCGACAACGCGCCATCGGCTATGTGCGCGCCGGTCAGTACCGCTCTCCGGTCCAACGCCACGGCGCCTGTCTTGACTAGCGGCATGACGCTAGGCAGTAGACCTCCGAATAGCCTTCCTAGTTCGTGTTGGTATCGGGCACCCACGAAATAGGGAAGCGCACCATCCGCTTGACCAGTGTAGTAGTCGTTGTAATTCATCTTTAGAACAGTGCCGTCCGTCACCGTCGGAAATGAAGTGTCACTGTCACCTTACCAACCTCGAATGGCAGGCGTTGTCCAGTGTCGTCTCTTGTATCGATCTCTATCGTTCCGAACTGTTTACACAAGAGAGGTACGTATTGGACGTTATCGAAACACTTGGACACGGTGGACCCGTTCCGTCCGGTAACCGCAAATCTCCGCAACAACGGCGCGAGACTATCGCCGACGACACGTGACACCACGGTGTCCGTGTAGACGTACATGGTGGTGAATCCTTGATGTATGTCCACCACGGAAGCCGCCTCTTTTTTGAAGACGTCCTCACCACGAACATTGTCTTGTGTATCGGAGTATGTGGTTGATGCCGGTCTGATGTTGTTTCCACGCATTGGTGGGGGGGACGTGGGTGCATGTGGACTTTGTGTCGGTACTGGTGATCACCGTCGTATGGAAACCTAGTATGGTCTTACTGGCACTCCATAGGGGTATGCTAAACTCGGTTGTGGGTGTCATGTGCAAGGTCACCTTGTGAGAGTTGTCGCTATAGCTCAGTTTCGCCTTGACCCTATCCGTCGACATTTTTAACAGTGCCCTGTTGAAAGCACGCAACAATTGGGTCACGTTGTAGTACTCTCCGTGTTCCATCTCAGCAGACGGAGTGTATCCTGTACTATCGGACTCGTAGAGGTAGAACTTGTTATCCTCTTCACGAACGTTGTACCAAGTGTGCGGGTAGCGGAACTCTACCATATAGCAGTCCCACTCGCCGCTGCCTGACCGCACGACACGACGAGGCAAATCCGTGATGTAATGCGTCACGGTGTTATCGGTGTGCGTGCGCATGGAAGCATTGCTAGGCAACGTCATATAGTAATCATTCGTCGTCATGTTTCAACGTCGGGCTGGGTAGCAAATAACCCAACGAACTGCTCAACAGGGCCATCTACAGAGTTGGATTCCCGTGTCCGATCGACAGGTTGTAGATGCTGTCCAAGAAGACCGTGTATAACACGACGACCTGACACAGAAACACGATCTCCTCTTTGGGACACGCGGTGCCGAATATATGCCACGGAGTCCAATCTTTATGCGGCGACGGAGCGTCGACTTCGTCATCGTCGCTATCGGTAACGGAGACTGTTGTAGTCTCGTCCGTCATGGTTGGTCGAATAAAAGCTTGTCGGACGCGCGACTAGTCTTTATAGTCGACGAGGATCTTGGTATTGATCCAGCTGTTGAATTTCGAAGCGTATATGAACCATTTCACCAATACCTCCGTTCGCCTGCCATCCTTGTGTCTCTCCACTAACGATTCCACACGGTACAGTTTATCGGCCGGAACCGTCACCTTCTGCAACTCCGATTCGTATAAGGTTCCGTCCAGTGTCTCGCCGAGATCGTCCGTCAAGCGATAGACGGATGGATCGTACGGATGCACCTCGTGTATCGTAAATATTTCCTTGGTCCAATTCGCCATGTACCCTTTATCGAACCGTCTCTTGACCTTGCTTATACGCACGCGATCCGACACGTGGCACTTGGGTTAACATTTGCCGTGCCGACTGTCATACAAGCGCTGCCACACCTCTTCCTCATGCGACGCAATCACCTGCGACGGAGGCTTACCGATACTGCGATGGGGTGTGTCGTTGTACGAGAGTACCAGGATCTGAAGGATGTCGTGTTTCGTCAGGTATCGCCACGTACGCATCTTTAACGTGTGGTTGAAGCGTTCCATTATGCTTGCCTTGGTCACCTCGTTGTAGGTGGAGATGTGATGGATACCGTACTTTTTCAATACACCCCGAACGCCGCGGTTCAGGAATTCCAGTCCTCTATCGGTCTGCAAAGTCAGCTGACGATCGCCGTCGGTGAACAGACCGTCCGGCGCTCTCACCATCGACGGCGACGACTTGTTCTTCAGCGGAACGCATCGGGCGACTTTTGAGAAGACGTCGATCACCGTGAGTAGAAACGTCGTACCGTCGTTGTCTCTTTTCAGACTGGACACGTCGACGAGATCGGAATGCTATTGTTGATGCTGTCCTCCGACGACAACGCGTCGCCGCTTCAACTGTACTCTCATCGGTTTGTGTAGGGTATAGACGTTCTGTTCCGATAGCCATTGTTCGAAGAGCTTCCTCGGTACACGCTCGATAGTTCGGAATGTGGCGCGGCGGAAAGACTCGATTCCCCCGCAACTCCCCACCATGGCAGGGTCGAAGTAGACGCCTTGCAGTTGTTTGGGCCGCCGAACCATGCTAGATGAATAAGATAGTCGATGGTAATCGCACCCACGATGTGAAGTCCGGCGTAAGCGATAGCGACAATGCCGACTGTCCCGTGGATCGAACATTATGCTGTCAATTCGTGACGGTCCGCCTACTTTAAAGACTCTCCCATTTCGTTGTCGCGCCCTTGCTTCCTTCCGACGGTGGCGTGGGTAGGACGGACGGGTCCATTCGTCGTCGTCGCACGAGTGGTGTCCACTGCAACGTTCGTCGTGCTCTACCGAGCGATCGTGTGGCTGCTGCCGCCATTGCATTCTTCTTTTGTGCGTGTTGATTGTGTAGTTTCCTAGCCTCTTTACCCACCAACTCCATGGGTAGATTGATGTCGCCGAGTTCGCGCACAAACACCTACCATCCCATCGGATCGCCAACGGTCTTTCTCGCGCGCAACAGATCGTTCACGAGATCCACCACGTTACTTCCGGGTACCGCTACTCCTTCGTGGATGAGCTCTCCGCGCGCACTCCACGCGACGTCTCCTTTGAGACGTTCCATCAGTCGTCTGGCTTTGGGCTGAAGCGCCTTGGGAACGCTGTCGACGATTTCCGTTTTTATACATCCCGCCCCCGCCTCCGGTGGGGCCGGTACCGCTAGCGCCGCCGCCGCCGCCGCCGCCGTGGCCAATGTTGGGGGTGGTTCCAAGGGTCCTTCTCAAAGCCACATCACTAAATAATATAAAACTTTTGCACTTTGGGGGCCCCTGAGGTGCCCTTAGAATGATTAAATCAAATACAGATTTCTTGTGTATAGTTGCAGCACCCTAAGATACATCTATGCAAAATTAGATAAAAATTTACTGAACAGTTTTTGAAAAAATAGGCAAAATGTGACAAATTGCCACTTTTTTTGGCCTTTGGGTGCCCTACTGGGCCCTTAGAATGATTCAATCAAACACAGATTTCTCATGCATAGTGGCAATACCCTAAGATACGTCTATGCAAAATTAGAGAAAATGTTACTGAACAGTTTCTGAGATACGGCAGCTAACGGCGGACGGCAGACGCAGAGTGATGGCAATAGTCTCTTGGACCTTCGGCCCAAAGATGTATAGCCACATGTACCAGGAGAAAAAGGTACACGATAGAACCATAGGTGAGATTTTGTATGTTTTTATATTCCAACAAAAACAATGCCAACCATTCAATATGTCATTGGCGGCTTCGTGTGTGGAGATCTGATGTTTTTCTTTTAAATCAATCTGTCTGTCATTAGCCGTCGCTATATTCATTCTCCGTTTATTCTATATATTTTCCTTCTTTTCTTTGCTAAATCTGTGACATAAACAGCATCTGGTCCACGTTTCCTTTTGGTAATTTTATCGGTCATGACTCATTTGCATGGCGGTGGCTAATCCAAATACACACGTTGATGATGTTTTTCTTGCATTTATTAACTTGATGTAGCTAATCGAAGACTGACTGACAGTTCCGTATATTAATGAGCATGCTTTATATGGATTGTGAAGGTGGGACCAAAGTGGAAAACGCACATACGTGCAGTTATTTTGTCCATATATTGTTAGGGTCATTAGTGATTACTAAAACATAATTCTAATGAAATAAAGGCATAGAATTACATGAAATAATCATATTAACAGGATTATTTAATAATTACATACATTACAAATATATAAAAATTCTCAAAGAATCGTTTTAAGTTTTACTAGTATTATTTATTATCTTTAATGTATACATCATGGATAGCACAGGACAGCATATAAAACAATATGCATAATTAAATTTGGCAACAAACAAATTGTTAGTAAAAAAATAATATATACTGCATCATAGTATGATAAATTACCTCTGGTAGACATTATTAAAATGCAGCAATAATTACTCAAACTAATAGTAATAACCGCAATAAATACCCTCAGCTGCTGTCAACATTAAGTTTAACGTAACCTTATTTAATTAATTAATTTAATGAAATATCGTGTAATTATTGTCAAAAAGTCAATAAAATTAAATATGAATTGTGAACTATCCCCACGTCTGAAGGATCCATAATTTATAAAGTGGCGCCACCTACCGGAGTTTCCAGTGGAATTAATAAATACATGTAAAAATGCGTGAATTTCTTTTCTTATCGATAAAAAACAGTAAAAAAAAATATTTTATTACGTAATAATTGTGCATGTGTAGCATAGGTGTTGTAGATATATGGTGTGAAGTTTGGTGACTGTAGGTGACCGTTTTCATGTTTTTTTTAGGTGCGGGCCTAAACTGCAAAACTTACCCAATCATGCAAAAGTTCCCGAATTCATTTCGTATTTATAAGTATAACTACAAGGGCATTTATTACAGTAGGCCTACATGTAATTATAACGCTATGCCTAAGGCTAAGTACGCTTTGTGTAGACCCTTTCAGTTACCACCCAAACATTAAATTGTGAACCATAAATAATTCTTTCGAAGGCCTAATATGTATGGCACCCTGGCCATTACCAATTAAATTTAAAGCCTAGGCAAAACGTCCGGTAATCACCATAATCGGCATAACTCATAATGCCCGTGATTACTAATGACAGTATATATATATATAGTCAGTATGCCGATTGCCGAACGTCCCACATGATCATCATAATTGTGTTCTAGTCAGTTACGGTTGACGCATTCTACTTGGCATATTCACTTTTCGAATAAGAATGCAACGAATGCAAACATAAACTAACATATTTCACAAACCGTTTCCCTCAATTTTGTGTTCGTTAACCCACTAACGGCGCCGTATCTGACTATATTCATGCGCAGGCATGTAAATAAAGAAAGTGCACGTAAATGGGTGACGTCATGTGCATGAACAGTCAGGCATTTAGCGTTTCCCGTACGGGTGGAGGGGTAGCACGAAACGCGCTCCTAAACGAGACTAGAATAAATGGTGCATTCCAACCAGGCGGTAGAGGATTGCGAGTGCTGCATTCTGGCACGGGGACATTCTGACAATTTCCGTTCCTTTCCAAAAGTGTTGTGATTGCTACTTATAGGTTAAGTCGAATGCCTAAATATGCTGAGATTATGTTTGTCTAGCACCATGCACTTTGGTGGTATCTTTTTAAGAACATGCAAAACAGCGCACTCTGAGTTTGTCAGGAACATTTACTACACCGTTCCCGGCGTGAGACGATTGCTACTTGGAAGCGGGACTGCCATCCGATGTTTCAGTTCCGGCGGCAGACCAGAGACAGTTATGAATGTTTTTGACAGAAAAGCAAAACGAACTCAGAAAAATATAAGTGCCCTCAATAAAGAATATGAACTGTACGAATACTTGAGAGAAGAGGTGAGCGAACTTCAAAATTAGGGTTATTCTTGAAGCGTTTGCAACTATTTTGACTTGCATATCCTCCTTGGGAAATCGGTAAACGTGTCACGAATTATAATATTACTTGTAGATAGTTGTATTGTAAATAATTATAATAATCGGATAATACATATTCTGGAAAGGTTACACATTCGGCAATAATTTTATTAACATAACAATAATAGAAATCATTAAAATATGGAAATAATATCACCAAAACACCATACATACACGGACCACTTTTATTAGACCACTATTTGAGCGCACTTGCGTATGTGTATGGCTGGTGCAATGATACTTTTTGAATGTAATCACTCCATAAAGAGCGTGGGCCAAATCATCTGTCCTTAGATTTCCGCCGCTTTGAATTCCCGCTCTCCCGTGGGCCGAAACATCCGACACGGCACTCCTGGTTTTTGTAATGTGGGCTGAACCATCCGTCTGTGTGGGCCGAACCCGTCATGTACATCCGGGACCCCTGACAGGTCTAGAAACACTGTCGTGATGTGTCCTTGCACATTTCAAATATATATATATTAAAATTTAATATATCCAGTATAATACCATATTATCGTTGTGTCTCCTAAGTCTTGTTCGTGCGTCGGGAATTTACGTAGCAAAGTGATCCCCGTTCGTTTCCGGTTTAACTATGGAGATCATGATAGACCACACCGATTGACAGCTGTGATTTGTTATTTTGCACAGCTACTGAGGACAAATTAAGAAAATGCATGACCAATGGCAACGACCAATCTCTTGACTCCAGATCATAAAATGTAAATGGGTGCTTATCATTTTAAAATAAATAATGAATACTGTCATGATTGATAACGATAAGATAATTGATAATGATTAATTGTCGTCTTCAAAAGCATGCGGTCCTGATGAAATGTCATCTCGTTTCCTTAAGATTGTTGCAAATGAGTTAGCTCCAGCTCTTAGATTTCTGTTCCAGCAATCTTATGACCAAGCAACAGTCCCAAAACAGTGGCGCCAAGCACTGGTTACAGCAATTCAAAAGGGCAGACAAAAATCAGATGCCTCCAACTACCGACCCATATCCTTGTATCTGTCGCATATCTTTCGAGGTATCCCCATGTCCATCCCTGCTCTTTCATCTCTTTCTCTACTGTCCTTCTCCAGGTCTCTTTTGGTCTGCTTCTCTTTCTCCGGCCATCAGGAGTCCATCTGAGGGCAATTCTGGGTAAGGCTGTAAGGTGGCATTCGTAGAACATGTCCGATCCATCTCCACCTATGCCTCTGGATTTCTTGTGTGATGGATTTGGCAGCAATCCTCCTGTGTACCTCGGCGTTCGTGATGATGTTCGGCCAAAATATGTTGAGAATTCTTCGAAGGCATCTGTTCTGGAAGACTTCTAGCTTGTGGCTGATGGTCTTGGTCATCTTCCAGGATTCAGCTCCATACAGAAGGGTGCTTAAAATGTTGCTCTTGAACGGTCTGATCTTGGTGTTTGTGCTGATGCGTCTTGATCTCCACGTACTTCTAAGTGCTGCAAATGCTTGGCTGGCCTTTGAAATCCTTGTTCTTCTCTCTTTTTTGTCCGCACTGGTTGTCATTTTGGAACCCAGGTACGTGAAATCTTCTACATTTTAAATTTCTTCACCATTAAACATGATGACTGCTTCCGTTCTGCTGTTCATCCTTAAGTGCTTTGTTTTTTTGGTGTTGATCTTCAGTCCAATCTGTCTTGCTGTTCTTGCCATGCTATCTGTCTTGGCTTGCATATCCTTGTGTCGATGTGAGAGCAGCGCTATATTGTCGGCAAATTCCAGGTCTTCCAAATGGCTTGTAAGGGTCCAACATATACCTCCTTCCTTCACTAACCACACTCTTCATAATCCAGTCTATTCAAAGAATGAAGAGAAAGTGTGAGAGTATACATCCCTGTTTCACCCCGGTGCTGACTTTAAAGGTATTGGTCAATTTGTTGTTGCAGATCAGATTAAAAATCGCTGCACAGCATCTTCACTATTTTCACTAGTTGCTGAGGGACTCCATAGTGGCACAATATCCTCCACAGATATTCGCAATGGATGCTGTCAAATGCCTTCTCTAGGTCTACAAAACTGGCGTATAACGGTGTGTTCCACTCTTTACTTTGCTCAAAAATCTGTCTCAGCGTGAAGATGTGGTCAGTGCAAGACCGTCCCGATCGAAAGCCTGCCTGTCGGATATGCTTGTCAAGTGTTTCTACCAGTCTCTTATAAATGATCTTGCTGAATACCTTGCTAGTGAGGGACACCAAGGTGATGCCCCTTCAGTTGTTGCAGTTTGACAGGTCTCCTTTCTTGGGCAGTTTGACTATCAGTCCTGTCTTCCATGCTTCTGGTATTGTTTCATTTTCCCATATGTTACTAAAAATCTCTGTCAGTAACCTTGGTGTCTGTGTTTCTTCTGCCTTCAACATTTCTGCTGTCACTCCATCTACTCCTGCTGTCACTCCATCCACTCCTGCTGCCTTACCATTCTTCATTCCCATGATCGCTGCTTTCACCTCTTCCATAGTTGGTGCATTTATGTTGTCCAGATCCTCTATTGCTGCTGGTATTTCTGCTGTATCAGGAGGTTCTGGCCTGTTCAGAATGGTCTGAAAATGTTCTTTCCACCATGCTATCTTATCAATTTCACTGAATATGATGTTGTTGTCCTTGTCTTTCACTGGTACATCATTGTTGCTGAACCCTCTATTTAGAGTTATGGTAATTCTTTAGATCTTGTCTTTTGGCTGCTTCCTCTGCCTCATCTGCAAGTCTTTCTATGTACGTTTTCTTGTCTGCCTTTGCCAATCTTTTTACTTCTTTGTCTAGTTCTGTGTATCTTCCCTTAAGTTGGTGCTGAATCCTCTCTAATCTGGTTGAACTTATTTTTTTTTTGATTTTTTTTTTTTCAACAATTTTCTACCAAGTTTTTGCCTGGATCCATTCTTTCTTCTTCTTCTTTTTGTATCCTAAGAATTTATCTCCTGCTTCTCTGAAGGCTTGATTGAAGGCGTCAATATTCATTTCCTGTTGCTCTCCCAGAACTTGGAAGCGGTTCTTGAGTTCTTGTTTGAAGACTTGCTTTACCCCAACATCTTTCAATCTGGCAGAGTCAATCACTCTTCCCCTTTCCAGTCCTCTTCTCGGCCTTGACATCTTATAGAGAACTTCTCCATTTCCCATTGATGAGGATATGGTCGATCTGGCTTTTGGTTACTCCATCTGGCGATGTCCACGTTGTCTTATGTTGAGACAATGTCCCTCCAACAATCATGCCATTTTCTTCTCAAAAGTCACTCTCCATTGTCATTGATATGTCCAAAACCATGTCTTCCTATCACCCGTTCTCTGCCTCTGTTATTGTTTCCAACTCGGGCATTGAAATCTCCAATGATCAGCAGCATGTCATGCGCTCTTACTTCTTGTGTTGATGCCTGCAGTTGTTCATAGAAAAGTCTTTTTTATTCTGCATCCTCAATTGGTGTGTACCATACGATCTCTGTTAGGTTGGTGTATCTTGAGTTGAATCTGGCCTTCAGAAGTCTTGGTCCAAGTGGTTTCCATTCAGTTAATGCTTTTTCCAACTTGTTGCTGATTATTAGGGCAACTCCTTGTGTGTGCTGGTCATCTGGTCTTCCAGAAAAGAGTACAGTGAGGCCTGATGCTTATTTCCTCTTTCCAACTCCCGTCCATCTTGCTTTGCTGATTCCAAGGATATCTAGTTTGTAGTTGTCAAACTCCTTCACCACCTGAGCGAGCTTGCTGGTCTGGTACAGTGTGCGCACATTCCAACATGCTACTCTGGTCCTCCTCCTCGGCTTCAAGGAATCCACTATCGGGGCGCCAGCTGCCTGCTAGGTTTGGCTGTCACCCGTCATCTGTCCGGTGTCCTGGCATGTTTCATCCCTGTCACCACAAATGGTTTGTGCTCTGGTATTCCCGTAACAATGTTTTTTTACGAGGTGGGGTTGTTAGCTTCTTATCCCATCGTAAACAATCTGTTTCAGTCAGTGACACACATTCTTCCTGGGCTAATGTCATTTCCGGAATCCTTCAGGGATCTGTCCTGGAGTCGGTCTTATTCCGTCTATACATAAACGACATCAAGGAACAAATAAATTCAACAGTTAAACTGTTTGAAGACGACAGCATCCTATACAAAGAAATAAAGGACACAAAAAAATCAACAGATATTACAAAATGATTTAGAAACCCTCACCACCTGGTCTAAGAAGTGGTCAATGAACTTCAATGTTAAGAAATGTGCAGTTCTCACCATCACACACAAACGAAACCCCAAACTATATCAATATTCATTAAACCATGTTCAAAAGCACGACTACCTTGGAGTCACAATATCACATGATCTAAGATGGAATGACCACTGCAACAAAATAACCACCAAAGCCAGCCACACTCTTGACTCTTAAGAAAAATACTGTCACCTTGCTCACAAAATGTCAAAGAAAAAGCTTACCAAACCCTTGTCTGACCACAAATTGAATATGCCAGTGAAGTCTGGAATCCTAACACAACTGAAATTAACCACATAGAACAAATCCAAAGAAATGCTGCAAGATTCATCTTCTCCTACTACTGAAAAGAAACACATTAAACCTCTCATAAACAAACTCAACTCGGACTCGCTCCACACATGTCGCCTCATTCAACAAGCATCAGTGTTTTACAAAATCCACTACCACATCAGCCCTCCGTCATGTTTCCAGCACGCAACGCATATCTCCAACAGAATTGACCATCCACTTAAATACACCAACACAATAATTCCAACCATCAATGCATATAAATATGCATTCTACCCCAGAGTAGTATCCATATGGAACAGATAACCACCATCTGCTGTTCTACTCATCACGCCATCATTGCCAGCCTTATGTGTGTCGCCATGCCCAGTCATCAGGGAAATGCAACCCTTGCATGGCGTCCACATCCTCTAAAGCCACAAACTTTATGTATATAGTGCACCACTTGTTTTTATCTGCGCTTTTGTTTGTTTTTCGTTGTTTTTCTTTCTTTATTTTGAACATCCTTCTACACAATTTTTTCCATTTTTGTTCGACTGCCCTGACATTACACACCGCACAAATCCCAGTTTAACTGTGAACTGCTGTAAAGGGATTACTATATCAAGCATCGAGCAAATCTACATTTTTGTTTGTGGTGTAATTTGGTCTCCTGTATTTATAGTTCTCGTAATTTCTGCCAGGTAGTTCTGTTACCTGAGCACTATCAGATCCATGGCAAGCCACCAGAGGCATAAAAATAGAAAACGTTTCTTTGCAGGATAAAGCAGTGCAAAGGGTACGGAAATAGTTGCTTTACAAAAGCAATAATACAGCCAAAACATATATGCAGTTATCAAGAAGAATAACTCTGTATGTATGGCTGCATACTTTCATAATGTTCCAACCCAAACTTCGAGAGAGAGGGTCAAAGGCAGAGCACCCCTAAATGGCTAGTGCAGAGAAAGCACAACAGTGGAACGCAGTGGTGCGAGAGAACCTGGGTTGGAACCTTTGGCAAGTTCATTCACTCTACGTTGTTTCAGTTCATTCACTCGGCTGTATGAATGGCTATAAACAGCATTGGATATTTGTGTATGAATAGTCTTCACGCATTAATTGCATTGTGGCTAGATGCTTCCCAGAGAAGTCGAGATGGTGTTCAATTGAACAGAACTGCCAGGGAATAAAGTGTATTAAAGCACTTTGAGCAGTCCTGAGGACTGGATACTGTGCTATATAAGAACTTACCTTTACAACACATTTTCTGTCAGGGAAGTTTATTCTTATTGGCCTTTCTGTTTTTAGTCCTTTGGCCGAAGGTCCAAGGGACTATTTCCATCACTCTCCGTCCACCGTTAGCTGCCATATCTCAGAAACCGTTCAGCAACTTTTTCTCTAATTTTGCATAGACATAACTTAGGGCACTGCCACTATGCACGAGAAATCTGTATTTGATTGAATCATTTTAAGGGCTCCCTAGGGTCTCCAAGGACCCCAAAACTGTTAAAAATGTAACATTTGGCCTATTTTTTCAAAAACTGTTCAGCAACTTTTTTTCTAATTTTGCATAGATGTATCTTAGGGTGCTGCCACTGTATACAATAAATCTGTATTTGATTGAATCATTCTAAGGGCACATAAGGGGCCCCCAAAGTGCAAACGTTTTACATTATCTAGTGATGTGGTTTTGAGAAGGGCCCTTGAGACCACCCCCAACAGTAGATTTTGTTTAATGTGCCACAAAGTAAGCAGTGTGACTAAACTCTGCAGCCTAGTGCTACTGTTCCATTGAGACCTTGACTAATCTTTAATTGGTCACAACGCCCAGGCAGAGTAGACACCCCAACAGTAGATTTTGTTTAATGTGCCACAAAGTCAACACCATGACTAAACTCTGCAGCCTAGTGCTACTTTTCCATTGAGACCTTGACTAATCTTTAATTGGTCACAGCGCCCAGGCAGAGTAGACACACTTGACCCCTGTTAGACTGAACAGTTGCCTAACACTTTTTATCTTCAAAACTATTGATTTTCTATAATTGCAAGTTGTGTTTATTTTGATGTTCATTTAATTATTATAAAATGGTGTGACTGTGGTGTCTATTGGTTAAAGATGTATTGTCTGTAGAAATCTGTAGGTGACAAACATAGAAAATTAATATTCTGTCACCTGCAGGTGACAAATATAGAAAATTAATATTCTGGACAACTATAGAGTGAAATATCCTACACTTTATTGATATCAAATGCATTCTACTGTTCAGTTTACGCTTGCCATGCCTTGTGTAGACATGGTACTGTGTAAATCAATTGTATCAATATAGACTAATAATTACAGATTCACAATATAGTTGACACCTGAAACAACCAAATGTCAACCATTAGAAGAGTTGACATAGTTCCGCTATACACAAGCAAGAAATCTGTATTTGATTGAATCATTCCAGTGTCATCAGCATATAGTAGAACATACATTTTCTACATCATCATCCTTAAGGTTGTTGTAAATTTCATCAGCTACCATGTCAAGTCCGTTATAATTGTGACTAACAGTGTTCAAAATGATTCAGGTAAATAGCAAATAACAAAAGACACAAGTTTTCTCCTTGCCATACCTATACATCACATGAGAAGAAGGCTGACACAGCCTGGCCCTGATTTATACATGATTTAGCATTTTTGTATATGTTGTATACAACTTTCAACACAATACCATTAATACCCCATGAAATTATCTTAGACCACAGGGAGGACCGGTCTACTAAATCAAATGCTTTCTTATAATCGATGAAGGCACAATAAAGCCTTTTGCGTTGAGACAAATACAATTCAACCAATACCCCTATTTGAACACTGCCTGTTCTTCACCTATTACATTCGCTTTGTTTAGGTATGTGGCCAGTCTGGTGTTCTGAACAATCACTAAGGATTAATGAACACTTGTGCAGAATGTCACCCACTTGGCAGGTTTAATTGATCTATTCAGCAATGAGGACACTGCTTAGGCCTCACTCTGGACACTGTCACTCACAGTGTTGTGTATTGTCTTAGTTGGTGCATTGAGTAGGTTTTAAACTGTCAAACAGTGAGTCTACCTTTTGCTCTCAAATAATCTGTCCTCTTAGTTTTACACATGAAGACATAATCTGGCATAACTTGAGAAGTCTTTGTAGCAGCATATTTGTACTTCCAGTGTATCATTGCAACATAACATACATATTACATACTGTGTGCCACATTTGAATGTTGTGCATGTAATATTTCCATGCAATCCATTTGCATATATAATGTAAAACTTCAACAGCCGTTTTCTTCATTTTCACTTTTTGATCCCTACCATGTTCAATGCTCCATAACTTTGCCAATTTTTGTAGCAGTAATATTTTTTGAAACCGTGTAAAGCACCCTACCAAACCTTTACAAGGATGTAAGAAAACAATGTTACAATTTTTCCGACTTATCACTCATTTGGTCAGTCGGGGTCACATAGACATATTAGTCCAAAGGACTTCAGGGCCACTTAGCCCATTTTTTTTTACTAATATTTTGTTCAGTTTTGACTTTAACAATGTTTTTTGCAGTTTTGTCAAGTTGGCTTGCCATACACATACTAATATAGCCCAGCATGCTCAAATTTACGGAACACTGGTGATGATAATCCATCGACGATTTGTATACTGGGGAAAACGTTACTGCTGAAATCAGCACCACCGTTTGCGTGTACACTGTATAATGTTGAACAAAGAACTTGGTTGCTTTGTTTCTAACCTTATACACTGCTATGTTAATTCTGCCAGGGATGGGTAGTTTTCATAGTCCTTATAAATATAATTTATGGTCTACATTTCCTTTAAAAGAGCAAATTTTTAATAAATGTAAATGGAGTTCAAGATCATATGATAACTATATTTTGTCTGTTAATTCAAGTTGGTCATGTTTTTTTTTTATTTTGCATGGTCTCTAAACATCATTAATTATTAAATCCAGAAATATTGCATAAAATTATGGGCCAACTTACATTTTTACCACTTGTTGGGGAAAGCAGCCCTGTTTTAACCAGATTAAAACCAGGCTGTTCAACCCTGGTTTGCAACATAAATAACCACCAAATTTGCTTTCTTGCTATAGCTTTTAAAACAGTTACATCTGCATGGTGCATGGTATCAAATGATAAATTATATATATATATAATAAATTATAATGGAACTTTCACGGTCACCTTGGTAATACAGCCACTTCATAATTAAGGTCACCCTAGGACAGTCCCAAATTATTTCTGTAACAGTAAAGAATATAAAAATAATCTCTCTAATACGATCACCTCACCATTCAGGTCACTTGTCCAGTACCAAGGGTGACCTTACTAGTGAGGTTCCATTGTATATTTGTACGCACAGTCAAATATAATTATGTTGTTTTTGTTTTCAAGGTTGGCTGGAGAATGGCAGACAGAATATGTGATGTTAAGAGGTAAGTAGAACCATATACATATAAGGACATGGATTTTCCGTTTAAAAATGGCACATTCTGTTTCAAAATTGTTTCAAAACTAAAAAGACAAATTCCATTTCAAATTCACAAAATTCAAATACATTTCTAAAGACTGCACTGTGTTCTTGACATGAGTGATAACAGTGCATGTTGAAGAAAACTAGGCACTATTTAAGCAACACAAATTTTAATCGAGGAAACATGTATGTGGGTACGTTAACGTTTTCCTCTTAGACCAGGACAGATCCAGAAAGCGAGTCTAGGTGGGACCCAAAACCTCCACTGGCGGCTGAACCAAATGGTGTAGAAATTTGTTTGCCACCGCCATGTAACTTCACCTTATTGTAACCAGAACAGTGGTACATTTCAAACAGTCTGGGGGGAGCACAGTCGTGTCAGCCCATTCAAAAAGGTCTATAGGCACACACAATTACAAAGGCCTAGGGGGGACACAAACTCCCCAGGCCTCCCCTGAAACCGCCTATGTAGTTGGCTTGAACCTTGAGTGCCAAACTTTCGGGGATTAATCTACGACCTCAGGGTTTGGACGTATAATCTATATATTAAAAAATATATATATTTCTAGTTATAGGTGTTTTAAGGGGAAATCTCATTTGTTGACTACATAACACATAAGCAGAAAATTTTTGAATTGTGCTCGTATGCTATCTGATTATTTACTTATTCACAAGGAAAGGTAGATTCCACTAGTTTCTCCTGGCTTTATGATTGCCCCCCACATGAATCATGACCCTCAGTGAGGTTCACCCTTGAGTTTGTGAGTTTACATCTAGTGCACAATACACTGGGACATTGTGACTGCTGCATGGCTGAAGGGGTTCAGTGGTGCCTTGAAGTCAGTTTTACTGCCAACTAACCTTTTCACACAAGCCTTAAAGAATCAACAATCTCATTATATTGAAAGCTCAGACTTAGTAATAATAATAAAAATATTTTTTGCAAAGCACCGTTTCCTATAAAATGCTGAAAGTGTTGTACACAATCAAATTAACCAAAAAATCATGATTTATTATAAGAACGCTTAAATAAATTTTAAAATAATAAATTAATTAAAAACTAAAACTATTAAACATTATTAAAATTATATCATATCATTTATTGGTAAATAGTATAATAATTATTATTCTACATACAAACATTGATAAATAAAGTATGAGTTTAACTCAATGTCCAAGAAAATAAATTGTCAGTCAAATATCAGTGCATAGCTTTGAACATGTTTGCATTTTCAGAGTCTGTTTGGTATTGCAAATAAAGCGACCCACATCACCTTTGAGATTGCAAATAAAGCAAGCGACATCAACTTAATGTTGAAAGTTACACAAGAGATGACAAGTGACTGGAATGTTCGATTCTCAGTAATGCAAGCAGTGATCGATTGTATTAATTCATATAATTCGCATTATTTGATGTAAAAAAAATAAAGGTAGCATAGAATGAGATAATGAACACAAAGAATACGTACCTCATGTGTAAAGTAAACAAGCCAAAATATGCCTGGGTGATTTTTTTTGTTACAGCGGAAACGATTGGCAAAACTGAGTCACATTCAGCCACAGCACATGTTGATCACAGAATCGGCAGTCACCATCTATGCCACAAAGTGTTAAAATCTAATCAGACAGTAATTAAAAATACATGTACTGACATTATTTTGAAGATTTATAACTGCAGTCGAGTGAAAACGTACTCAAGCTAGCAATAAACACTGTTGGACCTTTGCGGAAATTTTGTTAGTTATACATGTGACACCAGAAACGACACACATTGTTAAAATTTCACATCTTAGATTATGTAATCAGTGACGTGACTATGTACAACACTTCCTGGTGGTCTCTACGTCATCCAGATCAAAACACAACGCAGAATATTCTGGTGTTTTTGAGAAGTCTGGTTTATGTTTGTTATGTCTGAATGCAAAAAACAACAAAGTAAATTAGATCTTACCCAATAATTACTGATCACTATATTTTAGGAGAAGTAATTTTATAAATAGAAATATGCATCCATTGAGTAGTACTGAGAATATTGCTTGGCTAATTATCAGTCTTTGTGTACTTTTGAGTTGTGTATAAATGAGACGACACAAATGAGTGATCACGAATTTGTAAGAAAAAATTAAGTTCATAAAGCAACAATTGATAAAGGGGTTCTGTCTCTAACATAACAATAACACACAAATATTTTTGTTTTGTTTTGTAATCTGTAATTCTTGAGAGAGCATTGTAAAGTGTAGCACCAAAATATGTTCTACTTTTAGGGGCCATTTGTATCACAACCACCGGAACAAAAAATTCTCAATAAATAAGACAAACACATTTTGCAAAAATGCTTTTATTTCATCTAACAAATAACCACCAAATTACACCAAAGTAAAAAAAAGCCTGTTATATATACCAAATGCTATGTGATACTAACTGAAAGTTGTGAACCCACTGTTTTTCATTTCATATCAGTTATCAAAGACGCTCACAGTTGATTAATACTGTATGCAGATGTTTTGATTTTGTAGAAATGAATACTCTTTCATGTATGACAAAAATCATGTCTAATAATGATGCGAATATTTTTATTGAAGGAAATTCAATGTGGCAGTCGATGTTGGATGTGGGAGAGGTTACATAGCAAAGGATGTGTATGAAGATATGGTTGGACTTCTCTATCAATGTGACATGGCAGAGAATGTATTGGTAAGTAAATATCTCCCACCTGGCATACATGTGTAATCACTCCTCTTCTTTCGCTTCAGCTGGTACGTAATACCAAATTTTTCAAATATATATCAAAATTCCTGTCTTAAAATGGGATAAATTAGTTGTTCAGGACGTAAAACGTAATGTGTGCATAATACATAAAATGTAACTTAATCACAGGAAACAACCTCACATGCAGCAAACGCTTTGGGAAAACAGCCACTGCACTTATGTGTCATGGACTTGGCACATGAAGTAGAAGCTGACACAATAATGCTTATATCTACTCTCATGCCAATAACATAGCAATACTAGATCGGACAATTCAACACTGTCACAACTATAGGGCTTATCGATGGACGTGAACTTTTTTTTATTTTTAACAAACAACAAATATCTGCGAGCATGTTATAGTGTTTATGTAATGATGCTACACATGTTTTCTAACATTTTATAAATATTATTATGACTTAATTACCAAGGCATCCCATCAGGTGATGGTAATTTTTGCTGATATATGTGTAATATATTCAAAATACGGTATAGTAATTGTAATACTTCAAGGTTTAATCAGATTTGGTATTTTAAAGAATGTGTATTGTGTTTATTTGACAGCAACAAAGTCACATGTCTCCTGAGGTGCCAACTATCAAAGTCCACTGTGATGAAGAATTCTTCCCATTTAAGCTTAGTTCACTTGATTTGGCCATCAGCAGTTTAAGGTAATGTTTTTCTTTGTTCATTGGTCACTATATTTCATTACAGAGTTAAAATTCTTTGTTTCTTAGTTGACCCTAACTCTTGCTCTCATTTTCAATTCCCTCCCATCCCACCAAGCCTGTCTACTTTCATATAAGTTCAATCATCTCAGTCACGGTCGTCTCCTTCTACCCTCCATTCACAAGATATTAACCTCTCTATCTGTTCACCTTCTATTCGTGTACCACATTGTCCACATGTCCAACCCACTTTAATGGACTTCTCAGTCCTCACCAGCTTCCTTGTGAAACTCTTTTCACACCATCCTCCTCCCTCAGATCCTCCATTTTATACTGTCGCTTTTTTCTCGTCCAGTTATTTTCATAAACTTGTATTTTCTGTTGTTGTTTTTCATTGTCATTATCTCTTCTCTAGGCAATATAGATAGATTGGTTTGATACATGAATGAAGCACCTTTCCCTTTCCAATTTCCTCCGCCATCACATAATGTTCTCATCATATTGTCTCTTTCTTGCACTGTTACAGTCTTCATTGGGTGAATGACTTACCAGGTGTCTTCAAACAGGTTAGTTTCCCTTTGGTTCAGTCTTTTGGATCTGTTTAAAGTCCCTGTGGATAAATTGCTTTGAATGCAGGAAGTCTCGTGTTGTAAATAGTCAATCTCACTTGCTGGTACATTCATCTCAGTATAGGCTTGGGCACGGGTTTTTGAAATTGACTGTACTTCAATTTGTCCTCCAGTGCCCGTTTGCATGAAGCACCAATAAAGTTAAACACGGGTAGCTGCAATCTGCGGATAGCTATTCATGTTTACCTTCGGTTCCCATTTCGTATGCACAAGTCATAAATATGGCCGTGGATAGCTACCCGGTCGTGTTTAGCCATATAAGGAAGTTTTGGCAATGTCAAGGACTTGAGTAAAACGTGCAAACGCCAAACTACGTTAACAGTGCGAGTGATTTATTGTTGAAAAATAGCATATTTTACGCAAATATGGCCTTAACTGGTAAACAATGGATAATTTTTTTAAACTAACATTAAAACACGTTTTTAGAACACACTGTACGTCGCATCGAGTAACGATGGTTGGAATGGTGCCTAAATGTTATGGTTTTATTTGATAATATAAAATTTATGGTAAATTTTATGATCTGCACCCAGCATACAGTGGATAAGTATTCATGATACCAAAGTTTACTGGTGTTGTTTTCATCTGGCAACTTTTATTACCTGTTTACATCATAGACGTAGTTGTAAACTGATCCGTTGAATACACTAACACCTAGACCAGTAACACACATACGCCTATATTATTATATTTGGTTATATCCCTTCCTCTTGTCGTTGACATGTTCATTCTCTGATGAAGCTGGACAGTTGTATTCAATTTCGAATTTGTGTTCCATCAATATGTTGGGCGCAGTTACTGGATCTGCACAAACTGCAGATGCACCGGATTATGCTGCTCAAACCTCGGATCTAACATAATTGTGTTTAGATTTATAGATGGCACAAATCCATCGGTTGCGTCTTTTAAAACTATGTGATACTAGTAGAGGAGCAACCAGGCGATGCCCCGGGTGTATTGGTGCAGACAGGGCAATCAGCAGATTGTTCATTGTTGACAAATGATAATGCCTTTAAAATAACTTAGTAAAACTTTGCCTTTGACTTGTCTGCGTGGCACTGATTTAATAGTCCAATATGTGTGGTAGACTGGTAAATCTCAATCAGTCGTCCTGACAACTGTCGCTGTCGTAATTTCTCAGTGTTACGAGCACTCGTAAGTTGTAACAGTGACGTCATCAATCCAAACCTCAATCTCTTGGTGTGTCGTCTGTAATAGTTATGCCTACGACATCTTGTGTTCAGCGAAACTTTGTAACTAGTTCTTTGTCTTCAAACGTGTCAAAATGATGGCTTTGGTCCCAATTTCTTCGTTGCATTCACCTTTGTCACTGCAGAACGAGAGCAGCTATTTTTATTCGGCGGATAGGCCACTATACGCAGGTAAATGGGTGCATAACTTTATCTTCATTTATGTCACCTGATAGTCATATTTGCACGTCATGCATACCAATTCATTACATTTATTTGCCGGATAGCCGCTAAACGCAGATAAAGGAGTTATCCGTGCTACATGCATACTGGCCATGACCTTGTTCTTGTATGTATTTAAATAAAATTGGTACCACTAAAACATCAATATGTTGTCTACTCATGTTTAAAATTTCATTGTAGGATAACTAAAAATCTACAAGATCAGTAGGCTTCCAAAACAACCCATGAATCCACGATCAGCAACACGTTTCTGGCCAAATGTGTAACAAACATAAGCATAGCTATCATCTTTGAAATTTGGCATTGTGGTCAATCAGTTCAAAAACATCGGCAATAATAATTAATATTAATTACATATCTAAATAATTAGCTCTAATAAATGCAGCCGTGCATTAATGAATACATTAATATTAGTTATTTTATGTTGTAGATTTTTGGTGCACTGAGAGAAGATGGTTGTTTCATGGGAGCAATATTTGGAGGTGACACCCTGTTTGAGCTGCGGGTGTCTCTACAGTTGGCCGAGATGGAGAGAGAAGGGGTAAGTGAAATAGAACATTGATTTAGTTTATTTTTCACTCTTCATGTGATTCTAATTACGCATGCTACATGGCAACATATTCTGTGTATATATAATTATTATATATATGTGTGTGTGACACCCCACACCATAAAGCGGCAGTTGTGATTCGGTGATAAGCGCATTTCAAGTGTCATGGTCAAATGTTTTCATAGTTTTTATATTTTCGGTACTGGGTATTAAAACCTGCTGTTTCATAATATGATGTTTTTGTATGACAATCAAATGAATGCTTAGAACTTTCCAAAATTGAGTGAATGATCCATTGTGCCACACAGCAGCAAAAGATCTAATATACTGGAGCTCAAATTATCGGACAGATTTTCACTCAATCCAATCCAAATATTTTGATATTGTGGATTTTGCAAGCGACAAATCTAAATACTGTATTTGACCGTATTATCGCCCATGTGCAATTAGGTTGAGTTATTCTAAAAGTATGGGGTGGGCGGTTATGCAGACATGGGAACTAACATAAATCCACATTATTGCCTCCCTCCAAGCAAAAATAGTCCAAACATAAAGCGGATGTACGACTAGCGCCAGTTTTCACAAAGCATTCGTGCTATATGAAGCGATAATTGAAATCTAGGAAACATTGTCATTGACAGACATCTGATGAATATGATGTAACTCTAAACAATGTTACAACATATGAATAGCTTTGCGGATATTTGTAGTCAGTGCACTCCCGATAACTCACATAATCCGATTTTTGCTTAATTAAGTCAATCTTTTTCCTCTGTCCCGTGCCTATCTATATGGCACAAAAACGTAGGCCCTGATAAGTGAAACTTCTGATAGCTAGAAGTACTAGCATGGGACCCTGGAGGTTAGACTTATCCAGAGTGCACTTTACTTTGGAGATTGTGTCGTAACTACACAAGTTTCATGAATCGATTTAAGTTTCGGTTGTCGTAGGAAGGATTGATTTCCGCTTCGTGAAACCATTTCCAACATCGCAGTCCAGGGCCAGTTTCACAAAACGTTCATATTGTACGAAACATCATACAAAGGTTCTCAATTCATTCGTAGTTTGTAATGCTCACTGTGCATTGTAACTTTATTCTGAGTTAATGTCGTCTTCATTAAACTTCCACGTTTCAAGTTCCTTTGGCGGGTTTCACCTTTGTTCGCAAGCTTCCTGAAACCAGGTCAGGCTCTGACTGCCCCCCCAAGCGAATATGAATAAATACAATAGGCGTCGCCAGTACGTTTGCAATGTTCTAGAAGTCGGACATCCGGGTGCTGGTCATTTTATTTTTACCCTTCCTTGTGGCTACAGAATGTCACATGATAATTCATCTCCGTTGCTAAAGATGTTTACGTTATTATGACATAACACCGACATTGAGAAACATTTCTTATATTTCTCATCTAAATCAACCAGTCTATGCATCACCATTTGAGCACTAAATCAACCCGGCATTGTAGACGTAGTTTGTGCAAAGTATGAATACTGCCTTCACTGGTTACTGGCACATATGTGTAGTGCTACTGTCGATTAATTTTTCCAATGTTGTTTTTTAGTCCTTTGGTCAAAGGTCCAAGGGACTATTGCCATCACTCTGCGTCCGCCGTCCGCCGTTAGCTGCCGTATCTCAGAAACCGTTCAGCAACTTTTTCTCTAATTTTGCATAGACATATCTTAGGGCACTGCCACTATGCACAAGAAATCTGTATTTGATTGAATAATTTAAGGGCTCCCTAGGGCCTCCAAGGACCCCAAAACTGGTAAAAATGTAACATTTGGCCTATTTTTTCAAAAAATGTTCAGCAACTTTTTTCTAATTTTGCATAGATGTATCTTAGGGTGCTGCCACTATATACAAGAAATCTGTATTTGATTGAATCATTCTAAGGGAACCTAAGGGGCCCCCAAAGTGCAAAAGTTTTACATTATCTAGTGATGTGGTTTTGAGAAGGGCCCTTGAGACCACCCCGAACAGTAGATTTTGTTTAATGTGCCACAAAGTCAAAACCATGACTAAACTCTGCAGCCTAGTGCTACTGTTCCATTGAGACCTTGACTAATCTTTAATTGGTCACAGCGCCCAGGCAGAGTAGACACACTTGACCCCTGTTAGACTGAACAGTTGCCCAACACTTTTTATCTTCAAAACTATTGATTTTCTATAATTGCAAGTTGTGTTTATTTTGATGTTCATTTAATTATTATAAAATGGTGTGACTGTGGTGTCTATTGGTTAAAGATGTATTGTCTGTAGAAACCTGTAGGTGACAAACATAGAACATTTATATTCTGGACAACTATAGAGTGAAGTATACTACACTTTATTGATATCAAATGCATTCTACTGTTCTGTTTACTCTTGCCATGCCTTGTGTAGACATGGTACTGTGTAAATCAATTGTATCAATATAGACTAATAATTACAGATTCACAATATAGTTGACACCTGAAACAACCAAATGTCAACCATTAGAAGAGTTGACATAGTTCCGCTATACACAAACAAGAAATCTGTATTTGATTGAATCATTCTAGTGTCGTCAGCATATAGTAGAACATACATTTTCTACATCATCATCCCTAAGGTTGTTGTAAATTTCACCAGCTGCCATGTCAAGTCCGTTATAATTGTGACTAACAGTGTTCAAAATGATTCAGGTAAATAACAAATGACACAAGTTTCCTCCTTGCCATACCTATACACCACATGAGAAGAATGATTGGCCCCGATTTATACATGATTTAGCATTTTTGTACATGTTGTATACAACTTTCAACACAATACCATTAATACCGCATGAAATTATCTTAGACCACAGGGAGGACCGGTCTACTAAATCAAATGCTTTCTTATAATCGACATAGGCACAATAAAGCTTTTTGCGTTGAGACAAATACAATTCAACCAATACCCCTATTTGAACACTGCCTGTTCTTCACCTATTACATTCGTTTTGTTTAGGTATGTGGTCAGTCTGGTGTTCTGAACAATCACTAAGGATTAATGAACATTTGTGCAGAATGCACCCACTTGGCAGATTTAATTGATCTATTCAGCAATGAGGACACTGCTTAGGCCTCACTCTGGACACTGTCACTCACAGTGTTGTGTATTGTCTTAATTGGTGCATTGAGCAAATCTACTTGACCATGAATCAGTGGTGGCTCTGGTTGTGTATTACACCCAGCTGTGGAGCTAAGATTCTCTGCCTGCTATTGTTTGATGGAAACTGTGACTAATGTGTAATTGGTCACTGGCAGTAGCTTGTGTCAACAGACAGCATTAAGCCACTAGACCCCTGTTAAACTGGACAGTTGCCTGTAGGTTTTAAACTGTGTCAAACAGTGAGTCTACCTTTTGCTCTCAAATAATCTGTCCTCTTAGTTTTTACACATGAAGACATAATCTGGCATAATTTGATAAGTCTTTGTAGCAGCACATTTGTACTTCCAGTGTATCATTGCAACATAACATACATATTACATGCTGTGTGCCACATTTGAATGTTGTGCATGTAATATTTCCATGCAATCCATTTGCATATATAATGTAAAACTTCAACAGCCGTTTTGTTCATTTTAACTTTTTGATCAGTACCATGTTCAATGCTCCATAACTTTGCCAATTTTTGTAGCAGTCATATTTTTTGAAACCTTGTAAAGCACCCTACCAAACCTTTACAAGGATGTAAGAAAAGAATGTTAAAATTTTTCCGACTTATCACTCATTTGGTCAGCCGGGGTCACATATAGACGTATTGGTCCAAAGGACTTCAGGGCCACTTGGCCCATTTTTAATGTTTGCAATCGGAGGACTTACATAACATAACATTATGGTATATTACATAAATAAAGTTACTTCATACACTTTCTGCCCATTTTGTTGTATTTCTGCACGTTTATCGTCTATATTTTGATAACAAATGTATTTATGTGTGTGGCAGAGATAGGGGTGGGCGGTAATGCGAGCAGGTGAGCGGTTAACCCAAATATTTGGGAAATAGCGGGTGGGCGATAACGCAATCAAATATGGTACTTTGTCGAATGAGAATTTTTCATTGATCAAATGCTGCTGGTACTGCCACAAATTAGCCTGTATTATTACCACTGCAGGTGCGACCCTTTGCCTCCTCATGGTTGGTTTGACATGGGGTGTCACGTTGTCATATATATATATATATATTGTAACAATATTTGAAAGGAAAAACAAAACATGCTGACATGTGTATTATAATTTTACTTTGGTGTCGTGACTAAAACAGTGCAATAGTTTATCAAAACATTTTACATACATAGCATATGATGAAATATTGTTAGCATTAAACGATCAGTGGTTGGCATAAATTGAAAGCTTTGTGATATAAATTTTATCCAAAAATAAAATTAGACCAAGAAAATTAGCAAGTACACCAGTGCTGCTCTGCCTGTAGGGTAAACAAACCAAGCTTTCTTCCCTACAAACAAATTGCCACATGCTTGTAATTTATTCATGATGTCAAATTGCATAACAATAAGAACATATTTACTCATACTATCTTAGGTTAGAATGACAGTACCCTGGTATACTGGTTTTGTTATGATAACAGTACTGCTGTATTTTTATTTACAGGGATTTTCGCCACATATTTCACCATTCACCACCCCACAAGACTTGGGAAATTTGCTACAAAGAAGCGGTTTCAACATGTTAACTATTGTATGTATTTCATTTTTATGCTACTTCTGGTGTGTGGGTGGGGGACAGCTGGCACTTATATTATTCATTTGACCAACTTGTTATGATTTCAAATTCAGAGTCATGACTTCCATTATAAACTACTATATGTTACTGTGTTATTCAATTTTAAATATATTTTGAATAGCAAATATATATATATATATATATACTGTACATATATTTTATCAGAGCTGGTAAAAGTACCTTTATGCAAGCAACAACACGGAGACAAATATAGATATGAAAAAGGCCAAATGGATGACGTTTGTTTATTATGGGTAACCAGTGTATAAGCCTTTTTGGCACACTGTAATATTTAAATAAAAGAAATGTGGACTCTACAACCCAATGCCAGGCCTGTGACTGAGCCCATACTAGTCTCCTGAACATCAGGCTGTTAGAGCCCACATTTCAACATATAAAGCAGTATATTTTATCAGAGCTGGTAAAAGTACCTTTATGTTGTAGTTTAATAAAAGTACAAGTAACTAATAAAAAACTACTAAAAAGTAAAAGTACTTTTCAGAAATGTACTTAAAGTACTTCAACACACATTTTTATTTTCATGTAACTACGGTATTTGACTATTATCACAATTTGGTCTGCCAACACTCTTCACCTCGTTCCCTACTCCAACATGTGCACTGAAGTCTCCTGCAATACACAACATCACCTCCAGCTCCACCAATCTCATCATCCTCTCCAAAGCATCCCTGAACTCCTTTTTCTCTACCTTTGTCTTTCCTGTTTGTGGCCTGTTTACAGACATAACACACATCACCCACCCACTGTTTGTAATTCCTGCTGATATCTATGTTCCGGCAGCAAACAGTTCTGGGCTTCCGACACAGATCGTTTGTCGGAGACATTTTAGAAGTTCAAAAATTTTAACACATAAATTATGGTTTCTTTGTTACAATCAGAAAAGTACACATAATTGTACTTCATTACACATAAAAGTACTTCTAAAAATATATTTTGTTCAAGAAAAGTAAACTATTCTACTCAAGTAATATAATGAAGTAAATGTACTTGGTTAGTTGTTACATACCAGCTCGGGTATGTAGTGTGTGTGTGTGTGTGTGTGTGTGTGTGTGTGTGTGTGTGTGTGTGTGTGTGTGTGTGTGTGTGTGTGTATAAGAATATGTATACATATACCTTATTCGTTCTATTAAGCATACAGTGCGCTTAACAAATATTTGAGACGGGAAAATATGTCAAATTTTGCGTTCAAATAATTGTACAGGGGTGTAGACCCATTTTCTGGAGTTCCTGGTTCAGCAGAAGTGACAGGCAAGCGATTTATGCATCCACACATGAGCAGAAGGATACCAGGACCCTGAAAAGTCTGATTATATATGTGGGCCACTGGACCTTTGATATTTTTCATCAGTGATCTTTAAATCTGGTGTAACATTGGCAGAAATTAAACTACAATGATGGAATCAGCAGTCAATGTTGGCATTGAGATCGAAGTCACGGTGTCACACACTGCTAAAAAGAGGGTGTATGTTAATTAGGGCATGTACGCTTAATAGAATGAATACAATATGTATAAATGTATATATATACTTATATATATTTATATATATATATATATATACCATGCATACATGTACAAACACCCATCAGATGCACACATACACCTTCTAATATGAACATATGAAAACATATGATAATTAATGGAAACTTACTATACAATAACTAGTATTACTGATTTTCTGATGCTATATTTTGTACTTTAACAACAGCTTTCTACATTGCAGGATACAGATGAAATTATTGTAAATTATCCGTCTATATTTGAACTTATGGCAGATTTGAAAGGTGAGTAGGTTGCTCTTGTCTATATATACTCCTGTATTTTTGTAATTGTGTCTTCCAAATGAATGAGCCTAAACTATGAAAAGGTTCTGTGCAAGTGGGTAATTTGTACAATAAATCCATTAAAATTAATTAACTTCTCTTTAATATTTTCTCCAAATGCCGAATTTACAACAATCAGATAAGGAAAAATCTAGGGATTCATAATAAGATAATCAAATTGCCCGGGCATAAAATATTATAAATACTCTCTTCTTGACCCTGTGTCTTATTTACCTCTACCTCCCTTATACACCCTCCACCTTCTCAATCATTCTCCTTTTTACCTCACCCTTATGCCCCTCTCTCCTCTTAGTTATTCTGCATCTTTACTTCACTCCTACCCCCTACCTCCTCTCAGTCATTCTGCATCTGTACCTCACTCCTAACTTGCCTGCCTCCTCTGTTATGATCCCTCTTTAACTTGCTTCAACCCCCCTCCCCTCCCCTCCTGTCAGTCATTATCGTTCTTTACCTCACTCCCACCTTCCCTCCCTCCTTTGTTATTCTGCATCTTGATTTCGCTTCCACTTTAACTCCTCTCATTCTCCCTCTTTACCTCACACCTACCTTGCCTCCCTCCCGAGGTATTCTCCCTTTTTACGTCACTCTTACCTCACCACCCTCCTCCAAATTAGTCTCCCTATTTATTTCATTCCTGCCTCACTTTCCGCAATCATTCTCTCTCTGTTCCTCACTCTTACCCCATCTCCCTCTCAGTCATTCTCCCCGTTTCTCATTCAAAGCTCAACTCCCTCTCAGTCATTTTCCCCCTGCTCCTCATTCCTACCTCACCTCCCTCTCAGTCATTTTCCCTATGTTCCTCACTCCTACCTCATCTCCCTCTCAGTCATTCTCTCTCTGTTCCTTACTCCTACCTCACCTCCCTCTCAGTCATTCTCCCTCTGTTCCTCACTCCTGCCTCAACCCTCTCTCAGTCATTTTCCCTCTGTTCCTCACTCCTACCTCACCTCCTTCTAAGCCATTCTCTCTCTGTTCCACACTTTTACCTCACCTCCCTCTTGAGTCATTCTCTCTCTGTTCCTCACTCCTACCTCATCTCCCTTTCAATAATTCTGTGTGTTCCCCACTCCTACCTCACTTTCCACTCAATCATCCTCTGTTCCTCACTCCTACCTCACATCCCTCTCATTCACCCTCTGTTCCTCAATTCTACCTCACCTCCCTCTCAGTCATTCTCCTGTTCCTCACTCCTATCTTACCTCCCTCTCAATCATTTTCTCTGTTCCTCACTCATACCTCACCTTCCTCTCAGTCATTTCCCCCTATCCCTCACTCCTACCTCACTTCTCTCTCAGTAATTTTCTCTCTGTTCCTCACTTCCCTCTCAGTCATTTTCCCTCTGTTCCTCACTCCTACCTCACCTCCCTGCCAGTTATTCTCACTGTCACATTTCTATTCTTACATATTTGTTGATAATGCATTCAGGCAGTATCATGTTTGTGTCTGTGTTTGAATGCACAATTAGTGTTGCTGTGTTGGTTGTTTCCCAGGAATGGGGGAAAGCAGTTGCACATGGTCACGGAAGCCAATGTTGCACCGAGACACAATGATGGCAGCAGCAGCTATATATGAAGGTATGTGGTAGATGTCACTCAACTTGACTATTCTAACAAAATCAGCAGTATTTTTGTGGCCAAAATAGACACAAAAATTGGATTCTTCAGCACCCTCAAGTTATGTTTTTTTGAAATGCCTCTGTTTGCTTATTTATTATAACGTCATTTAAGACAATCATCTTAGCATTAAGATAATTCTCCACCACTTGATGAAACTGGTCCCAGTCTACTAAACAGCTAAATACTACTAAATCATGCCAACCACGTTTAAATAGTCATGTTCAAACTGTATTTAGATTTAACAGTTACCCTACACGATATATGTGTAAAGTTCTATACAACTATAAATCCACCAAGACCGTCAAAGCAACCATAAGGGGGAAAACAAACAAATTGAGTTATTCACCCCAACAGAAGCAGCTATTATTTTTTGGCTTTAATTTGATTTATGACACTACTTCTGAGGGTAAGAATTCACTTACAAAGGTACTTCTCACCATCACAACAAATGTTAAAACTGAGAAAACAGGCTTTAAAGTTTTCACTGTATGATATTAGTTTACACTTCGTACTCCCATATCAATCAATCCTTCTATTCAAGCTATATAAACAAAATTTGGTATACGTTTACTCAAAAGTTAGGACTTTCATCTGACTTAATAGATGTGACATTTATGTTAGGATAGCTGTCATGGTCACTGCAGGATTATTAAGTTTGTTATAAGTAGTTTTATTTCAATGTTACTCCTTCCGAATACTTCAGCCTATGTTTTGCATACATAATATGTACGTACTTTAATGTGTTTGTCTGAATTTGGAAATGTGGTAAATTTCCTTTCTGAATTCTTGTTTGCTTAGACAGAGCTTTTGGCATCCTCTCGATGCCTTTGTCTGCGTTGAACTGATTGTTGTTTCCTCTGGCGAGCACTGTAATGTCTTTGGCCGTGATGTTGTGGCCCTCATTTACTCAGTATTCCCCAACAGCTGTGAATGGGGCCCTCGTGTTCAACATAAGACAACACCAAGTTGGATTCTCATTGGTTTACACTTTTTACGGGTCATCTCAGAACATCAATGTCCTACCATAGATGAAATAACTTTCATCTGGCCTCAGCCCCCCACACCTTTCAGATGAAAGTTTATAGACATTGAAGTGATGATGTCAGTAGATTATAAATATATATTAAAAATATTGGTCGATCTACATCAATTCACACTATCATCTGCCTATTAGCATTAACTTTGAATAATAAAAACATTACAAATTTTTATTATTTATTCAATAACTGACTCAAAAACTACTTAAAACAAAGTACAACAGCTACGCAATGAGTGACTAGAAAATAATTAAGTGTGTGTGTGGCGCAAAAACTGTTGCCACCTCACGGTGCCTGGGTAATCGAGGCTAATCATGTGACAGTGTAAAATGAAGAATGAAATGGTGCGATCATTTTTTTCTTGTGGACGAACAAAGTGAGGGGGTGCAAAAGTCCGAAATAAAATATCGATGTTCGATACCAGATGAAACTGCCTCTGACCCCCCTCCCCAAAAGAAAGTAATGTTGCCTAATATCCTACATCGATGTTGCCAGCAATCAGTGATGGAACTAGAGGCCAGCAGCGAGTTCTTGTATGTTTTTCAGCCAAGTCTGGTTAGCATACATAGCCTACTTCAATACAGTTAAACTAATGTCTGTTGAAATGAAGCATGCCAATTTGATTTTTACCAATTAATTATTCATGAGTGTTCTTTTCCAGAAATGTATGCCCACAAAGACAAAGAAGGGGTACCAGCAACATTTCAAATTCTCAGTTTCATTGGCTGGAAACCAGATCCATCACAGGTAGGCCCTTTAACCTGACTCATCACACTGAAAGCTAGCCCATCATTGGAAGGCAGCTCAACTGAGGATATCAAAGTAGAATTAGCCATGCAACATCCAAAATCTGTACAATACAGGATAGAGACCAGTGGGAAACCGAGATAGTCCAGTCAATCTTTGCCCAAAAGGGGGTCAACCTCAAACAAATTGCAATGGTAAATATTCCCACCAGTCAATTGCCACCCAGACGTTTCCCCACCAATGAAAAGGCAGACATTTCCCTCTTTTGCAGACTAATTAATTAGTTGATTATAAAAAACTTATTGCAATTCTATATCAAGTTACAACTTCAGCCTGCCATCTCAACACTAACAACAGTCAATAATTATGTGTAAATTACACAAACCACATAACATTCAATTATATGAAGGGAAAATCACATAATAACAAAAGTAACAAAATGTGTTAACATCAATTACGTGAATAAATGTCATGATGGTTTCAATTTTTTATGATAACATCTCCCAACCACCTCAGCACCTCATGCCGCACCTTCATCTTTACATTATGACAACAAATATTATAGTCAAAATTGCACATACGACAATGCATTTCTATTAAGTAATTCAATTGAAAAATATAACCCCACATGAACATGTGACGCCCTTGGAACCTGTATTGGAATAACGTGAACCTTCCATTGTTGAAAGCTGGATATGTGCTGGTGTCTTTGCTGTCTTGCAATCCGTCTTGCTGCCAAATTCTGCAGCTTGATTATAAGTACCTCCGTTATGTTACACAGCATTGCGTTGTTGATTTGTTACAAGCATCAGTAGTAAGACACTGTCTGATCTTTGAAATTGCATATACATAGTCACACGGAGAGATGTGTTGGTGATGACATTGGTAAACTGCAGTCGATTGTAATCCCAATGGTGCGAATGGACACAGACAAAGTTGTTTCAAATTGTAGACTATCGCAGCAATGAACCCATGCAACTGACTGAGAATATATTTATACTTGTTCTAACCTGTGGAATAATTGTAAAATAGTCAGTGTGCTTGTTAGTGTTATTTATGGTTATGAATAACCCAGTTTCTAACAAAAAGGTTAAAACATTTTGACTGAAAGCATGTGATTGTTGTATTTGTACATGTATAAAAATACAACTGGAAAGAGCAACCATGCAGAATTAATAGCCTGGTACAGATATATCCACTTAACACATGTATTCAGTTATATATCTCTAAATCAAATGTGATAGCTAGTTCCTGTGTGATGTGTATTTTGGTTAGACAAAAACACAGATGGAATGTAATGTTCTGCAGTGTAGTTATGATTTCACTAGCACAAGTCCGATTGGTTCATTTAGAAGGGAACTCCTTGGTTACGTCATAGTATGAGCATTGCATACAACAATGGCGAATATGATGACATCATGAACGCTTGTTCCCATCATCACTGTTGTATTCTAAATATCATAAACCACATACATCATACATGATGGGATAGTGTTTTGGACAGAAAATCAGTACTTGCATCAATAAAGAGGTAAACAAATTAATCACCTGGACAAATATCACACAGAGGGCATAACATTGATAGATGTTACACATTGAGGTAAATGATATGTGCTAAATAGTTTCAGAGATTTAAGTACTAAACACTTTATTTTGTTATAAATAATATTTTGGCCTTTTGTTCTAAAATCTGACTTATATAAATCCATGATATTGCACACTTTTTATAACCAACCATTAGCTTTAAATTTATACAAACCATGATGCTATAGTATAAAAGTTGAACCATTGACCCCCAAAGTGACCTATTTCTCTTTAATGAGCGATATTTGTTAGTTATTACATTTACCTGTTGCAGTGCTATGCCTATGGTTAATTTTTGCCAGCCTTAATTGTCTTATCAAGTTTTTATTTTGCTCTAAATGACTGGACTGCGGAAATCATGAGCAAAATGATTTCAACTCAATATCACATGTCCATAGTGATTGTCTATTCTGGTTGCTAGGCTTGTTGTGATGGACACCTGGGGACTTTGTACCTTTTATTTCCCTATTCAACCCTAATGCTCCTGGACTACCATTTTTTGAATGGGTTGCTAATCTAAGTTTTGACAAATTTGTGTTAATCAAATATGTGTCATTTTGTTGGGATCCCAGCCTTGTTTTGTATTTGAATGTGTGTTAAGTGCTGCCACTATCAGCACAGTTCCTCATTTGTGTGTTAAATGCTGCCACTATCAGCACAGTTCCTCATGTGTATGTTAAATGCTGCCACAATCAGCACAGTTCCTCAATTGTGTGTTAAATGCTGCAAATATCAGCGCAGTTCCTCATTTGTGTGTTAAATGCTGCCACTATCAGCACAGTTCCTCATTTGTGTGTTAAATGCTGCCACTATAAGCACAGTTCCTCATTTGTGTGTTAAGTGCTGCAACTATCAGCACAGTTCCTCATTTGTGTGTTAAGGAAGGATTCTCCGACACACTGTATCCCAGTGATGAAAGCATTAGGCATCTAACTAATTTGTGGTCAATCATTTGTGGGGATTAATCATTTTGTACAGTTCAAACAGATTTCTTTATCTTAGATTTAAAATGATTAAAATCACTTGGTTAAAAATATCTGTTAATGTTTCATTGTGACTGTTTTCAGGCAAAACCAGCACAGCGAGGCTCAGGACAAGTGTCACTGAAAGACATAGACAAGTTGGACGAACTTGTGAAGAAGTTAGAGGAGTCAAAAGACTCCTCAGCCTCAAGTGGAGTGCATCTTGACAGTGCCATTGACAAACTGCATAATGACCTAGACAGACTAAAAGCAGATAGTACGCAAAAGCAAAATGGGCACAAGAAGGAATGACATGTGCTAACACAGCAGAATCTACGCTGTACCACCTGGCAAATAAACCTTTATCATGTTTCTTATGATATTTAGAAAGACCTGCATAGCAATCTTCTGCATGTAGGTTTATTCTAATAAGTTACATTGTATTTAAATGCAGATGCATTTGCTCCTTGTTTGAAGTAGTATGTTAATAGTTGATGATGAGGCAAAACAATTTTAATAGTCAACATTACAGAGCCATTGAACTGTTATATGTGAACTATGTATAAAACAAATGGTAAACATAATTTATGTAATTTATAAAGTAACAAGTATTTTTATCCAGTATTAATGTACTGCAGGATGTCCGAGTGCAACGTGGATCATCTGTAGTGACCACCACTTGGTTATTGCAAAGATCAAGATCAAGTTGAGGAGACAAAAGAAGTTAAACACAACTAAGAGATTCGATATGAACAAGTTCCAGAACCCAGTGACCAAATTCGAATTCCAAGCAGTCCTGAGAAATCGTTTTGCAGATCCTACACCAGGTTCAATGTTCATGGATACCAGAAATCTCTGAAGGAGTCTTGGATCAGCGATCACACATGGGGACTGATTGCAGAGAGGAAAAATACTGCAACATAAGCAAAAAAATTAGGCTAACAGCTCAACATGCTACCGAGCCTATATTAAAAAAGACAGAGAAGTGAAGCGCAGCACTCAAAAGGACAAATGCGAATGGTTTGACAGACAGGCAAAGGAGGCAGAGGATACAGCTGCCCAAAATGACATGAGGCAGGTCTAGTGCATTGCCAAAAAAAAGCACTGGCAGCAGAAAGGCAAGGTCTGGACCAATCAAAGCCAAGGATGGATCTCTACTATCGAAAGGAGAGGAACAATTGGACAGGTGGACAGAACACTTTAAAGAGATTCTCAATAGACCTGCACCTAACACGCCAGCCCACATTGACAACCCTCAGACCGTGCTCCCAATAAACACAGAGGAGTTCACGGAGGATGCAGTAAGGAAGGCCATTGCGACACTTAAGACAAACAAGTCACCTGGATGGAATCACAGCTGAAATTATCAAAGCATGTGGTGAAACAATTGTACAATGTAAGTGCGGACTATACAACCAGATATGGGATTCTGGCACCGTTCCTGAGGACTGGAAAGATGGTGTTCTTGTCTATATCCCCAAGAAGGGAAATTTAACTTAACATTACAACTGGAGAGGTGTGACATTGCTGTCAATACCAGGGAAAGTATACTGCCAGATGATATTAAGCCGAATTCGAGTGATGTGATAGATGGCGAACTCCTCATATGCTTCTCTTCTGGAATGCTCAACCATGCCATTCATCGCTTTTCTGTTTGGGACTATACATTTCGTGAATTGCAAGAGGTTGACGCAGTTAACCGGCGGACACATGTACAACGCACTGAAGCACGCAGGAAGAAGTTTGTAGCTAGAAGTGGGGCACTTCGTGATGTAGCAACAAAACCAGACGGGACAGTAGTCAAAATGTAATTTGCCATGAATAATGTGTACTTTTTAACACTCAATTTATCAAAATTATACCTTGATGATTGATAACAATAAACACAAAATTATTATTAAATTGTAATCTTATGGGGCCTACACTGTGTAAGTTCAACTTAAACGGATAGGAGCTAAATTTATATATTTAACAAGATTGCCACCCAGAGAATTAACTCTAGGTGGCAGGTGGACAAGGAAACCCCTTTTTTGCTTATCGAGAGTCCAACCCTTTTATCTATGTGTATCCTGCCCTTCTGAGGTATGTGTCGATTTTATTTTTAAATATATTCACGCTACTAGCACCCACACAACAAGCAGATAATATGTTCCATTCATTTACAGTCCTTTGTGAAAATGAGAACTTTCTTATATCTAATCTACACTGCTCCTTTGCTAATGTAACTTCATGTCTAGTCCTTCTATATTTCTTAACTGAGAAAAACATTTCTATCAATATTTTCATAACCATTTATATATTTGTAACATAATAGTATTTAATTATATCAGTTTCCATGAAGATTAGGCGAATGATAACCAATATTTATTAATAAAGGTGTGGCCCGCTGGCCTACCCCATCTCACTTAGTTGGCCCTCAATTCAAAAAGGTCGTCGACCCCTGGCTTAGGACAGGCGACCTTGGCCATTGTAAGTTGGCTGCAGCGTTGCTAGGTAACTTCCTGTAGATCTTTGTCGAGGGTAATCGGTGGTGTCGCTCAAGGTTGGCTTCTGCAGCCAGCCACATCACAGCCTGTGACATATTGCTATGTTGACAGTTGTGCAGGGGGAGCACTTAGATGGTCAGATGCAAGCTGTACCAAGTTGCGAGAGAATGGTGGTGGCAGGAGACCTAAATGGACATGTCGGAAGAAATCGGACAGGATATAATGACGTACACGGAGGTCACGGAATAGGGGTCGCAAACGAGGAAGGTGTAAAGATACTTGACTTAGCAACAGCATACCAGCAGAGGATACTGAATACAGTCTAAGAAGAGAAGCGGGAACGAGAAACCTAAATTGACTACATCATGGTGAGGAAAGAGCATGCTAAGGAATCAAAGAACTGTAAAGTACTACCCTCAGAGGCCATCACCACACAACACAGGGTACTAGTTTCTGAACGAGGTGAGGAGAACAGTGGGAAGGAAACAGATCAGATGATGGTAGCTAAAAGAGGAAGAAGTGAGAGAACTTCAGGAGAAAAATAATGGAGTAACTATCAGTTAAAGATGAAGTAACAACGGGGAACGTGGACAAATGGTGGGAAGAAACCGCGGGGCAGATCAGGAAGTGTAGGGACGACGTATGTGGGAGGTCAACGGAAAAGAAGAAGCCCGGAGTAGAAAGCGGGTGGTGGAATGTTGACACTGAGAATGCAGTTAAGGAAAAGAAAGACAGACTGAAGAAATGGAAACGAACAGGAGCAGAGATAGACAGGGCAGAGTACGCGAAAGCGACGGCTACGAAGGTGGTGGCAAGAATGAGAGAAGCAGCAGAGAGATTGTACGACAACCTAGAAACCAGTGATGGTCAGAAGGACATCTATAGAATAGCAGCAGCTAGGGACCGTGCAGGAAAGGATATAGGCCAGATACGTACAGTCAAAAGTGCATATTGATGAAGACGATGACATCAAAGAGAGATGGGGCCAATACTTTAAGTGGCTGACGAACAAGGAAAACCCGAGAGTAGAAACCGAGGAGAGGTATGTGAATCAACGAATGGTAAGGGGTATCAGTGACGAAGAAACAGAGAAAGCACTCGGAGGGATGAAAAGTGGGAAGACTATAGGAGCAGGTGAAATACCAGCTGAAGCTTGGAAATGTATGGGCGGCTTTGGTGTAAAGTTACTATGCAGACTATTTAACTGTGTCATGACTTCAGAACTTTTGCCATCGGCTTGGCGACATAGCATACTGGTCCCAATCAAGAGAAAGATGACATTCAGGAGTGTATGAACTACCGAGGGATCAAATCCTGACGCACACCTTTAAGATATGGGAGAGAGTCATAGACAAGAGGATGAGAGAATGCACAGACATTCATGAAAGTCAGTTTGGGTTTATGCCAGGCAGGAATACCACATATGCGCTTTTCATTCTCAAACAAACAATAGAGAGACACAGGGAGGGACAGAAGGACATCAGAATGGTAGTTATAGACCTGGAGAAAGCATATGATCGGGTACCAAGGGAGGAGATGTACGAGAGAAAGGGATGTACCGGAAAAGTACATCAGCCTGATACAGGATATGTGCCGGGGGTGTGAGACAAAGGTGCGCAGTGTGGCTGGTGAAAGCAGCAATTTTGGCGTACAGGTTGGGTTGCACCAAGAATCTACATTGAGTCCATACCTGGTCCTATTATTCATGGACGTCTTGACGGAGAAGGTGAGAAAAGATGAACCAGAATCAATCATGTTCGCAGATGACATTGTGCTGTGTGGAGGAAAGGAGGTAGACATGACAGAGTACCTGAAGACGTGGAGGAAGGCACTGGAAGAGAGAGGAATGAGGGTTAGTCGACCAAAAACTCAATTCATGGACTTCAGGTTCGAACGGAATGATGAGGTATACAAACCAACTGTAAAGATACTGGGAGACCAGCTGGAAAAAGTGAAACACTTCAAATATCTAGGGTCATTCGTGGAATAGAAAGGAGGCATGGAAACGGAAATCAAACAGAGAGTCAGTACAGCTTGGAGAAATTGGAAGAAATGCAGTGGAGTGTTGTGCGACAGGAGTTGAAGGGGAAGATCTATGAAACAGTAGTCAGGCCAGCAATGCTGTACGGGGCAGAGACCTGGGCAACAACGAAAGGACAAGAAGCAAGGATAGAGACGAATGAGATGAGGATGCTGAGGTGGATGTGTGGATTAACAAAGAAAGATAAGAACCGAAACGAATATATTAGAGGAGCAACGAGAATGATACAAGCATCCAAATAGATAACAGTGAAACGGCTGAAATGGTACGGGAATGTGATGAGAAGGGAAGAGGAGCACATAATGAGAAGAGTGCTAAATGCAGATATATCAGGAAGAAGAAGGAGAGGACGACCGAAGACCAGACGGAAAAACACGTGCAGAAGAGTCATGGACATCGTGGGTCTGAGTGCAGATGTGGTGATGGACAGGGCGACATGGAGAAAGAAAATTACCAGCCATACCGACGACCCCGGATGACGGGAAAAGTCAGATAAGAAGAAGACTGTTGTGCAGGGGCTTCACGGGTATTGAACAATATTAAGACCAACATGCTATACACTGTTTAGCATCACGCATTGTGTCACATGTTATCATGCGTTACATATTCTTCTATTATCCCATTTACAAAGTCATTGTGCACGGTTGTTGTTCTAACATTCTATTTATATAATCCTGTTTATATTGACACTGAGCGTCAATGAAGTTTGTAGTTGATTTAAAGATGCCAGTTGCTACATACCAACGTGGTAGTTGCCATGAACCATTGAATCATTTGCCACATATCATATGACATTTGCACACAGCATATGACATTTGTCACATATTTGTCACATCATATATGCGAATATGCATACGAATCTGTCCGACGGCAACCTTCTTAAATAGCTAGGGTGACCAAATGAACATTCATTAATCTTTTGAGGTTGTGGAGACGTCGGCTGCCCAAAGCAATCAAATTCGGTGCCATTGTTTTATGAAAGGTTTTGACTATATACGCGCACGAACACAGAGGGCGCCACGTTAACCTTGACCCACGATATTTGACCTTGACCTATATCCGGATATCAAAAACATTTATCCTTCCTTCCACCAAACATCAGCATACGTAGAAAACCTCGCAGATACTATACGTGTTGTGCTTTTTGAGGGACGACGTTTTTACTCTTGCCTTAGCAACACCTTGCCTTGTTACGTCACTCGTTAGTGTGAATGTGTGTGTGTGTGCGCGCGCGCGCTTGCGTGTGTGTGTATGGATGGATGGGTGGGTGGGTGGATAGATGGATGTCTGGTTGGGTGTGTGTGTGCTTGCGTGTGTGCTTGCGTGCGTGGTGCGCGCGCATGCGTGTGTGTTATGTATGGGTGTGTCTGCTGTGCCGTGTGCTGTAATTATATCAAGCCTAACGCAATGATGTCAGTTGTGTTATTTTGATCTTTTGCTACAAATATATACTGAAGTCACATTCCGAATCGAGAAAATTCCTGTCTTACTATTGAATCCGATGTGTGTTTCTACACATGGACACACCCGTTAAAGATACAAAACTCAGGATCAGACGCACCTAATAAAGTTTGGCCATCAACAACTGCGCGAACACTTGAAATATAATTTAACGTTCTATAGTTCCGCATGGTGCAGTTAATTAACAGCGAATCTTTACATGGTCACAGATACTGTTGTGTAACAAGCTTCCACGAGGTGGCGTCATTAGTTGTCATCCTAACTACTGAATGGGAATTATTTCGTGATGGAATTAAGAAATCAATCAGTTATTTATTTCGGGGTGGAATTTAGGAAATCAATCAGTTAGTTATATTGTAGACTTGTTTGAATCTACCCTGGAATATACACAAATAACAATATTGATGTAGCCATTAATATCACCTCCGTGAGAATATACTAGGCTGTACGTTTATTAGGCCAGATATACCGTCTTTTATGACTAAATAACAACGTCAATCCGACATCGTTCTATGGACATTACTGTTTATAGTCTGGCAGAATAACATTTGTATAGACATATTATTATTATTGTCGCTTAGAATATCGTGAATAAATAACGTCCATGTGATCACGGCGAAGAAATATGTATTTTAGACTTTTCTACTTCGATTGCGGACCGAAAATTGTTTGATATTGAGTGATCTCAAAAATAAAGTGAAGTGTTAATGTGTCATCCATGTCCTTATACAGCAGTTAGTGCTATATATAACCGTAGTAATTAACAAATACGAGTTAACGATAGTTAACGACACGCGATGACGCCACCTCTCGGGAACTTGATTAATTGAGACAACCACTGTCCACATCGGAATAACGACAATATGCCCCAGAATCACCTGGCGAATAAAGCCGGCACGAATACACGATGGGATAAGACAATGTGGCCGTGAGATGGTTTGGTTCAAGGAAGACGCCCACGCTACCGCTTTCCGCGTCACTTCCGGCACGCCTTCTTCCACTTGGGGAACATGTTGTGGAAGACAAGCGGGAGGTTGTCGCGGTAGGCCTCCGTGTAGGCTTTCTCGCGGCTCCCAGCCCGCTGTTTGCGACTCGAGGCTAGCGTCACCATATCGAAGTGCTTTCTCGATACGGAGCTGCCAACGAGAGGCACTAGGCTGGGCACAGTCGTGTCAAACGGCGGGGTAGCGTAACTCGGGCACCGGGCGTACGATTCACCGTCGTCTATGCCTGGCTTGCGCGCGTGCCGCACGTAGTTGTGCGCCAATTGTGTTGTGAAATGTGCAGGTGTCCGGTCGTTCTCTTGGATTTCCGGCAACGTTACCTAAAGTCAGCGACCGTACATATGGATAGTAGTATGCCTAAATGCAAGTGTCACCCATGCCTACTTTCTTTCTACTTATTTATCATACTTATTTATTATCACCGTAGTTGGTGCGTACCGCTGCAGTGCCCTACTCACAGACCAAGCCTTTAAAGAATAGCAACTTTTGTTAATTTATAAGCAAGCGAAACCGAATGGGATGATATAAGGAGAATAGGAAGTCCTAATATGCAAGAAAGCAAGAAATACGTTTTTCAACCACACAATTGTGAGATGTAAACAGCGATAACTTAGCATTAAATTTGTTGCGTTAAATTAAGATGAATAAGCAACGTTCCTCAATGAACTGGCCATGTAGTAGTTGACTAATGCGACAAAATGGCTGTTACACGTAATATGTGAGGATTTCTGACAGAGGGCGAGATTGTTGTCACTACGACAAGATTCAGTGACGTCAATGAAGGCGATTTATTCGACCAGTCGGAGAAAAGTATCTCATCGAAAGATGACTAAGCGCCGTTGTTCAAGTTATGTTGGAACATTTTACAGGTTGACCGATGAAATATGGCCCGACAACCGTAGCCGTTATGGTGTACATACCAGCTGCGAAATCGGAATTCCGAAACGTAAATTGGTTGGCACAGGGCGTTACTTGTATAAGAGGTGTTCGTGTTCCAGCACCTTATACTGTAGGCAGTGGTTGCACAGCAACATCTGAAAACGAAACGTGGGTAGCGGTTGTAGAAACCGAAGAAAACTGTGAAGATTTGTTATTTTTATCACTACTTTTCTGCCAATAGAATCTAGAGTGTCACAATCTCGCCCTCTATGGAGTGGGGAGGTCTTAGGTCTTAGGTGATTTACTCCAAACAGCCCAAACTTGAGCTTACGCAGGAGTTGTATGGTGCTTGTTTGTGTGCATGCGTTGTGGGTAGTTTGTTTGTTTATTTTATAGGCACTTTAGATGATTGGGTGTGGTGAAAGGGAGGTTCATAATCGCTGTTTGAAACGCTATTGGGCTTTCTAGTTCAGTAATCGGTGGTGGAATCATATTCCAGATTCGAACTGCTCGGGGGTAGAAAGAGAATGCGGCACCTAGAGGCTACGTAGTGGCCACGGTTTTTTGACTGTGTTAGTAGACCTGGTGGGGGTGTGATGTTGATTATGTTATTTAATATTTTGTAAAATGTCATGGCTTGTTTGATAATGCGTCGTCGTTCAAGAGTTGACCATCCAAGGGTGGCTATTAGGTATGCTGTGTTTGTTTGGCGTCTGTGGTCATTTCTGACAAATCTGGCAGCACAGTGTTGTACTCTTTCAAGGTGTTTAATTTGGGTGGCAGTGTGTGGCTTCCATATGGGAAAGGCATACTCGAGTTTTGGTCGGATTAGCATGTTATAGGCTGTTTCTTTTACTTCAGGTTTGCATGGTCTGAGGGTTCGTTTGATCATGCCTAGGACTTTTGAAGATTTAGAAGCTATGTCAGTGATATGGTTAGCCCAGGTTAGTTTAGAATCTAATTTTATTCCAAGATATGTGTGGCTAGAGGCGGCATAGAGTGGTATGTCAAAGAGTGAATATGAATGTAGTCTGGGTTTTGTTTTGTTTGTTATTGGGAGATGCACACATTTAGATATGTTAAATTCCATCTGCCATTTGTTGAACCATGTTTGGAGTTTGATCAGGTCAGATTGAAAAGTTTCGTGGTCGGTTTCGGATGTGATTTTGCTATATATATAATGCTGTTGTCTGCAAAGAGACGTACGGAAGATTGGACATTTTCGGTTATGTCGTTTATGTAGAATAAAAATAGGACAGGTCCTAGGACTGAGCCCTGTGGTACACCAGATGTAACATTTGTTCTGTCCGACAGGGCTCCATTGACTGAGACTCTCTGTTTGCGATTGGATAGAAACGATTTGATCCAGTTTTGTGTGTTTCATGTTATTCCATAGAAAGCTAATTTGGATAGGAGGCGTTTGTGGGGGACTTTGTCGAAGGCTTTGGCGAAATCGAGTAGGATGGCATCTATTTGTGTTTTATTGTCCATAGCAATCATCCAGTCGTGGACTGTCTCGATGAGTTGGGATTCACAGGACAGACCTGGCTGGAATCCATGTTGGAAGTGGAGGATGATGTTGTGTTTGTGTAGGTGTTTCCACATGTTGCTTAGAATTATGTGCTCCATAACTTTGCAGAGGATGCATGTTAACGAAATTGGTCTATAATTAGCAGGGTCTGATTTGTGTTTTTGTGTGTGTATTGGTGTTACTAGTGCTTGGAGCCAGTCATCTGGGAGTTTGCAAGTGTTGTATGACTGCTGGAAAATGTGTGTGATGATGGGGGCAATTTCCACTGCAGTCTCTTTAAGGACTTTGGCTGGGAGTTCGTCGGGGCCTGTAGCTTTATTTTGGTTTAGGTTTTTCAGTTGCTTAATTACTCCGTCTATCCCAATTTCGAGGGAGGGCATGTTGGGATAGATGGATGGAGCTAGTCGGGGGATGGGGTAGATTTCTTGAGTAAACACGGAACTAAATTGGTTGTTAAGTGTATTTGCTTTGTCGTGATCAATTTTGTGATTGGTTGGTCGTTTGCTTGCAGTGTAGGGATGCCAATGTATTCTCGTTTGTTTGCTTTAATGAATGACCAGAATTGTTTTGGGTTTGTTTTAGGCTGTCTCCAATGTGATTGTTTAGATAGTCTGAGTAGGATTTGGTTGCAGCTTTAGTGGCTTGTTTTCGGAGTTGCCTAAACCTTTCCCAGTCGCTATTCCGTCCAGTTTATGGCTTTTGTTGCGTTTTCTTTGCGTTCTTATTATTTCACGTATTATCCAGGGGAGGTGGTTTTTTGCTTTGGTGTTGCGGCTGGGAATATTATTGTTGATTAATGAAGTAAGATTATTCCGGAAAAAGTTCCAATTTATGTTGACATCTGTTGAATTTGGGTTCCTGTCAAAGTATGTTGTTGTTAGTTGTTTTATGTCGTCTTTAAGCTTATCCCAGTTTGCAGATTTATATTGGAACACTTTGTGTGGTGGTTTACTGTTACGGATTGGATTTAGGTTTACGTTAAAGGTCACAGCTTCATGATCACTCATGGGGAGGTGACGAATGGCATAGTGATTACAGTGTTCTGGGTCTAAATACTAACCCTTGCACAATTCGATACTGTTTAATACGGGACCTGTCAGCCAGCAAAACCATGTGTACGTAGACATGCCGGCTGATCTTCGTATCCGCAATCGGGGGTTACACGCTTACCTGCCAATCACTGTGCAGTTTCATTGCTACAGCGTCATCTATCGGATAGTTAGTTACCTGTAACCCCGTTGTTATTGATGACATTCAGCCATGGCAGGGAAGGTACGTAGTCGTGTTAACAAAACCTTTGCGGTTTGTAAAGGGTCTAGTGAATGTTAGTGGTAGATGAAATACCCTTATCCGACAGAGGGCGTGTTAGTCTTGGAAATCATCTCACTTATGGTTTTCTTTTTCTACATTGTGAGACTTGGCGTTAGGATATATAAGGCGTCCAGAAACGGATCGACCACAAAACGGACCGACCGACCGACCGACCGACCGACCGACCGACCCACCCACCCACCCACCAACCAACCAACCCACCCACCGACCCACCGATCACCGACCAACCGATCCACCGACTGACAGAACAAAGGAACGAATGAACAATACAAATTCAAAACCCAACTTCTTAACTACCCAACAAAATAAAGATCCATGAAAAGTTTAACGTTAGTAAAACTGCCCGCACACCAAGTATGATGAAGGCGGGAAACGTTTTCGATACGTCTTGACCGCGTCTCCTGCCAGTCTCTTGCCAGACACGATGTAATGTGCTCGCACTCCAAAGAAACGAGAATGCGTTTTGAGGCAAGACGGGTCGATGCGCGCGCGCTCATGTGGACACACAGCGAATGCAAAAAACAAAATGGCAGGGTTTTTTACTCGTTTTAAAAGAAGACCGTGAAATAACCTAGTCACAGAAACGGTTCGATTTTAGTTGTAAAATAACACGTTGTTTGGCTCGAAAGCTCTGCTTCCGCACACAACCCACTCTGTGACTCCAGACCCTGTGACTCCAAACTCCACATTGGCAAGTGGAACTGCTCCGTCTTGTCTCGACTGCGTCTCGTCGTGAAGCCACTGAACACAAAGTCTTTAGACGAGACGCGGTGGAGACGAGGTCACGATGAGGTCGAGACGCTCCCAAAAGTCAAATATGTTAGATCCTCGAGGTTCGCTCAAGACGCGCTCAAAACTAGCTTAAGACGCACTCAAGACGTTTCAAGACGGTCTCGAGGCGTATTGTAAAGCCCGCACACCAAGGAGACCGCGTCTCCTTAGTGTGCGGCCTACTTAAGGATATATTAAACGTCCGAACAACCCAACCACCTACCCGCCAACTACCCACCCACGCGCACAGCAATCCCTCAAACGAACAAACCTTCTCTCTTCGATCACTCATCATCTTCGCCTGATCTATTAAATGTCCGAACAACCCAACCACCTACCCACCCAACTACCCACCCACGCACACACCAATCCCTCAAATGAACAAACCTTCTCTCTTCGATCACTCATCATCTTCGCCTGATCTATTAAATGTCCGAACAACCCAACCACCTACCCACCCAACTACCCACCCACGCACACACCAATCCCTCAAATGAACAAACCTTCTCTCTTCGATCACTCATCATCTTCGCCTGATCTATTAAATGTCCGAACAACCCAACCACCTACCCACCCAACTACCCACCCACGCACACACCAATCCCTCAAACGAACAAACCTTCTCTCTTCGATCATTCATCATCTTCGCCTGACCGCGAAGGGGCGCCATCGTCGAGCACCCCCGTGGGTAGATGGGCATACCCATTGTGAGTCGGCGCCGGAACTGGCCGCTGTGCGGGTCGTGCATCATCTGCAGAAGCTTGCTGCCCCGCATACCGTATGAAGACACGGTGGAATCGGTTGAGGCGAAGCGTGGAGGAAGCCGACGGGTCTGAGAGGGCGGGTCGGTGGGCTCGACACCCATCGTTCGGACGTCGTTGCACCCGTCGTCCGTTTCGCCGCTAGGCCCACTGGCGGGGACCAGACGTGTGAGTACGAGCTTACATCAGCCCGAAGAGCAACACACCGAGGACAGCACTTGTCACCATCACAACATTGTCAACTTAAACTCGTACTCAAGAACATTTAATTTCTGCTTTCGCCATGTGCGTCACCGCATGCGACAGATAATACTTTTAACATAACCTCAATGGTGCCACTTGGGGAATGACTGACAACTGAAAAATAAAAAACAACTCAAAATAAACTATTTGACACGGCAACTTTAAAACGAAGTTGTCTGTTCTGTACCTGGAATTCGCCATGGGTGGTAATTATTAGAAGGAAATTAACAGAATCCGGAATATGGAAACCACCCAGCTTAAAATGTATTTGCAGATGGGGTGCGTGCCTCGTAATAAGTGCCAACAAAGGCTGTTTGACATATTGAATGTTTTGTTTACTACTTGAACATTTCGCGTGCGTCTCATTCAAATTACGAACACTATTATGGACTCATTAGAAGCAATTTGGCGGTGAGAATATCTACAACATATTTATTCTAGTATTAAAAACACTGTGTTAATATATTAGGAACAGAAAGCCTCGCATTAATAACAAAATATATATAGGCCTATGTCACATTATCGTTGTCGCTTACCCGACAGGCGCCGGCTCGGCCTGAGCGGGCGACTCGCTGCCTTTACTCGGCGCCACATCGGCTTGTTCGACGACCGTGTATAGACAGCCATCGGCGCCCTCGTAGACAGTCTTAGGGAGTCCGACGTCGGCAACAGCCGCCTCGTCCTCACTCCCCCTGTGCACGCTGCCGTCAATGCCGACGTCCTGGCTGGCGTGTGTGCACATGGACCCTCCGTCGTCTTGACTCCGGCGCGTGTTGCCACCTGAGCCCTGCTCGACGGAACTTCGTCGGAGACTGCGACGCCGCATGTTTATTGCAAGAGAGAGGCGTTGAGCGCGCTCGATCATCTTCGGCGGGAAGCGGCTGTAGCCGCCGTGAAGTCGTGGCTCTGTGACCGCGGCAGGAGAGAGAGAGAAGGATGTATTATAACGTTTCGAGAGGACACCCCGCAAACGTGATCTACTCCGTTCCCTAACAGCCGCTGCCGCCACACCATTAACACCTCCATCATAATCACCATCATCACCACTATCATAATCATCAACAGTAGTTATATAGGTGGTCTAGCGCGTACGTTGGATTACTATTGGAGGAAATCCATGTTAAAAGATAGGGATTTTCCCCCAGGGCGCTCCCGGGTTAAAAGATAGGACATTTTTACCCCATGTTAAAAGATAGGGATTTTCCCCCAGGGCGCTCCCGGGTTGAGATAGGGAATTTTTACCCCATGTTAAAAGATAGGGATTTCCCCCAGGGCGCTCCCGGGTTAAAGGATAGGCCATTTTTACCCCATGTTAAAAGATAGGGATTTTGCACCAGAGCGCTCCCGGGTTAAAGGATAGGACATTTTCTCCCCATGTTAATGCATAGGAGCTATTATCGTAAACGTATACGACGAAATTTTGAATTTTCCCCACGTTAAAAGATAGCAAATTTTCCCCATGTTAATAGATAGGTTCGTTTGTGAAAAAATATACCGGACATCATTTGAACCTGTCACACACGAGACTGGTTGGTCAGTAGGTCAACCGTAGTTCAACCGTAGGTCAAAGGTATAGCTAGGCTAGTTTTATAGTGAGTGGAAAATTTCCCGCTAAATTTTATTCTGGAAGTTTCTTTGGTACTTTGCGCGCGGGAACCGCACTGTGATTGCGCAATACCATCGTTCATGGCTATAAAAAAACTCGTACGCGGAGACGTGTCTGAACTTGTTTGTTTGTTGCGCGCGGGAACCGCAGTATACGGATGTTGAGATACTACATGGGTGAAATAGTGATTCTTTCTCTTGGGTATCTGACAACAAGAATATATGTGATATAATTCACAGGGATACTTTCTCTTGGGTGTCTGAATAAAACATTTCACAAACGCACATATGGTGTCGACTTTTTTATTGCTTAATTAAGGTATTACAAGAACGTGCATGCCAACATTACATGCAAACATTACATGGCACTCTTAACAAAATCGAAAGCACGACAGTCATTGTTCACTAAATCGTTCCCGAAAGTGTTCACAAACGTCTTCGTGGGTACGCCTCGACTTCGGTGCAGCAAGTGCACGGCACAGTATTGTCCACACACGTTAGACAGCGGGCTCTGAAGCGTTCTCTTGTTGAAAGTCCAAGTCACGCAGTTGCTCTGTAGAAAATCCACGAATTCGACGTGTCGAGTTGGCAAACCGTAGGAGTCGAAGTATTCTCCACGTCCGTCTTTTGGAATAAACATGCAGATCCAATGTTGACCCGGTTCATCGCTCGAATGAGTGTTGCACACGAAAGCTGCCGGATAGATCGTCATAGGAGTAGTGGGTAACCCGTCTTTAGGTAGTACGTAAGGAGTCTTTCTATCTGTGACGTATCCATCAGTAATCGTAGACGACGTTTCTGTTGCGGTCAATCTCCAAAACCGTCTCGAATTCTCCGTAGACGACGACGTTGATCGTTTGGTCGAGAGGTTAATTAAAGTGCATCTCGACTCGTAGGTTGCCTTTATGTACCAAATTGAAATGGGGACCGTCACAACAATCTGGTGTGATGTCAAACGCAAACAGAGTGTAGCCTTTGCCAAATTCGTCCCGACTGATGTTGTTTCCCTCGTCTTGAAACATATTTCCCGTTCCAGCAAATATATTACTGTAACTTCTCATGTAGGCACCCTCGTTGAAATTAGGCTGGAGTGGTTTAGCCGGAACTTGTTGCCCGTCGACATACAATGCAAGAAAGTTCAAGTTGTTGTGCTTTACGTGGAACGGATTCTTGGCGAATGTTCCATTGCAAGCGTCGTTGTCTACACAACACAAGACTACTCTCTTGCAATCAACTCTTCGCAACGGATACTTGGCCGTTCCCTTTTGTAGCGCTTTGATGTGACCCATCTGTACAGCAGGATTCAGTTTGGCTTTTCTTGCAAACAAAATTGCTTCGACTATGCGTATCTTGTAATCGGCATTGTCATCACCACCAGCCATGAGTGCAAAAGCATCCTTGCTCTGTACTAGTCGAATTTTCACGTCGACGCCGTTCAATAGATAGCGGTCTTGGAAGAAGAGGTCGACGTGTAGACGGCCCATCATGTCGACGCGAAACGTCTACGGGTAATATAGGTCTTTCATTTTTGTAGACCCTTGTTTGCGTCGTCGGTGGCATCCACGTGTTCAGCCGTGTCTTTGTACCACAAGGCAGTAGTCAGTTGACTCTTCTTCGCTTCTGCTCCATGACTCAGTAACGTTTCTATGTACGCTCGATAAGGATAGGTATTCGTTGAAGGTGTGACGAGGGTACCGTTCAAAGACACGTCGACTTGACTAAACAGATAATTGACTACACGTGCTCGCACCAACAGGTAAGTATTGGTCACGTCCAGGTAATCGTCTCCCGATCCGGGCAATAAGATTTCGATAGGACCACCCGTACCTATCGAGGAGACAAGACGATGCTCGACCCTTTGTGCGTGTTTGATACTCGTTTGTGTCGTCAGTAAACTAAACAGATCCAATTCGCTTTTGACTCCCTCACACGACAACTGGTGGACAAAAGCCATGTCTAGCCGAATATGTCGTCTCGACGCGTCTTCTGTCGTCTGCGTCTCTTGGCGACACTGGCTAGGGTTCTCATCGGCTTGCGTTTTATAGTGCGAGGAACGTCGCGTATGCCCGGAGGCCCACTGCTTCCCAACACTCTACTGATCATGTCCTTTCCGGTTTCTTTCACACGCCTCTTTGCAGATTCTTTAATGCTCTGTCCAGACAACACGTCGCCGGTCACACCCAAACCTGTCTTTAACGCTCCTTTTCCCAAAGCGAGTGCGCCTCTTTTTATGAGTGGCATAGCACTTCGAATGAGGCCACCGACAAACTACCTAGACCGTGACCTCGTTGCACTCTTGCCCCAACAAACACGGACAATCCGTCACCGACTTGTCTGACGTAGTAGTCTTCATAGGAATGATTACGACTCATGTTTAAAAAAATTATGGTTTGCGTCGTCTACCTCGCTCGAATGGTACGCGACGTCTCGTGTCGTCTCTTATATCGATCTCGATAGTCGTAAATTCTTTGTGCAAGACGGGAACGTATTGTACATTGTCGAAACTTTTTGACACCATGTCTCCGTGATTTCCTTCTATCGGTCAAAAGAGGGACAACGCTGTTTCCGACTACACGTGATTCCACAACGTCGGTGTAGACGTACAGCGAGTAGAAACCCTACGCCATGTCTACAACGGAATCGGCTTATTTGCGGAAGGTGTACTCACCAGTATTTGGCGTATCATTCACGGTGGCCGACGGCTTGAGACATGTCTTTTCCACCTAGCTTCGTATGGGTGTATTCGCGTGTGTCCGCTGCTTTGGGACTGGTGATGATGGAAGGGTGAAAACCTAGTATGGTCTGCATGGCGCTCTGGAAAGGCATGTTGAACACAGCGTGGGGTGTCATGTGCAAGGTCACCCGCTGAGAGATGTCGCTGTAGCTCAATTTCGCCTTGATTCCGTCCTTTGACAGCCTCGCCAGTGCTTTGTTGATGTTGTGTATCAGTATGACCGGACTGTAGTAATATCCATGCTCGATTTTGGCAGTGTTGTAGAGTCCCGTTGCTCCAGTTCATTGAGGTGGAACCTATCATCTTCCTCTCGAACGTTATACCAACTGTGCGGGTATTGAATCTCCACCAGTCCGCACTCCCACTGACCGACTAAACTGATGCGTTGCGGTAAAGTCGTGACATAGTGGGTCAACGTGTTGTCGGGATTTAACTCCATAGACGCGTTGCTGGGCAACGTCAGGTAAAAATCAGACGACATGTTCATCGCGTTTCATAGACGGATTAGGTAACAAGTATCCCAGGCAACTGCTCAACAAAGCCGTCCACAGATTAGAATTTCCGTCTACTTTAGTCAGGTTGTAGATACTGACCAATATAACGGTGTAGAGTATGACGATTTGGCAGAAGAAGACGATTTCCGATTTCGGGCACGTATTTCCAAACAACATCCAACGTCTGCTGTTACTTCCGGTATCTTCGAGCTCTGTGTTTTCGAATCGAACGTCCGTCGTATCTTCCATGACACGAATGACGGCTCGATCGGTGTGCACTAACCTTTATACGCGACGAGTGACGATTTATCTAACCAGCTCTTGAACACTGTTCCTGTGGATTGTATGTCCCATGCGAACCTGTTTTTGTCGCAAATCGGTAATACTAATAAGGTTCTCAACGTGTGATTTCCAAAGGGGTCACCGAACGAGCTGCGCGCCGCGATGATGCAGGTCGTCTACGATTCCGATGACGATCGCTGTCAAATGAAATGCTGGTTTCCTTTGGCATATCGTCGTCCACTGACGCTGTCTGCATGTAAAGCCAACGATCTGAGTTCCTAACTAAATCCACTGGCGTGTTGACGTCCTTGAGACCACGAGCGAAGGTTTCCCATCCCACCGGTTCAAACGACTTCCGTTTTCTCAACACGTCGTTCACGAGATCTACAATGTTACTTCCGGGTACCACCTTGTTTCTGTATATCATCTTGTTGCGATCGTTCCACCTTACGGCACTTTTCATTTTATCGAGTAATCTTCGTGCTTTCTGCTTCATAGTTTTTGGAACGCTGTCGAAGATTTCGTTTTCGATACTCTCCTTTTTGACGACTTCATTTTCGTTAGCAGGTTGTACTTTGTTTTCCCCTTCACAGGGAATTTTTTCGATGACCACACGCACGGGTTCTTGGATACGTTTGTCGGAAAGATCGTTGTACCAACTCAACACCTGGTTATACAACACGACTTTTTCCCTCTCGTGTGTATCACTTCGTTCTAATATGCCTTGCATTTCGTTGTCGTGTCGTTGCAAGACACTTTCGATAGGGTTAGCAGTCGAAGAACGTTGCGGTTGAATGTTTTCCAAAATACGGGGATCGACCAGGGCCATCTTCTTCGTATACTCCATGGTCACCTGAGATGGAGACGGGAATGTCGAGCTTGTCGCTGAGGCCAGAGATGCAGGTGTCGTAGTGGGCGCCGGGACAAGTGAATTGAACAACGTAGCGTTTGTCGACGTAGTGTTTGTTGATGGCCTACAGCGACTGTGGGCAATGTGTTGTTTCCAGTTATCCCGACGTGTGAAATGTCTGTTACACTCCGGGCACTGGAAGGCCGCCCGTGATGATGGTGTGGGCTGGTTGGCAGCTGGTAGAACAGTCGATAAGCGCATGATGCAGGTGTTTATTGTTCAAATGCAAACAACGAAAAGAACCACGAGTTGGATTTTACGCACTGATACATTGAAATATCTGTGTATCAAGGTGAGTTTGCCTGAATTTCCTTCCTTCCTTCCTTCCCTTTTCCTTCCTTCTTTTTTCCTTTCTTCCTTCCTTCCTTTTTCTTTTTTCCTTTCTTCCTTCCTTTTTTCGTTCTTTCCTTCCTTTTTTCGTTCTTTCCTTCCTTCCTTTTTCCTTCTTTCTTTCCTTCCTTTTTTCCTCCTTTCCTTCCTTCCTTTTTTCCTTCCTTCCTTTTTTCCTTTCTTCCTTCCTTTTTTCCTTCTTTCCTTCCTTCCTTTTTTCCTTCCTTCCTTCCTTCCTACATGACGAATGACGAGTGTCACGGCGTGTTTCTATTTATATCTTCGGAAGGTAGGCGTACTGACATTTGTTTGGTTCCTTAACGATATTAGTACGCAGGCGCAAGTGTTCCGGTGTGGCCTGTTTGAGGTCGACGAACAAATACCCGTGTCGTACGGACGTTGCGTCTCTGAAAGCTTCTTGCATGTACTTTATTCGACCCGGATAGATCTGTTTGGCCAAGTTGACCACTTGTGTATTGTCGCGAGGGTTCTTGAAGAGTACCATGTACTGTGCGTTTATACTTATAGTGCGACTCTCTTTCCCTTTGAGAAATAAATTTTGCACTAAATATATTACGGACGTGTTGCAATGATGACTCTTCTTCGTAAACAGTTTGGTGACCCTCTCGTCCTTTTCCGACATGAGATCATCGATAACTACCAAGTTTCTCGTTTTAGGATTGAAAGACGACACATCGGGAAGACCTTCGACAAATTCTACGTTCGGATGTATCATAGAGAGCGTGGAATACAACGCCTGCCATTCACCGTAACACCACGTGATCTTTTCGGGCGTTGAGTTTACGAGTGTGGTAGAATGACGTAGTAAAGAGACAACAAACGTCGTTTTACCACAGTCCGTCGGCCCAGCAACGATACAAGTAAAAGGATGAACTAACCTCGTGTCCATACTTAAGCAAATGATGAAAGGGACTGGGATGCACGGTACTTATACTACTTATACTATGAACAAAATGACACAAGATAATGTTTGCACATTTTATTCGTGTACATCACAAACGTATTTACATGTCACCTTCAATAAGTGCAAGTCTTAGACTAGCCACTTACATGAATCAAACTTGGATGAACGAGTTGCAAGAACCAAACTTAGACGTTGTTACTATATACATGCGTGTGTGATATCATACACGATACCGTATTTTATTAACTGAAGACAAGTGCTTCATGTGACATGACTTACGGGTGAATTAACACCGCGGCAGAGGTCGTGAGCTTACAGGTCATTACGACCATGCCATTGGCTCGTATGGGTCGACTTACAGGTGAATTAACACCGCGGCAGAGGTCGTGAGCTTAGAGGTCATTACGACCATGCCATTGGCTCGTATGGGTCGACTTACAGGTGAATTAACACCGCGGCAGAGATCTTGAGCTTACGGGTGTCTGACCACCGCGCCATAGGCTCGAACAATGATGACGATGATGATACTTGCTTCTTAATGAAACACGGTATATTCATGATATTTCAACCACGCCATCAGTTCTATGATAACAACCTAGTTGTCAATAGCGAAACAGTAGCGAAAGTAAACATAGTGCCGAAACATACTCCTTATCTCAATTGTTTAAACTAATCAAATACACGACAATCGTTTGCTACTAGATCAGTGCCGAAACCGTTCACGAAAGTCTTCAACGAGAAGCCACGACAGTGATACATGAGATAAGCGACACAGTATTGATCGCAAACGTTAGGCATAGTACTTTGAAGTCTCTTGGAATTATGAGTCCTTTCTACACAATGTTCATTTATGAATCTACGGAACGCAACGTGTCGCGTTGGCAACCCGTACGAGCAGAAGTATTCATCGTGTCCGTTACAAATCAGGTACAGCGTTATACAATGTTTGCCTCATCACGAGTGATACGTTCAGGTAGGTAGACGTAGAAAGTGTCGCTATTATAAAACCTTGTTAACCTCAACTATATGCAAATCGACTCCATATGATACACAGTCACTGATAGACAGTATGCTACACTCTGTGTTTATTTATTTTATGACATGACTTCTGCAGCGATTGAAGTATACAATATACTTCTTATATATTTCATCAGTGGTCACTTAAAAAGAACACCACGGTGATGATGCAACAATGACGTGTGTGTATCAATAAACACTTTAACAATTGACAAGATAGGAGTCGATAAACACAGTAGTTCATCACGGCTATATTAACACCGGATATCACACGGTTATCTCACGAGTGTACCGAACAGTAAATGTGAAATGTACACTCTTTAATAATCGACAAGTAGGAGTCAGTGGTCGATAAACATCATACCTGATCACGGTTACATAAAGACTACATGTTACACCAATACCGAATGATACACGGGGAAGATTTATTGGTGTGTCTATTATACCAGACACGGAGAGGTAGATATTCCATCGGCTTGTACCGGTCGTTTGGAATAAAAATATGTTAGTGCAGAACGTTCTTGAATATAAGTAAAAACTGAAGCATTCTTCACCCGAAACCCTCGATTTTTCCCAACACCACTCTCTTTGGTTTTCAGTACTTTCAAAAATGTGTCTTTATCAATTTCGTTGTGTCTCTTATTTAGACCTTTCGTGCCGAATTTTTCCGTATCACCAAAACAATAATATGTTTTGCTGCACAACCCAATAAAACCTCTACCTTCATACTCTATTTTGAATAGGCCAGGTGTCCTTTTGTCGTGACGCGCACGCGCAATACAACACGATTCTGAAGGGACCCATTCTTTCCCTTCCATCGTCACAACAAACAGCAGGAAACCACCGGGACAAGTTTGTAAAGTATTCTTGTCGTTTATAGGTGGTAACACAATCGTCTAAACAAGAAAAAGCTAGACTTAAATACGCGGAATCAGTATCCATTTCGCAATATTGGAAGAGAGGGCGCTCTACGTAATAATCTATGAAATCGTAATAAAATTCCAGCATTCTCAACTTTGCATACGGGTAAACCATAAAACCGATTTGAAGAGGGAGATCGTACTTAATGGATTTCTTGTTCATTGTTAATTGGTACACGGATTCCGTAATTGGGTCTAGCTGGCGAAAAAGATGACTGTTAATTCCTTGGCTCGCCGTTTTACTATTACAAAAGATAATATTTCTGTGGAGATCCTTATTAGTGATACATTTTCCATAGCTACTATTCCCAAGAAGTTTCATCGTATCACCAATAATGGCCTTGTCCGGGTGCACGTCATCTTCGCAGCGTGCATTCGAGACGGCATTGGCGAAATGTTTGAAACACGGGTTCGTATTCTAAAACTTGATAAACGTGAGATACGATCAGTCCGTGTGTCAAATACCATTTTAACAAAGGTGTACCTAAAAGAATTTGTTTACCAAAATACGAAGCCACCAGTGTACGCCGAGGAGTAGATAATATATTATGCTCTTCAGCGTAAGCTCGCATATAGGGGCCGATGTCATCACGGGTACTGTCAATGTTTTTTGAAAATGGGTTGCATTTCACCAAAATAATCTTTAAGATGGTCTGGAACAAAAATGTCGCACTCTACCATGCCAAATAGGCGACCTTCAACTACATTTTGCAAAACTATATCTTGGGTCATTTCCCACTTCAAGTTACGGTGAGGAAATTTTGAATTTAGAAAATTTCTTACTTCGGAATTTTTCCGAATTTCTTTCCATTGACATTCCCACATTTCGAGGACCTCGGCATATTTACCCAAATACGTAGTGTTCTTTTTAGTTTCTGATAGGAGATCGGCCATAGACTTTCCATTGATAGAGTTGGTGTGCTCCACGTTACAAGGACAACCGTGAAAATAGCAACCGTGAAATTGATAAATGGTACGAGTCTGGGCACACCATCCGTCAACGGGAAGTTTACGATCCCCAATGCGTTTCTCTTCTCCATTAAATTGATGCCTTAATGTTGTATTCGTCTCGTGAGCTACACATTCTAGCCATTCAAGAGCCATTTTTCCGTAAACACGTGATGTTTTAGGTCTAAAATTATTTTCTCGGTTACGACGCGTATAACATCCGGTTGGCATATCTGGTGAAAGAGCCCAAAGGTATAATGCATTCGCATCGTAGCCGACAATGGAACGACAGGAACGAGCTGAGTCGCCCCTTTCCGATTCACGAAGCCGTGTAACGTCGACTTCGTGATGGCGGCGATATATTATAGACGGGCCTCCTACTATGGCTTTTTTAACATATCGTGTAAATCCGAATCTTTTTGATTAAACAGACTGAAATAAATATCACGTGGTAATGTGTCAAACATAAATTTCATGGTTAGACCGGGAACGCTAATACTATCTTTAAACATATCAATTTGTAAAAAGAGAACTGTTTTTTTATAGCTTCAAGGAAAGGAACTACGTCTCTATTGTTGTACCAAATAAGAAAATCACGAACAGTTTTCAAATCGTGATCGCGCCAAATTTGTTCGCAGTACGCGTAATTTTCGTCAGAAATGTCTTCGTTTTTCAAATCGCTGTGAAAATCTTCCTTTGGAGGAAGGGATTCACAGTCGAGTTTACTTATCGAAGTCACCCACTCGTAGGGAAAGTATCCTTTAGTTTGTACACATCCGTAAGCTTTCAGAAATTTATCGTAACTAAAACCGGGGGCCAAATAATTTGATGTCAAAAAATTTCAAAGTCGCTGTTTTTAAACACATCAAATTAGTATGACGCATTACCACGAACATGGAGTTTTTTCTTTGTTGTGTCGTCCGTATGGTCACCTACGTCGGTTGTCAGGAAGTGTCCCGTGATATATTTTTTCATGACGTTAAAATCGTATTTTCCGGAATTAAAGCCAATGACGGGTAGTTCTTCAAGAAATCCGTGAAGCATACCAATTAATTTTGAAATTTGTTCTTCTGGGATAATAGGTAAAGGTGACCCGTCATCTAGAATTTCGTCTAAGTCAGGTTCGAGTATTTTAGCCTCTGGTGATTGAATATCTTTTAGTTGTTGGTTTAGTTCATTAAAAACAAACTGATAACGTGTTTTCAGAATTTCGGAAGCGGTGTCGCTAATTTTATAAAGATAATCTAAAAAACGGTCGACTAGTTGGCTCGGCTCACCCTCGCTAATAAAACAGCGTGGTTCCTTGTACCCGGGAACATTGGATGACACACTAACGCTAAGTATTTCGTGTCGAGCCAACCACTCGACCTTTGGAGTATTTACCGGTAAGTTGGTAGTATCAAAATAAGATTCAAAATCAAAGGTGGCCCGAAACGGATAATACCGGTATTTTTCTTCGACGTCAATACCCAACTCATCAAGTTTCTGAAAAACGGTTTCCTGAACATGAAATATACCACCAGGGAAAATTCTCTTCACCTCGACATCGCAACCTTGTTGGTGTCTTTTTAAGGACCATTCTGTATGCCAAAGTTTGTCACATTTGAAAGACAGTGTATGTTTTAATATCGTGAATATAAGAAAATGTGTTTCGAAAAGATTCAAATTTAAAGTATCGGGGAATTTAAAAGTTGAACGTCTCAGTAAATGACACGCTACCAAGTTCTCGTCGTCGTCGTGATGATCGAGTAATTCATAAACAAATATATTGACATGAAAAAGCTTCTCAATGTCATACAGATCACTTAACTTAAAGCCAGGGAAATGCTTCATAGATGGGACATCGTTTATGGCCTCATGGTACATGTTATACAATATTTGAACATAAGGCTCAAGATGATAAACATCAGCTCCCCGACTAAGTGCTAGAGCCCGGAAGAAACAAAGATGATCTTCATACGGTGGCCTGCCGTGTCGGGACAAGTCACATGACAACGAATGTAAATTTTTATTTGTGAGCACATAGTCGGGAAGGACTATGTGCTCACAAGTACCTATAGGGTGATCAGGTATGATGTCTATAAACAAAGTAACGTTGGTCACTAAACGACATTTCCACTGAGAATCGGGCCTCTGCATAATAGCCCAACTTAAAATATATTTTTCTCCAAAGGACTTTAAAAACGACTGAAACTCATCTGCATTAGTAATTAAAGGGGGCCTGTCCAGAAACCTACCCGAAAAAATTTTTGAAGAATGAAAATAACGATGTTCTTTTGTTTTCTGGTTATATAAAATAAATCCGAAGCTTAAGTTAATTTTGAAGGCGGTAGTTTGTTCATCAAAAATGTTCCACAATGTTGGATGTAACGAGGTTATGTCAGTATCTGTTAATCGAATGTTGTAGGTTCTCTGGACGATAATGTGTGCGAATAGCCGACCACTGACTCCTATAAAAATTAAACAAATTATCGGGTACAAAATCTACACCTCCGGTGGTACAAGTGGATCTTGTTGCAATGGAGAGGCTGCAGGTGATACCGGTGACCGGCGACGTTTTCGTGGAGCAGCGGTTGTTGGGACACTGTCAGCGATGCACTCCTTTTCTTGGCGCTTAAATAAACACACAAGTTGACTGTTAAGCATCGTATACAAAACATAAAGCGACGGGATTTGTAGCAACACCTGAAATAAACACAAGTTGTGTTTTAATCATGGTATACAAAACATAAAGAGGTGACATTTGTAGCAGCGTATAAAAACATTTAAACAACAACATGATCAATTTACCATTATCTGTTTAATATTCACCTGCCGTCGCTGCTGCTTGTGTTGCTTTCTTTGGCACCACCCCTCATTGATGTGACGCTCCCAATGTCTTCTCCTGGTGAATGTGCCGCCGCACATACAACAGGCAAAGTGTGGTATCAGTGGTGTAGGGACCGCCGATGCTGTCGCCGTGCCTGTCGGAGTCGGTTGCATCTTTGGCGGCAAAAGTCCGTTGATGAATTTCTAGATAGGGAAAACATGTGACAAGTTTTATTGGAAGTAAACAATATACAGGGACGCCATTTTGACGGAAGTAAACTTATACAGGGACGGCATTTTAACGAAAGTTTTTAAGGAGACGAATTTTAGGGGAAATGAGTGAGAAAGCATGGTTTTAGAGGGAAGTAAACATAGACGTAGACGCCATTTTAGTGGAAAAATACATAGGGAGCCACCTTTTTGGTGAGAAGAAGGTAGGAGCCGCCATTTTGGTAGGAAGAAGATAGGAGCCGCCGTTTTAGGCGAAAGTGTATAATAACGCAATATAAAGTTTAACTCACGACCAACGCATCTAGTTGGGCCTCCTCGGCCGTCCTTTTCCGACCCCGACAACTGCCACGTACAATGTGACGCTTCCAGTGGTCGCGCCGTGTGAAATGGGTCTTACAGTCCAGACACTGAAACCCTGCCCGAGAGGGGGGTGGTAGTTGTCTCGCCGGGAGTCGGGACGGGAGCCATGATAGCCACGGGAGATTCTCCCGGCACACACTCGACGTTCTAAATGTACGAAGGATTGTTATTAGACGTTTTCATTACTGTATTAATACAAGATAATTATACACACGAAAAATAGTGAAATGGAAATATAATATTAATAAACACTTACCACCTGGGATGGTGGTTGCGCTGGTGTCGGGGCAAACGGTGGTTCTGGCATTGTCGCCACTGTAGGCGCCGGGGTCGGTCCGGTTGATGCCGTGGCCGGTAACGGAGGGAAGGCCTCCCCGTAGGTTATACGGGTCAACCCCGCTACACTTGGCATGATAGCCTGCGTCCCTCTGGCCGCCTCAGCAAAGGACCATCCAAGACGTGTGAAGTTAGCCATGTCAAATGACGAATGACAAGCAGATCGTCTCCACGGCCTTATATAGGCACACGGTCAACCTTAAGGTCACGTGGGCGTGCCGAAACGTTCGCGCTCGCACAAAAACAAACACGTTCAGACACGTCTCCGCGTACGAGTTTTTTTTTATAGCCACGAACGATGGTATTGCGCAATCACAGTGCGGTTCCCGCGCGCAAAGTACCAAAGAAACTTCCAGAATAAAATTTAGCGGGGAATTTTCCACTCACTATAAAACTAGCCTAGCTATACCTTTGACCTACGGTTGAACTACGGTTGACCTACTGACCAACCAGTCTCGTGTGTGACAGGTTCAAATTATGTCCGGTATATTTTTCACAAACGAACCTATCTATTAACATGGGGAAAATTTGCTATCTTTTAACGTGGGGAAAATTCAAAATTTCGTCGTATACGTTTACGATAATAGCTGGTATCCTTTAACATGGGGACAATTCCCTATCTCTTAATATGGAGTAAATTCAAAATTTCGTCGTATACGTTTACGATAATAGCTCCTATGCATTAACATGGGGAAAATTTCCTATCTTTTAACATGGGGAAAAAATGGCCTATCCTTTAACCCGGGAGCGCCCTGGGGGAAATCCCTATCTTTTAACATGGGGTAAAAATTCCCTATCTCTTAACCCGGGAGCGCCCTGGGGGAAAATCCCTATCTTTTAACATGGGATAAAAATGTCCTATCTTTAAACCCGGGAGCGCCCTGGGGGAAATCCCTATCTTTTAACATGGATTTCCTCCAGTAGTAATCCAACGTACGCGCTAGACCACCTATATAACTACTATCAACATATCACTCTCTTAATCAGCACAGACAGGAATCAAGAACTACAGCTCACTAGTGAAGCGTGCATTGGGGTCCGCACGATGTTTTTTGCACTAGTGTAAACTTCTAACCTTCTAGGTCAATAATCCGAGTAATGCCACACAGGCACCTTTTTACGTTTTTGCATAAACCTATTAATATGCAAATTAGTTATCGCTATTAAAATATATACTATTTTTCTGAATATCTCTAATTGCAAATATCCAAACAATCAAAATGATGTGTCCAAACGTATGTTTTCAGGGTACCCGGTTATGATTACGTCAGTGAAAAAATTATAATCTGCAAATTTGTCGTATGAATATGCAACAAATTCAATATAACCTCACGATTTGTGTTTATATCTCGTCAATAAGCGAGCGGTAGGCACTATATAACGAACCGATTTATATACCTCCTTCCCCGTACAAACACCCAAATGGTATATCATTTGAAAACCCTCTATATCTCCGTCACAACGAGGCCTGTCGTAGAACTGCCAAGTGGTGCAATCAGCGTGACTCCAAGGTCAACAAAGGTCAAGTGAACATATTTCGAAATTGCGCTTCCGCAAACGTCTTAAAATTACAATGGTTGGATATCTATTTTCTTTAATTACAAAATGGCCATGTCATATATTTTCGGCAAGCTTATTCTCTCTCCGTCAAAATGTGATACGACATGGAGCAGAAACACGGTATAGTAAGTGTGGAGCTAAGATCAAACAAGGTCACCGTGAAATGATGAATATTCGAAATTTTGCATTACCGCGAACGTCACAAAGTTACAATGACTCTGTTCTACTTAATTTCTATGGACACATCATGTAGAGCGTGAAACACCAATTTCTTCCTGTCAAAATGAGATATAACTTGGAGGTGTCAGTTGATGGAGTTTGTGTGGAGCGAAGATCATCGTCAAATGAGAAATGTTCAAAATTGCGCCATCCCGCAAATGTTATACAATATCAACGGTGGCTTATACCCGTTAGCAATCTACTCATGGCCATGTCATATACCTTTGGAAAGCCTGCTGTCACCCCGTAAAAATAGGATATCACGGGGAGCTATCAAGTGGTGCAGTAAGTGTGGAGTGAAGGTCACACAAGGTCACCACCAAATGATGAATGTTCAATTCCGCAAACATTGTACAATTATAATGTTTGCATATCTACTTTGTTTACCTACACTAGGCCATCTTATACACATATGCGTATTGTATCCCTATGAGCTTGGTTTCCAAGGATTTAGGCGCAATATAAGTTATCTTAGTATTATTATTATATTAAAATGATTGGCATGGAATCGTAAAGTGGTGGTATATTTGAAGGTTGAACAAGGTCACCGTCAAAAGATGCATTTCGAAATTGTGCTATTTCGCAGACTGTAGGCCAGCCAACGTGTGATGTTACACTTTTAACTGCATGTTTGCATCCCCCGTGGGATGAGTAAATAAATGTGGGTGAATGCCAACCACAATTTTGAATTTGAATATCATTTTGAGGGTCAGAAACTCAAATTTCAGTCAACATATTTGAGTTAATTAATTGATATATTATTATACACATGACAGCCTCTTCACGTCCCATGTCCACCCCGAGCCATTTGGAGTGGGCTTCTGCTGATGAACCAGTGGACTGGTCAACCAAGTAAAAGCTTGGTATGCTGTGCGCTCTGAATACTGTTACAGAGCATCCTGGATTGTTGGAATATCTTAACGATATTATTCCTTTGGCAGAATATGCCATTAAGATGAACAACGTTTTTGCCTGTCCCAAGGGCTATCAAAATGTATGCAACTGGACATAAACGTGCCAAGCTCCTAACTCCTAACGGTCGGAACACAAGGGCACACGTGTCCACATTGCGTATCAAACATGATTTTGATCCATTTTCCACAAAACATTTTGCACAAAGATTAACAGTTGGTTGCCAGGATGTCCACGGTCATACTGGATGTAGCGTATCATAGTTGCACCTACTGACGACAAGTGATGTCTCTGAAGTGTCAAACACTTCCTTTCAACCTGGATAGTGGAGCTTTGCAACCTTAATGGAGATACATGCTAATAGCTCCTGATGTTAGTAACATCGCGATGGAAGTATTTCCAGTTTATTGGCACCTTGTTGTCCAATGTTACTTCCCTCAAAGTCCCGACATCACGTTTCTCTCTTGGGGATTATTTGATCCTGCTGACGAGGTACGTGTCCCGTATGACGCCAATATTGTAAGCGCTTCATGGTGTGAGGAACAACACAAGTATCTGCATACTCATCAAACGTCGTGATGATGGTTGTTGCATTTTCAACTTTAACTCCACGGATAGACCGCCACTTTACAACTCAGTGCCACGCCTCATTTTTACTGGGATATATTACACATAGGTGTATAACATGGCATATAATTAGGTAGACAATGTAGATATGCAAACATTGTAATTGTACAACGTTTGCGGAATGGCGTAGTTTTGAACATTCATCATTTGGTTGTGTCCTTGCTCGACCTTCACTCCACACTTACTACACCACTTGATAGCTCCCCATGGAATCGAGAATTTACGGAGAGATAATAGGCTTTCCAAAGGTATATGATATGGCCACGAGTAGGTAGGTACTAAGTAACGTAGATATAAGCCATAATTAGTAGTGTATAACGTTTGCGAGATGGCGCAATTTTGAACGTTTATCACTTGACGGTGACACTGTTTGATCGTCGCTCCACACAAACTCCATCAACTTACATCTCCAAGTGATATCTCAGTTTGACGGGAAGACATTGGTGTATCACGCTCTATATGATGTGTCCATAGAAATTAAGTAGCTACAGAGTCATTGTAACTTTGTGACGTTCGCGGTATTGCAAAAATTCGAATATTCATAATTTCACGGTGACTTTATTTGACCTTAACCCCACCCTTACTATACCGGGTAACAGCTCCACATCGTACCTCGTTTTGACGGGGAGACAATAAACTTTCGAAAAATATATGACATGGTCATTTTGTCATTAAAGAAAGTAGATATGCAACCATTGTAATTTTAAGATTTTTGCGGAAGCGCACAATTTCGAATTTTTTTAATTTGACGATGATCTTATTTGATCTTGGAGTCACGCTCACTGCAACACTTGGCAGTTCTACGACAGGCATAGTTGTGATGGGGATATCTATGGCTTTCAAATTAAATACCATTTGGGTGTTTGTACGGGGAGGGGGTCATTTAAGTCGATCCGTTAGTTAATGCCTACGGCTCGCCTATTGAAGAGTTATACAAAAAAATCGTATTGTGGTTATATTGCTCAGAGCTAATTTGCATATTCATGCGGAAACATCTGCATATTATAATTTGTTCACTGGCGTAATTATAACCAGATACCCTAAAACATGCGCTTGGATACACACTTTTGATTGTTTGGATGTTTACAATTCGAGATATTCAGAAAAGTAGTATATATTTTAATGGCGATAACTAATTTGCATATTAATGGGTTGATGGGTGGCATCACTCGGACTGCGGACCCCAATGCACGGTACACCTTCAAAAGCGCGTTTGATTGTTGGACTACAAGACAAACGACAGCTCACTGGACCACGTTATCTTCCTTCCCTTGGATCGCCGATGATAAAGAGTTCTGTAGTTGTATTACGATTAGAACCAAACACGAGGTTAGAATAGAAGTCACGTTTAATACGAGAGTAATACGAGAGCACACAACGGCCAAGGTCACCTCACTGAATGCAAACAATAGTACGCAGTGTGTCTAGCACCACAGTACAACAAAACACCCGGTTAGACACAGTAAGGTTTGACGTATAACATTTTCACTGCGTTTGAGCAGGCACAATGCTAAATTTTCTGAGAGAAGACGTTAAGAGTGAATTTGTGGAAAGCAAGATTATTTTAAGATGCAGGATATTCGAGCTGACACTCTAATAATTTTGACGAAACTCGATTAGTATATCAATGAGACGATGACAGCAATATAAAGAAGTTTCAGAACGGTCGATGGTCACGTTTTGTTATAAAATTTAAACAAGCTTGACATTACCCCGGCTCGGTCTTCGACTCTTCAGTACGACCGCGCCCTGAGTGTGTCCGTAGAACGTCACCGTCGCAGTCGTCTTGATCATCTGAGACACGCGGTCGTCGGACGAGATCGACCGATTGCAGCGGATGCCACTGCTGAGCGTGTTCTTGCGGAATACCTTGTGCTCCATCTGGGGGACGATCATGCATTTGTCTTACATTATTGACATTGACAAACAAGATAATCAATATAGAAATACACGATTCTACAAATATTATCACTGTAGGCCTACAAAAAAGCAGCCAAGCATGACTTCCCCTCTATCTTCTCGTGTCACTCTGCATATCTTGAGATAAACAATTACCTCTTAATTGGATCATCGAACACACTTTTAGATGCGCGATGTCAGTCCAACAGACTCAAACTCCGACATGGCAAATACGGTGTTAATGTTTCACCAGCTGCGCCTCTAAAACAAGTGTAGAAACACAGACAACAAATCTCCAGATGTTTGCAACAGAGTGCGGAACAACAGCGGGTAAGACACTCGAAGTCAAAATACAGATTTCAACACATTTACAGTGGCACGCCTTTTAGTGCCCCACCTGTTCCCGGTAGAGACGCTCTCCTGGGTGCAGTTTCCTACCCACCACCCACGGCTCCATCTCGATCGTGGTGACGGTCGGGCGCTTCAGCGGGTCCCACTGCATGATGGAGCGCAGCAGGAGGCGCGCCTCTATCGAACGACACAAACAATTGCAACATAAAGTCACCTTACAAGATGGCGTCCGCACGCATGAAACTGTCGGATATTGTGATGAAATTCTTGCTTCAAATGTGTTCCTTTGCAACAAAATGTAATTTATAGTTACAATTCTTTCACTAACATCAATATTGTGTTAACATTGGCGTCGACAACAAGAATATATGTACACATGTACAATTGGGATTATATGTAATCGTAGCATTCTGAACAAACACAACTGTGGCTTACCATGCGATAACCCACGGACAAATGTGAATCGCTGCGTGCGCATGCGCTCTTGCATCTCGCCGACTCTCGACTCGTCAAAAGGTAAATAGCCGTTGAGCATTGAAAAGAGAACCACACCCCTGTCGTAATCAAACACAAACATAGAGCCTCGCGGACGAAGATCGATCAATCGACCAATCAATCAATCAATCAATCAATCAATCAATCAATCAATCAATCAATCAATCAATCAATCAATCAATCAATCAATCAATCAATCAATCAATCAATCAGTCAATCACAATCAATCAATCAATCAATTAATCAATCAATCAATCGGTCGATCAGTATGGTAATTACTCGATTAATCAAATATTACATACATACATGCATACATACATGTATATAAGTATGTATGCATACATACTTCATGCATACATAAATACATTATATATATAAGTATGTATGCATACACATGCACGCACACACGCATGTCATGGTTTTGTTACTATAAAGAAGAGCGAGACAGCCATACATGCTCCAGACATCCGCTCGTTGTCCGTCGTAGCTCTTCGCGTTGAACAGCTCTGGCGCGGCGTACGACAGAGACCCGCACGGTGTCTGTAGCAGCGAATTCAAACTCAACTCAGGCACTATCTTCGAGTAGTTGAAATCTGTTGGCGTAAAGAAGTGAATATGTGTAACTGCAGCATGAATACGTAGCATACATGTATGCGTAAAGTAGCCATAGACAGAACGCATTGCGTATGGGGTGGTCGTATCGTATCGTATCGCGGGGGACATAAATAGTCGACTATCGAGTGTAACATATATTAAAATTAATAAAATTGTTTTTTGTTATAGTTACTCATGTTATTTCAACATATGAACTAGTGTTACCAATTTATTAATTTAATAACGTTAACCAATAGGAGGGTAACGAATATATTTAACCTAATTAATTGTAATTGACATGTAGCTAATTGTCAACTATCGTATGTGGTATATATTCATATCCGGAACATCGTCGAAAAATCAGAAGTGAACCCACGACCTATTCGTCATCGTATCGTGTGAATATTATATGCTTCAAATCCTAACACCACCAATGTTGTAACGGTAGATGAGATTTGATGGAGTTGACCCCAACGCAGGAGAATAAAGGCGGGGCGAACGCTTGGAGGAAAGTCGAAGGTGTGATGGGAGACAGGTCGCGTAAGCTCAAAGGAAAGGTGCGCTGCTCATATGTGACACCAGAATACCTGTATGCTCTAGAGACTATGGCAATGACAGAAAAAAACAGGAGAGGGTATATTTTTGCAAAAACAACTGGACGATTTCTTGATGACTCGACTGGAACACTCGTTCGGCATCACAGACTCGGCACTTGCATGGCTGCAGTCGTACATCACTGAACGTTATCAGAGAGTCGCCGTGGACAGCGCAACGTCAACTTATTGTGTTTTGAAATGTGACGTCCCAAGGGTCTGTGCTTGGGCCAATATTATACAGCATATACACAAAACCTATCGGCGACATCGTTGCACGACACGGCATGCAATACCACTGCTATGCGGATGACACGCAAATTTACATGAGAGCACGATCAACCCATCATTGCAGCAATAACGAAGTTTGAACAATGTGTAGCGGAGGTGACCGACTGATTTGAACGAAACCAACTTAAATTGAACATGGAGTCAGAGGCAGTCATCTTCCTCACCTCAAAACAACGAAACGATGTGCCCTCCGATATTTCCGTGACAATTGGCGGACATTGGGTTGTGCCGAAGTCATCCGTACGCAACCTGGGAGTCATACTTGACAGCGGTCTAACTATGGAAGCACAGGTTGCACAGATCGTCGTGCTACCACCAGATTCGCAACATTGGACAAATTCGGCTAAGCATCACTGATGATGCGTGCAAACCCTGGTGCACGCGCTCGTGACTTCACGCCTCGATTATGCAAATTAATTACTCTAGGGCCTTCCGCAGACGACGCTGCAGCGTTTGCAACGAGTTAAAAACTGCGCAGCCCGCATCTTGTGCAATACGAGAAAGTACGATTAGGTCAACCCAGTGCTGCAGCACCTGCATTAGTTTCCTATCTGTGTGCGCGTGACATATAAAGTGCTTGTGTTTTGTGTATTCTGTGATGCATGACCTGGCAACGAGTTATCTCGCGGAGGTACTGAACCGACGTCAACCGAATCGGCAACTGAGATCTGCGTCTTTGCTGTCAGTACCGGCTTCGCAGACGGTCACTCAGTGTGATCGCCGTTTTGCTGTAGCTGCAGCCAGTCTATGGAACAGACTGCCGGACTGTGTCAGGATGGCAAAGCCACAGCCACAGTTCAAAACACTTATTAAAGCACACCTTTTTAGATAAGTGTTTTTGTAATATGATCACGTGAACTTACCCATCTTTTATGTTATTATTATTATTTAAAATTATCTATTGCATTTTAATTCACTTATTTATTTTATATTGTTTAATACGTATCACATATATTTTTTATTGTTTGTACACGGAGATGTAATAATTATATAATGAATGTTATAATTATTATTTTATGGTATACATTTTAGAATTAATTTTGTTTCTATCTATCTTATACAATTCTAAATAGTTACGTGAGTGAAAAAACAGTTTTAAGAAGAAGCTGGTGAGGAGTTAACTAAAGTGGGCTGGACATATGGAGAGAATGGGAGTAGCACGTTTGGCAAAAAAGGAAATGCCCAGATAATGGAGGAGAGAAGGAGGCGAGGACGACCTAGATTGCGACCCAAACTTACCTGACAATTTGACGTTTTTATTTCTATCCAAGAGAATGTTCTCGCACTTCAAATCTCTGCGAAAATAAAGAATACTAGCTTACAGTCGCCCATAAAACAACACACCGAGTGCATCAGTTGTCACTATTACAGTATTCGTTTAATGTGGCGTCATCTGGGGAATTGCTACCCACTTATCTCAGGTAGGAGAAATATATTGTAGAAAAGCAGAGCATATAAAATACACCCTAATAAATAAACATCGTTGTGTTTTCTGAAATGCATCCCCAATTGGTAGACGAGAGGTCAATGGTTCGTTTAATCGAATTAATATAAAATGAGTGGAGTGGACCTCGGTGCATCGGTGGAGATGCATTTGCAATAATCCGAAGTCAGCGTATTAATATATAGATTAAAATCGTTTGCAAAGACAATGACTACACGGGCAATCCAACTAACAACAGCGAAGACAACGAATTTGTAACAGTATGGAAAGACCAATCTAAGGGGGTTCAAGCTTAGTCACCCGCTTCCCACGATAAAATGCAATGACAAAAACTTTATATAGGGATAACAAATTCCCAAAATATGTCAATACAGGTTTCGGTTTCAATGAGATCTCTTACACTGAAGTGCCAACGATGGCGACTCACCTATGGATGACGTTGTGGTTGTGGCAGTAGCTCAGGGCGCTGCACAACTGTCTGAAAACAAGAAGGCAAATGTTGGTATAACCATGTTATCGGACTCCGGGAATAGTATTTATAGGTATGTAATAAACACAGAATGTTGTCGTTATTAAGAATCGCAGTTATTACGCATTACACTTATCGACGTTACACTCAACCACACATGTGATTTTTTCTTCAAAACATAATGATTACCGGAGTATATTTCATTCTTATTTCCGACTTTATATAGTGGATGCCATCTTATTAGTCCATTGGATGACACAGCTTCAGTTTAATAAGAATGTATAGTTTGTGCTTCGGCGTTTTATAGGTGTATGCAGTTTAGTTATTTTTATTACCAATTAACACAACTAAAATAACTATTTAGTGTGTCAACGAATGAACGCAAATTATGGCAATAAACAGTGGTATCAAAGTATGTATTAATATGTTTAATATGCTTGGCATATACAGTATATATATATATATATATTATATAATTATATAATAAATTCCTAACAAAGGCGCGGAGCAGTGAATAGAGCATCGATCTCTAAATCAAGCCGTGTCGGACCTTCAGCAAGTTCGTTCATCCTTCTCTGCTCCAATTCACACAGCTGTATGAATGATTACCTGACTATAGACAGTGGTGGATATTTGTGTACGAATAGTCTTTGCGCATTAATTACAGTGTGGCTGAATGCTTTCCAGAAAAGTCGAGATGGTGTTCGATTGAACAGATTTGCCAGGGAGTAAAGTGTCAAGCGTTTGAGCTGCCGTTAGCAACAAGAACTGATTTAAGTTTTGAGATATCAAAAGTTTCTAAATATTAATACGTTAACTTTTGAGCAGTCTGTTAGTATCTCCACCCATGTGACGGGTCGACCCGCCTCTTCATATTTTCACTCACTTCCTTGTATTTGTCGTGTCTGATCTGTCAATTGGCGGTGGATTAAAACGTATAGTTGTTTTGAGGTATTTACATATTTGCGATATGCTCTGCTACCTGTCGGAGAAACGAGGAAAGAGTGAGTTGTGATCTTAATCTGCCCTACTTGGCGCCAATGTCGGTGAGTGTAAGCTAGTACTGAAAACTATAATGACCCATTGATCTAGGGCAGCGGTATCTAACCTAGGGTTAATTACACCCTTATGGGTAATTCGGGAAGTATTCAAGCTTTTTAAAGAAAATATGTTTCAGCAATTAATTCATCATGACTACGATCTTGTAGCACACTACACTGAAGATATATGCCGTGCGTATCAGACGTTAAGGATGTCTCATACTGAAAATAAGGAGTCCATTACACACGGCGAGGATCTCGTCAAGCAATGTCAAGTTGAAATATCGAGGCTCGTCCTTGCCGAGGAAAAAGGGAGACAGACGAACCAGATAACAGTTTAAGACATAACCGTGAACAAAATAATACCTAAGACGAGCGAGTCCACCTTTTGATCAGCTCCTTTTAGTTGCAGAAGAAATACTCATCGATGCTTCGTGTTTCAATTGGATGAATCAACACAATATGTTGTCTATTGTGCACAATTCCTTGCATCTGAAAGGCGACTGTGTAAATGACTGTCTGTTCTCTAAACGGTTTACCATGGAGTGCCACTAACCCTAGAATGAAATCAGTAAATGTGAAGACGTTGAATCCGATTTCAGTGTTCTTCTCTTCCATTTGGAGGGTCACTGGTTATAACAAAGATAAAATTTTATACTGTGTTCGAATTAAGAGAATTCAGTGAAGAGATTCATCAGACTGGATGGTTCAAATGAGTGATTTTTTACTTATTTCACAGTCAGTTAACCTTCTTTCCCGTGACTTTCCGGCTGCTTTCAGCAGTTTTCCGCAGACGGCTACCGCTAGATGGCAACACGGTAGTCATTCAGCCGCAACGTCACGGGGAAGGTAAACTGATTGTGAAATAAATAAAATACCACTCATTTAAAATTTCAGTTGACGATATCAGACAAAGAGGCTATACATTTTTTATAAGTCGGGCTATACTGGAAATTTTTGGTGAGGTCAATCCGCTAAGCCTCTCACAACAAAGGGATATGGTTCATATTTTCACAGCTCAAGGCAAGGTTGCAAGCTCCTTTCACAAATTCAGTTTTACCACAATGAAGTTCATGTTATTGAGGTATCCATTTGATCCAAATTGTTAACTCCACGAATAATAATAATAATTATGACAAACTTCTGTAGCGCCTATATCCCCAGGAATCTCAGCTCAGAGGCGCAACATACAATAATCATTGGGCAAAATCGTTAACAGGGACAAGCAAGAGTCGTCATTAGAGCAAGGGACCGCCGAAGGTTAGGGTGGGAATGCAATTCCAAGTCTTAAGTTTTTTACGAAAGGTATTTATAGTCTCAGATGATTTTAAAGCGATAGGGTGTTGATTCCAGATTTTTGGTGCAGCTATAGAAAAAAGCACGTTTGCCGATATTACGCTTGGTTTTCGGAACAAAATGTCGTTGTGAACTATTATGATCTGAGATTCCTGGGGATATCGGAAAAACGAAGGCGACCAAACAAATAGGATGGGGGGGGGTATAAGTAGAAAGGGTTCGATATGTGCTAGTAGCTAATTTGAATTGTATTCGATATGTAACTGGAAGCCAATGCAACTGTCTAAGTAGGGGCAGAGATGGTGAGAAACGAGGTGCTTTTAATACTACATGTGCTAAAGAATTCTGTACACTTTGGCGTTTAGCTAAGTCCTTTTTAGCAATATAATTTAGCTGGTGTCATCCCGCACATACTTTCGAAAGGAAACCTCCATCCTTGGATATTGTCTATGTCTGGAACACTATGAGAAGAAAGAGTCGTCAAATACGAAAGACGAGTTCCTTGGCCTGCGAGAAGATGGCACACTGAACGAAGATTTAGGATTCTGACCTGGTAGCTTTTTGGCAAAAGGCTGTCCCAATTCGATCTGATATAGCTCTATCTTTCATCGTCCCAATGTATTGCGGTGGAGAACTGGCATTTCTACAAGAATCAACATTAAAACCAAGACACAAGATGTACTGGCTCTTGCTAATGATCTGCGATGTGCTCTAGCCGTGATAAAGCCTAGCATCTCAAAGCTTATCAAGAAGATGCACCTTCAACCACACAGAGATATTTTCATCTATAAATTGTGCTTGTCTACGTTTGATCTTACTTCAAAGGTTGGGAAGTCAATACATAGCTACATTTATATTGTACTAATAAATTATTAAACATATCAATTATGCGACTAAATATTATTAGAAAATCGTTTTCTCGAGTTTGGCATTTTAAAATGGAGGGGTAATTGTTGGCACGCTCAAGGGATAACAGTGACAAAAAGGTTAAATACTGCTGATCTAGGGCGTAACAACCCACTTGAAGAATGTGCGTGCCTCCGCTTCAAGCAGTCCGCTGCCCGTCCGAGTGATCTGTCCGTTGAGATAGTCCAGGAAGGTGCCTCCCTCGCAGTATTCCGTCACAATGTAGGCGAAGTCGCCAGAATGGAAAAACTCGTATAACTGGATCTGCCATAACACACGAATTATAAACGCGAGTTAAACAACTTGACCCATATCAGAGTTAAAATCAGAGTTCGGTTTTTGGGGCTACAACTACAACTCTGGATATACAAAAATAGCTTCGCCGGGCATATATACAGCCAATAGTAATGAGTTAGAATTTAGATGCTATGCAAAACAGGCGCACATTTTGTGATGACTTATGGGTAGGCAGAGAGGCGACGAACACCCTATAGATATATTTTTAGGGTGGATTTATTTCAGACGCACCCGTGTGATAGGTAAATAGTTTTCACACTGAGATATAGAGCCTACAGTTAGTTTGATAATTATTACATTAACATAGAGCATAAATGCCATGTTGGGGACATGTTGAAGACGTCATTCCAACGAAGCGGTCACAATGATTTGGCAGAGCTGACAACACACGTTTGTGTGCTCGCACAAGCAAGTTCAATCGTTACTGGAGACTGATTCTTTGTTCATTTCCTCCTTTATTCAATCGTAAATTGTTGAAGATATGCTAAACGTAGCCTCGTAGAGGTGCTGGAGTAAGTAACACGAGTAAGTTATAAGACATATCGATAGACAAAACTACTTTTGCAAAATAATTTCTCACTATAGCAGCATGTTCTGCGTACAGTGCGGACAGTCATAGCACATTAAAGCTTTCGTTCCAAAGGACAGGCAAGGTGGTATACTATTCTACAGCCAGGCATGTGCTACCTGTTATATTTCATTGGTTAGCAAGCAGGCAAACAACTGACATGTACGTTTTAATGACTACAGGAAATGAGGAACAGAAAGTGTTATTCTATAATGGGAAACAACGTAATAACTGCTTACACTATATCAAACACGTTATAACATAATGTGACATAACCTACCACGTGGGCATGCCCGCGGACCTTGCGTAGTGCTTTCACTTCTCGAGGCAAGAACTTGGTCAGATACTGCGGCGGCGCCTTCGTCTTGTCAATTATTTTGATGGCGCACTATTTCAAAGAGATGCAACATCAATTGTAATGCGGCAGGCAATTCTGTGATGGTGGACATGTAATTCGCAAAACATGTTCCCGTGACTAATCTCTAAGGCCTACCGAGCATATACAGTGTATAGTATGAAATTCGGTGACGCGAACAGCGCAGAATATCAATACACAAGCACCACCAACTGCAGAAGTGGAAAGCCCTTAGTATGCCTGGCTATCTACCAGCAACGCGTGGCACATGAACAACAGATTATGTACATATTTAAGTTTAACAAGGTATTCCTAGTAAAGCTCTGGTATCATACCAGAGCTTTACTAGGAATACCTTGTTAAACTTAAATTTTAGTAGTTATTGTGTGCTTCATGGTACCGGTCATGACCTAACATAACAATAAGTACTGATGTTCGTAATCGTAGTTGTAACTGCTTTGTTTTATTACCTCTTTCAGGTACGCAAACATGACTTTTGTTTGTTTTATTACCTCTTTCAGGTACGCAAACATGACTTTTGTTTGTTTTATTACCTCTTTCAGGTACGCAAACATGACTTTTGTTTGTTTTATTACCTCTTTCAGGTACGCAAACATGACTTTTGTTTCCCTTTAAACAAATTCTCTTTGAACTACTTTTACAGACAAATAAAGATCTAAGTCTGTTTGACTTATCCAAAAGGAAATCCACATTCATTTAAAAACGTGTCACTATACATATTGTCCCATAGTCATACACCTGTACGTAGCCACATGCCGTAGTTTATAGAGGACTTATCTAATCCAATCCATTGTTTGAAATTTGTCTACTCAATGTGACGGGAAACGCTTGATGAGGAAATGCGTAGATGCTCGTGCACTAGACAATAAATAGTTGTAACATAAAATATTCGTTTGGAAACATTTAACTTAGTTTAAAGTGCCGGATAGAGCAGAGACAACCGCGTCATCTGTTGATTACCTACACGTAACTGCAGTTTATGGAATTCCCATGTACGCTTTATCTTAAGACATAAAAGTATTGAAATAATGGATATACCAAAACTATTTAAACAATTATTTATTCACACTTTAAGAAGAGAGAAGAACTAAGGGACATGAAATGTCGTTAAAAACTACCTACATATTATGTCAAATTGTGTAAATGCTAGCTGTATGTGTAAGAATGCAATAAAAAGAAAACTAGCATACATGTAATAAAGCAGCAGTGCAGTCAGATCAAGCATAACTGCCAATGAACAATCTTCACATATAGGAATACTCGTTGGACTTCTCATATATTAATGTACATTTCTCATGTGAGTTTTTTTCTTTGGGTAGCAATCTTGGTGGATCTTTTTAAAATCGTACATGTTCTGCCAGTAAGACAATGTTCGCCACCTGGCGGGGCCCAGTATTGAGAGAAGACGGCACACGGACTGACCAGATCGTGACCAATGGCAGCGGTCATCTCGCGGATCCTCACGCTTGACTCCAATTTGCGTTGCGTCACTCGGCCGCGATGGATGCGCGTGTAAGGTTTGGAGGCAGTCTTCCCTGTCAACTCGTAGCCGTGGACCAGACACAACGCTTCCTGCTCCTTCTTCGTCGACAGCGGTCTCGAGGGAACATCAACTACAGGAGACTGCTCCCCGACACTCTCCCTCACCTGCCGTGTCTTCTCCTTCCCCGCAGAACTCATCCCGTCGACGTCGTTCAGCTCGCGAGGGCTGGCTGGCTCGCTCACGTTCAGCGTCTGGTCGCTGTCGCTGAAGGGCAACACGTAGTCTTTGACGTCGGCGTCAAGTGCGGCGTCGTTGTCGCTGTAACTAGCATCGGTGTCACTCTCCGACAGAATGATCCCGTCAACGATCACCTGAAGTTGTAAACAATGGTAGTCAGAAACTAGCATTTATACAGTACACTCTGTGCATAGCGAACATCTTCGAGACTGCATAATATATCCACTATGAACAGGATACTGCCACGGATAGGTAATGTATTTATAATGCAAACCGGTCATTCAGAATTTTTACAGGTGTCCGTTGTAAATATATTTTGTATTATGGACAGGTGACCATTAAGGCATGATTCGTTTCACAGTATGTATAAATCCAAGTGGTAGTCCAGAAAATGAAACATTTTATTTTATACTGCAAGGGCTGTGATGGAATAGGCAACGATCATGTCGAGTCCCTTTCTGAAGAAATATGTAAACTGTCCGAAATCGGTCCAGAAGCATGCGGCTAGATGGACAAAGTTCACGAATTCTTTTGAAATTGAATGGGCACACAAAATGGGCACAGTGACAAGACCGAGGGGAATTTTACGTTTAGCCTTATTTATAAAATGTAATAGTAAAATGACAGTCAATTTTAGACATCGGCTTAAAAAGTGAAGGAGACCACACGGACAGGATCACATTAGTCAAGATGGTCAAATTTTTTAAACTACATAGTCCTATCTCTACCAAAATCGCTGTGTGTATACTTTGTACTTTTAGGACAATTCCAGATACGAAAAACGTACAGGAACTATTGTTGTGGCCAGCTCCATCCAATTCCACATTTAGGAGCAGGTTAGAGGCATTGCCTTAACACGTTCTCTCTCTCTCTTTCTTTCTCTCTCTCTCTCTCTCTCTCTCTCTCTCTCTCTCTCTCTCTCTCTCTCTCTCTCTCTCTCTCTCTCTCTCTCTCTCTCTCCCTCTCTCTCTTTCCCTCTCTCTATTGGAGCGCAGTGCTTCGAAGAGCTTCGAACTCTCGAGAGAACACGGGTTCCAATACTGTGCGGCGGTGTCGAACCTTGGGCAAGTTCGTTTACTCTACATTGCTTCAGTTCACTCAGCTGTATGAATGAGTACATGGCTATAGACAGTAGTGGATATTTGTGTACGAATAGTCTTCGGGCATTAATTGCAGCGTGGTTAAATTCTTACCAGAGAAGTCGAGATGGTATTCGATTGAACAGGTCTGCCATGAAGTAAAGTGTAAAGCGCTTTGACCAGTGTACATATCATTTATCGAAACCATATGCGTCGGAAACTGGTGAATATCGTAGGGGCTGAGGAGGCTGCGGTTGACGGTTGTGTGAATATAGGGACTAGGCCCTCATGGCCTTATACTCTACCAATTGCACAACCCTTCATGTCTCCGAAGTACACTTCTCCACGGTTCCAATTGCACCCCGTGGATGTTAACCAAAAACCTGTACCTGCACCCCCTTGAGAGGTTAACCAAACCTATACGTGTACCTCCTGAGACCCCCAATTGCATCACCCCAAGGCTCATCACAAATATATCGACACCCTAACCGTTTAACAACTAATATTCTTTAAAAAAGATGCATTTTTCACAAAGATATTATATTTACAAATATTGCCATGTTAAACAAGCATTCTCTCACAGGCATGTGGACCAACAGAAATATGTAATTGTACATACTCGGAATTTTTACCCTTCATCAAAACGGCGTCTTGATATTAGCAAACATTCCTGGATTACCCATTATATCCAGCCCTACCCCACCCTAAATATTACGGGTCTCAGCCCCCCAAGCGTCCCGGTTCCGACGCCTATGTCAAGATCTAGAACAAGAAGAATTAGAAGAAGACCTCCTGTTTCTCCGTCCGTCCACCGCCTGTCTTCGATGCGCCGCATTCGTCAAGCAAACTCTCCGCGACGCTGTTAACCTCGTCTTCCGTGTTGTCCGCTCTCACAATCGCCGGCGTGGGCATGCTGCAGCCGGCTGGTTTCGTCGCTTCGGCGAGTCCGTCCGCCAACAGTTGTTTGGGCACCGATTTCACGCTCGGGCTCTTGTTCTGCGACTTGCGGCCTTCATCAACATTGACGACGACAGCACCTGACGTAACCTGATCCACTTCTGCTACGACGCTCGCTGTCTCGGTCTTTTCAGGTTGGTCCTCTCCCAAAGGAGACGCTCCCTGGGTATCGTCACCCTCCTCTGTTTTACTGATCTCACCACCATGGTCACCTCCAGCGTCTCCATCTGGTGCCTTATCGTCGGCCGGCGAATGCGGCACCATTTCTGTGCTGGGGTGATCCATCGGCTTCAATCTTTTGTGAAGCCAAAAGCTGTCAAGCAATCAAGCGAACGCTTACGCATCAGGTAATGGTTGTGTAATTGGTGTAACAAGAGGCGAAGAGAATCGGTCATAGCCTATCGAATATGCTAGTTACAATATAACGCGATTAAAAAACGTCGGAAATGACGAAGCCGACAACGTTCCGTTACGTAGCCGCTTAGCGTTTCCCATAATACGCAAAAGATATTATTCAGAGTTTCTTTTTCCGTTTGAAATTTAGGTGCGACTAGCTTTTACTTTTTGCTTTGAATTGGTTAATTCGGCGTTACTGCGGCCATAAATTATCTCAGTTACTTGTAGCTAATCAGCAAATTACAATCGACAAAGGCTTGTTAATAAATATATCAAATAATACATACATCTTGCTAACTAGATAAATTATCTCGGTTACTTGTAGTCAATCTAAAGGTAGGCCTAAACACCTACCTGAGGAATACACGCTTCACAAATACACTAGCGACATATTACATGTCTGTGATACGATTTTCAACAGCAGTGATATGTAGCATAGTGACACACTGAGAGTTCTTTAAAAGACGGTCCATTAACAACGGTAGTGCCAGTAAAAAATCGCGGGTGTTTTTTTCCTTTTGAAGTAGAACGTTCAGCAAATTACAATCGACGAAGGCTTGTTAATAAATATATCAAATAATACATACCAGTATTCAGAGCTGATGTCGCAGGCCTTGAGGTCGCCCTTGAGCACTTCCTTGCATCTCATGGTTGGGCGTCTCACTGGCATCGTGCCAGTGGCGAGTTGTCCGTAGAGGATGTCTTTCCGGTAATCGGCCGTCCTCCATGCGCCGTACGTGGCCCAGCCAGCCAGCCTCTCCTCTACATGAGATTCTAGGATGCCCAGTCGTCAAGATCCGTCTCTGGGCCTTGCCAGTGGAATCCAAAGGAATAGGAAGCATGACGAGTCTCTTTGGTGTGCGGGCCGCTAAAGACAAAGATCAAGATACAGGCCACGGAAGAGGTGGATCGATCAAGTCAATGACACTGAATCTGCTATTAACAGCAGAGCGGGTTGTTCTAGATAGGACAACATGGAGGGATGCGATATCCAGCAGGACAGCGGCCGGGAAGTTGGCCTAGCCATTAAGGTCAAATCAACTGTGTTGCAAAAAATTGACTTTGCACTGTCATAAAAAAATGTCCACTGATTTGTGTGTGTGTGTATGTGTGTGTGTGTGTGTGTGTGTGTACGTGTACGTGTGCGTGTGCGTGTGTTTGCGCGTGCGCGTGTGTGTGGGTGTCGTAAATATACACTATGCTCACACATACACAACGCATATCGAACCTCGGCACATTTTAGTTCTGAAAGTTTTGGCTGAATTAATGAAGTATGCAGAACAATTAAGCAAGTCACAGTGTATTCACAGGTGTTTACAAACGTGCAAATTACTGAATAAACCAGACGATAGACAATGGATTTGTGAACAAGTAAGTAAAGAGTCAAGGAGCTCCTACAAAACAAATATGTTTAAATCAAAGAAATTGAAAATCATGTGAACATTTATCTAACAACAAATGAGAATATAGAGCCGCCCTAGTCCCCAAGATGTCCGCTGGGTGGAACAGTTGTCTTGAGCCACTCTTTGTCTTCTGGTAGATGTCCAAAAATTGGCTGGGTCTATTTATTGATACTTCGTTATCTAAAATACAATTTTTAAAGTATACCAAAATGTTCAATTTACTTATGATTAAATACAATCTATCTATTCTATTCTATATGTTGTTCATGGCATATTTCAATTCTTCGAACATGAGCGAGGTCTCTAACTTATCAGTGAATATCGATAAAAAATTATTCAAATATTGGCAAATATTCTATATTTTGATAATGTGTCGTTCACAAATTTCGATTTGCTTTTTAGTAGAACAACATATTTAATAGGCAAGGTGGAAGAGGAATTAACAGGAAGATTAACTGTGCTCTGACCCTTGTAGATGTGATATGTCTACGCATTTACGTCACTTCCGCTATCTGTTGCATTGTGGGAGTGGCATCCGGCGAGTTGTCATCACGCACGGGGCTGTTGGTCTGGCGGTGGCTTCGAGTACGGTCCACTGTCCTGGGAGCGCTCGTCGGCCGTCTCGCCCACTGCTGTAAGCTGGGTGGTCGAGCACGGTGGCTCGCAACATCATCCTCGGCGTCAACGCAGAGCTAGTGGCGCTACGTCGAACTGATGACCAACAAGAACGGCCGCGCAGGTAAATCCATTTAGAGGTCAGACCACCGTTGAACTTCCTCTTGCTGGATACAGGTGTATCACATTGGCCGAAATATTTACGCCGTTAAACTTCGTTGTGAACTCATGTTTTCTATTCCAATGTCGAGAAGAGGCTGGTGAGGAGTCGGCTAACGTGGGCTGTGCACGTGGTGCGAATGAGAGGAGAACTGTTAACGAAGAGAGCGGATACTCTCAAATTGGAAGGTTAAAAGGAGACAACGACGACCAAGATTAAGATAAGAGGATTGTATATAGAGAGATACGGAGGGGTTGGGGGAGTACACAGGGGCGGACCCAGAGAAGGTAGTCTGTAGGGACATTTATTTGTATCCCCGTTGAAGCTAGCCGAAACCGCACCAAATTCATATTGGGTGGGCTCAGTCGGAGCTTCAGCATGATTCAGCTGTCGTCGGATCATGACATCGGAAGAGGGGGGAGGGTGCTGTTAATTTTTTTCGGCGGAGAGGTTCACAATTTAGGGGGCATATTCAACAGGTGTAGGGGACACGCCCCTCTAGCGCGGCCAAATTCCAAAGATCTTGGGGGCATGTGCCCCCAGCCCCCCCCCCCCAGCCCACCGGATCCGCCTATGGGACTGGAAAACGAGAGCGAAAGATAGAAGGGAGCGTAGACAGGTGGCGGAGACACGAGTGGAACATAATATAAACAGAAATCGTGGACCAGTATCGGCATTAACCTTACCACAGACACCGTGTTCATCTTATCAAACTCACCACCTAAAGTACAAATAGTACAAATATTATAAAAACATGCCACGTTTTAGTGCAATTTTAGCGGCCGGAATAGCACTCTGAGCTTGCGAAATTAACATATTGTCGCCCCAAAATGGAAGCTAAAATAGACAATTTGGACCGCTCAAAGTGTCACAACACTGTCTGCACCCTGTGTATCTTAAACGATGTTATGTGATGGCATAACACACAATGAGGTAAATCAGCGACATAGCATATAATTAAGTTTCAGAAAATTTGATAGTCCATGGTCCAGTTTTCTTATAATCAGAACAAACGCTAACATGGTCACCAGTGCGATATTAAATACAATGCCGACGTGGAGGCAGCACGGCCGCAATAATGCACAGACACCATGTTGACAACGAGTGGCTGGATCTTGAATTATTGGTTCGACATCTGCGTATGAATACATGTCATGCCAGCTAAAACATGATTACACAATTTAAATAACTGTAATTATGAATGGCTATTTATGTAAATATGGAACTCAAAGCCGAACCCTAAGTCTACCTGTTTTGTGCGCAGATGGTATTCACCTCTCTGCGCAACTTCCGGTAGAACCAATTTTTACAGGATGAAGCGTTTAGCATGTTGACACAGGCCACCGGAAATAACGCAAAGCCATCTATCCAACCATGCCTGTCAAGATAACGTCATCCTCGATTGAAGGCGTTATTAAGGTATGGAACACGCAATCCCATTGGTTATTTTACATTCAACATTTACATAATTGTATCGTCTTCGTGAAACAAAACCGGACTATAAATAATAAAAAACATAATGTTTAGAAATGAAACTGCGCCGCTGGCTGTGATCTCTATATACGGAACGGCGTAAATGTTTAATGGATAGAGCATTGTCGCTAACTTTAAGGAAGTCTATCTTACCAGTGCATTTTTCATACCAAGCGATGTCTTGTTTGAAAACAAACGGTCTAAGTATTCCATAAATACATGCTGATATTGAAGTGCTGCTGGATTATGCTTAACAACGACGTCGGTGTTATGGTGACGACCACGTGCAGCATGCTGCCATCGTTTCATATCCCATACGCTAACAAACCCGACACTACCTCGTCAACTCAAAACTGCTCCAGAAATAATGTATACCCTGTGTGTGTGTGTGTGTGTGTGTGTGTGTGTGTGTGTGTATGCATGCGTGCGTGCGTGCCTATGAATCTGTGTGTGTGTGTGCTTGCATGTGTGCGTGCGTGTGTGCGTGTGTGCAAGCGTATGCGTGTAACGTGTGTACGTGTTTGTGTGTGTGTGTGTGTACACGCGTGTGTGCGTGCGTGTCTGTCAGTCTGTGTGTGTGTGGATGTGTTGCTCCGTGCGTGTATGCTTGCGTGACTGCGTGACTGCGATGCAGTACGTGAGTGTGTATGGGTGTGCGTGCTTGCGTATTAGTAACTTAATTATAGGCTATACTATGCGTCGTCTCTACATCGGTAGCTTGCACCGGTTGCACAACACGGCTTCTCTGTCAACGAGGCCAGATGTCACGAGATCGAGGTCCAACGGCAAGCCTGTCTCGAGCACGGATATACACTGGGTGCCGTTATCCGTGCTGGTCACACGCACGTCACATTCCGACGTGCCGAAGTGCAGGTAGGGAAACAATCGCCTACCTCTTCCATTTTTGTTTACTCCATGTTGCCTCTTGTTATTCATTGTCGTTGAGCACATGGCAGTGATAGATGTATGTGTTCGATTCGTCTTCTCGCAGTAAATGCAGCGTGTCCCAACGCTTTCCAGAGAAGTCAAATTAGCTATGTTAGGCTCAAGTCCGCCAGAAGGTGAAGAGCAAAGCGCTTTGAGCGATAAGAAGAAGAAGAATTTTTAGTTACCGTTTAAAGTACAAGGTCGTGAAATATGTCGTCTTAATTCTGAAGACATAACAAGATTTAACCAAATTGCCACCCAAAGATACACACACCTGATGGCGTGTGGACAAGATAGCCTTTGGCTTAATGAGCGTTCAACAATTGTCGACCTACGTATAATCAGCGTTGATCAGACATCTGTCAGTCCTATTTTATAAACATATTTATGCTACTAAAATTAACACAATCATTATACACTTTGTTCCAGTAATGTATTCGTAATCTCCTAGTCTTTAGTGTTGTTAACCCACATTTTATCAAATGGCGTCCACGACTACGTATCAGTCGCTCTTCGTTGTATTATTGCCAGCTTATGTCTTTCTTACAATATAGCCTCCAATATAGCTTGTATGTGATATATCAAATGAGACATAATTTTTGTTTCATACAGGGGGTACATTTAGCTGCTTCTCCTTATAATTATCTCTATAATTTGATTGTCATTTGTTTAGTCTTGTTCGTGTAACTTCTGTTGACAATTTATTCTGCCATCAATTAAATAAAGAGAAACCCGATCATAATACTACACTGTAACAGAGAGGGAATTTTGTTATATCTGGTCAACCATGATGTACAGAAAATTAGATTCCATGTCATATACATAATGTAAGACAGTCGAAATATTGTAGTAGGAAATGGAATAAGCGGACGTTACAACTTGCAGGATGATAAAATCAAAAGACAAACAACAATTGCAAAGTTGGTGAACGACATTGGCCACACACGAGTAAGTACAGTGTTAACCCTTGACAAGTGCTTGGGTGAATGACCAACACACTAACATCTAAGTACAGTGTTAACCCTTGCTTGGGTGAATGACCAACACACTAACATCTAAGTATAGAGTTAACCCTTGACAAGTGCTTGGGTGAATGACCAACACACTAACATCTAAGTACAGTGTTAACCCTTGACAAGTGCTTGGGTGAATGACCAACACACTAACATCTAAGTACAGTGTTAACCTTTGACAAGTGTTAACCTTTGACAAGTGCTTGGGTGAATAACCATCACACTAACATCTAAGTAGAGTGTTAACCCTTGACAAGTGTTAACCCTTGACAAGTGCTTGGATGAATGACCAACACACTAACATCTAAGTACAGTGTTAACCCTTGACAAGTGTTAACCCTTGACAAGTGCCTGGGTGAATGACCAACACACTAACATCTAAGTACAGTGTTAACCCTTGACAACTGCTTGGGTGAATGACCAACACACTAACATCTAAGTACAGTGTTAACCATTGACAAGTGCTTGGGTGAATGACCAACACACTAACATCTAAGCTTGCTTGAAAGTCGCCATTACAGTACACGTAGACTCCCTACTTGTTTGGCGTAAGCAAATGGTAATAGCTGTTGATGCCGTCGTCAACAGTGTGTCGTGAAGATCATCGACAGAAGAAAGAACCCACTGATGAGCATGAGCTCGGAGCTGAAGGCGCTGCACAGAGTTCGAGGTCATCCGAACGTCGTGAGTCTTTGCCTCCTACTGTGTAGATTGGGAGAGAGGACATATAAGTGACGTGATAATATATCATTTGTGTACATATGTACATATGTACGCATGTACGTATGTACGTATGTATGTATGCAGTGTTCGGCTCAGGTTTTCAAAAAGGCAGAGTGCCATTTAATAAAAGGGCTCATAGAGCGCGGTGAGCAGTGGTTAAAAGGGCACTTGCGACACGCGACTTAATTAAATATATGAGATGTAGTGGCAGTGTACAGATTGTATAGTTTAATATCATACTACTTACATATAGTGTATTATGTACACAGTGTATACATATATATATTTATGTACTATAATATAGGCTCGGGCATTGTAGAACAAAGCATGACATTCAGCCTTACATAACTTTTTAATTTGTGTCAATCTGCATAATATTCAACTACACAGAGGATATTATACAGGTAATATTTGTGCCAAATTTCTTTGGGCTAGGTTTAACGGAATTGAGATATAATGTTATGTTCGATTTTTATTTTTTTTTAATTACATTTAGATAAATGTAAATGTGGACAAATAGAACATTATAGTATACATAGACAATACGACATGTTTAATTAAATTAAATTGGCATGTCTTAACTTTATTTAAGTTTGAGCAAAACACAATATTCAGCATGACATAACATTTTATGAATAAATTCACATCATATTTAATATTCCCAGAGACTATTATATAAGCAAAAGGTATGCAAAATATTGTTGGGCTAGGCTGAACAGAAATTTAGATACATTGCACTGCAAATAGTAAAAGAATAATGCATAGCTAATTTTGTTTTATTTACAAAAAAAACACCCACGCACAACCTCAATGTTAACAATCAGTCAACAAACTACCAATAGTTTGAAGCCACTGTTTAATGGTACCCCGCTGAATAATAATTATTACAGGTAGCTACTGCTAAACGATTTGGCCAAAACAAGACGCTGGCCGCCAGCACTCCTAGCTAGTCCATTACACACGCACGTGACGTTGTAACCTAGAAACGGGATGGCTTGCATGAGCATGAGCATGAACACCTTCGCGTGCTGGCGGGTCATTGCATACTGGGGGGAGGGGTCGATTGTCTTAACGCACACATTACGCAATTATTCAGTACTATTGTTCAGCTATGTTATACTAAACGTCGTTAGGTATCATTATATATCGGTATATATAAAGAATGTATGAATAAGACATTTTTGCTAATCACACATGCCGGCTATGGTCCTGCTGGCGCTTTGCGACAGTCTGTCGCGAACAAGCTCTGGTTTATCGACTTGCAAAGTTTGGTGGCCCCTCAGATCAAAAGGTATTTTAACCATTTTTGCACATTTCACAATTAAAAATTAAATGACAGATCTAACTGTAGAAGTCTCCAGGTGATCAGACTTTAAGTTTTGAAGATATGAACAAAATAAGGACTACTTGGCGACATATGTATAGTCGAGGCGTTGCGCGAAAGTCCGTCGCGAACAGGGTTTACTAATTTGCGATGGTTGGCGCCTCCTCAGATCAAAACGTATTTTAATAATTTTGTACACATCATATTTATAAGAATTTAACGGCACATTTAACGGTAGAAGTCTCCCGACGATCGGACAGTAACTTTTGAAGATATGAACAAAATAAGGACTGCTTGACGATATATATAGTCGAGGTGCAGCGCGAAAGTCCGTCATTCTGATCTGTCCACTTTCGAAGGTCGGCTCTTCTTGAAATAAACGTATTTTAATATTTGTTGGCACACACGATTAAGAATTTAACGGCGATCGGGATAGGTGTCGAGCAATGGGTGCCTGAGCAATCGAGAACTGAGTACGTGGCGTGATGTCTGCAAGCGTCCCGATTTTGACTTTATGTCCCATTCCCAATCGCGGGACGCGCTCTGTTGGATTGTTGAAAAATTGAACCGCGCACGTGACGGAATTGGGATAGGGATGTGTTTCAAGATCGGGGCGCTTGTAGACACTCTAAAATTAATATTCATCGTGTAACAAGTAAGGTTACGATGCAAATATAGCAGGGCTTCGTGTAGAAAAGACAGGGCGTTCGTTTTGTCTTTTCTGGGTACCGGGACATCACTGAAGAAGGGCAGGGTGTAACACCCTGCAAATTCCACCTAGGCAGAACACTGACGTACGTACGTACGCATGCATATATATATATGTACATATATATATATATATAAATAACTTTGGGGGAAGCCAGTAGGTTGGCAGTATCTCCTCCTTGGTGTCGAGTTCCACTCGCCTCTTTCAAAATTAATTCGCATCCTTGGACTATTGGCCTCTGATGTGCCAATTGTCGATATATTTCTTGCTTGTCCACGTTAACAATTTTGCCCAATGATTCTTGTATGTTGAGCCTCAGAGCTCATTATTTTTATTTAGAATTACAATTTTATTTTTATTTAGAATTATTTACTTAGGTTTTTGCTGCTCACCCGATATGCTGGTGTACCTGTCACATAAAAATGAACACAATGGTCGAATCGAGTGGTGAACCATTCTCTTGAGTTGTTCGCTTTACCTGGAAATATCGGCTTAGCATGCCGTGACAGGCGACAGCAAACATATAATGGTCTGTGGAAACGAGATTAAGATTGTATGCCAAAGTGTTAACTGTTGTGCATGGTAAGTTGCTCCACGTGTGGGTGTAAGTTAGTAAGTTGTGTTGTTCGTCGCCAGGTGCATGTGTACGAGTACTTTGAGACGCAGGACTTCATGTACTTGGTCCTGGAGCACTGCGGGGCCGGCACACTACACACATACGTCTGCTCGATACAACACTCTGGCCTCGGTCTGCCAGAGGACGAGGCTCGGCGGCTCTTCGTTGACATCTGCTACGCCCTCAATCACTGTCACCAGCAGGGCATCGTTCACAGGTGTGTAGTGGCGGCGTAGGACGTCCAAAACACTCTCTCGTTGAAAACACGACGGCAGTGCCTTGACGTTCTACAGTGTTTTCAACCGATGTTCCAAGCACTGTACATTGTGTTCAACATATGTTCAAAACACTCAAGACTATTCTCAACCTATGTTCACAAAAACTCTTGTCAAATTTAACTATTACTTTTATATGACAAAAACTATTTTTTTTAACTTGGACTGTTTTGAACTTAAGTTGAAAACACTATAGAGTGCTTTGGACCTAGGTGCCAAATACTTTGTTTGTTGAATGTTATACAACATTGTTCTCATTTCTGTCACGATATTAATAATACATAAAATCTAGTAGGCAGGAATGCAAGACATGGTAGACCAAGTGGTGTATAGAAAACTGCCAATGGTCTGCACTCTACGTCACTCCAGTTGACATTACATTACTGTGCGTGTCGTCATCTCTGGAACGTACATCTTTGGGTGTGCATTTTCTTTGACCCAGGGATTTCAAGTGTGACTCCATCTTTCTAGACCACGACACGTTCTCCAATGAAGTGGTCGTGAAACTGTCCGGTGAGTCACGTGACATTGAGGAATCGTCCACCATTATATTGTCTAATCGAAATCATTGCTAGAGACAATTACAGCACATAATTATGTTGAACCAAAACACCGATTTCTTTGAGAACAAAACATACGTTGGCATATTTCTATGAAAGGTGGGTCTTCTTTACACGTTTTGGAGAAAAAAGATTAGATTATTTAGAAACATCGATCAGCGAATAAATGCATAACATTGTTTTTTGTTAGGCAATGTTTTACTTGTCTGTTATAATCCTTTCAATGAGGAACCGTGCTGCTATTGCTTAAAGTCGGCAGCACTTAACACATACGTTCATGTCGAAAACGAGACTGGAATCATACATTATTTGCACTTTTGTTAACAGATTCAACAGAACTGACAGCAGAATACCAACAAACAGTATATATTTGTATTGGAAATGAATTCACTCATGGGTCAAGACATTTGAAACCAATAGTAAATACAACGACAATGGCGTAAACAATAATATTTTCTCGTAGCAGTCCGGTGTCCGTACATTGTGATACTTGTGACAGTCCAGTGTCAGTCCGTTGTCGTACTTGTGTCACTCTGGTGGCCGTCCGTTGTCATACTCGTGACAGTTCGGTGTCCATCTGTTGTCATACTCGTGACAGTCTGGTGTCCATCCGTTGTCATACTCGTGAGAGTCCGGTGTCCATCCGTTGTCATACTCGTGACAGTCCGGTATCCATCCGTTGTCATACTCGTGAGAGTCCGGTGTCCATCCGTTGTCATACTCGTGACAGTCTGGTGTCAGTCCGTTGTCATACACATGACAATCCGGTGTCCGTCCGTTGTTATACTCATGACAGTCCGGTGCCGTCCGTTGTCATAACTCGTGTTATTTTCTTAACGTCAGCACGCGCGTTTTTATGTACGCGATGTCCGCGTCTTGGTTGTTCCGCCGCGATCGAATCAATTGGAAACGTCCGATTATGAATCCATAAGCGAGGTTTCACTGTACTTGTAATTTATTTTTTAGCCTTCATCACGCTACCCCACTGGTAATTCCGTTATTATTTTCCTTGCCAACAGAGTTCTACCACGCAGACATCGTGGAAGATTCCACCGCCAGGACGTCGCCTGTCGTCGGACTTCCTACGTATGCGTACGCAGCTCCAGAAGTGTTCCTAGAGAGTCGTTTTAACGGCAGACATGCTGATATCTGGAGCTTGTGAGTATGTAAATATGCAGACATACAACTTATTGTTGAAATCCTTATTTTATACTTGAAAGTCTGTATTAACATGTAGGCCTATAGATATCTATGGCAATATGCAATGATTAAATGGTCTACACCATTCAAATTTCAATCGACTTTCAACAGCGTCTAATATACAATATTGTATGTCCGACGTCATACTCGTGTCAGTCCGGTGTCCGTCCGTTGTAGTACTCGTGCCAGTCCGTGTCCGTCCGTTGTCGTATTCTTGACAGTCCGGTGTCCGTCCGTTGTCATTCTCATGACCGTCCGGTGTCCGTCCGTTGTCATACTCGTGACTGTCCAATATCCGTCCATTGTCATACTCTTGACAGTCCGGTGTCCGTCCGTTGTCATGCTCTTGACAGACAGTCCGATGTCCGTCCTTTGTAATACTCGTGTCAGTCCGGTGTCCCTCCGTTGTCATCCTCGTGACAGTCCGGTGTCCGTCCGTTGTCATACTCGTGACAGTTTGGTGTCCGTCCGTTGTCATACTCGTGACAGTCCGATGTCCGTCCGAAGTCATACTCTGGACAGTCCGGTGTCCGTCCTTTGTAATACTCGTGTCAGTCTGGTGTCCGTCCGGTGTCCGTCCGTTTTCATCCTCGTGACAGTCCGGTGTCCATCCGTTGTCATACTCGTGTTAGTCCGGTGTCCGTCTGTTATCATATTCGTGACAGTCCGGTGTCCGTCCGTTGCTATACTCGTGGCAGTCCGGTGTCCGTCCGTTGTCATACTTGTGTTAGTCCAATGTCCGTCTGCTATCATACTCGTGTCAGTCCGGTGTCTGTCTCTTGTCAGGGGCGTCGTTCTCTTCTATATGCTCAACGGGAAGCTGCCGTACGGCAATGAGCCGGCAGAGAAATCGGCTGAGATCAAACTGCAGAAGTTCTCTGTTCCCATCCGTAGCAACCTCTCGTCCGGTAATTGATATAGATCTAGTTTAAGATGTTAATGCCACAACACTGTACTTTATGGGTGTAACAATACATGGAACTGTCGATGCATCGCAACAGTTGATGTGATGATAACAGCCGCTGCCGATAGGAAATTTAACTATAGTAAATTTAACTATCGATTGTTATCATGGATGGTATAGTGCACTATCGATAGTAACCAGCAGTCCTACTTGTGTTGCTGTGATTATGCTCATGGACGGGATCTTTATTTTATAATGTTGCTTATTTATTGACTTAACATCAATAATTATCAATCATAATTATTACGGCTAACGCGGTGATGTCAGTCTCATATTAAGAATTGTGGTTGTTTTTCTGGCTATTCGCTATTCTATGATACTATCGCGATACAACCAGTAAGCTGACCTTTTGGATTCATATTCGGACGGAGTGTGCCCAATCCCCAATATGTAGAATACTTACTTACTTAGTCCTCCTCTGCGCATAAGGCCGCCAACAGAGCTCGCCACTGTGATCTATTTGTCGCATATTTTTCGAGGTATCCACAGGTCCATCCCTGCTCTTTCATCTCTTTCCCTACCGTCCCCCTTGTCATGAACCGCCAGGTGAAACGGCTTTGCAAATAAATATCCGGGTTCTGAGATATATTATAAGGGAAGTAGTTATACACAATTAAATAATTTTCCAAATTTATTGGCCCAAACAAAAAAACAAAAAAATACGGCTATTCTTCAAGGAAGACTCGTCAGCCTCCCTAACCTCTTATCATACAAAGTCTTACATACATACATCTCTATCATAACATTTCTTAGGTACACAAGGATTGGTCAGTTCTTCAATCCTATACTATTTCATCAAGATTCTATAACATAATCGCCATATAGGCACAACAGTTCAATACCCTACGTCTGTCTGCGTGGCACTCGCAATGTAGGATGCGAAAACGTAATGTTTATAATGAACGATACCACATTTCGTCATCACCGTCAACTTGAGGATAATTTGTCCCTCAGCAGTCGAGCGAAGTAGTTCTCACTCTGTTCGTCGGGAATTCCCTCTTCGGGTGTGAATTCTCCATTGTCGCGTAAGCCGTCTACTCTCGCACTGTTGTTACACGAGGTGTTACTCGGCGTCTACCGCCCTCGAGTGCACTTTGTCAGACTTCACCCCGCCCCGACACTACAATAAATGATAACTATAATCATAAAAATCTTCTTATTCCTTGGTGTGTAAGCTACAACCTTCATGTCATATGTTTTTACATCGACACCACATACAATCATAGTACCTACACACAAACATGTGTAGCTAATGTTCGCCATAGATATATACATATCCGGACCCAATATCCCATTAGTAATAACAACCCCACCACCTTACATATTCTAAGTCCCAACAAACTATACACCAATAACCATTATTTGTGACACCGTAATACAACCTACGTTCGCATCAATCTCGAGATACCAGTATCATTACACTGACAATATTTATTTATTATTGACCACACCCTTTGGCACAATTATAACAATGTAAAAACCAGATGTTTAAGCCAATAAGTCTATTCTAACATTCACTTATAATATATATATTCCACATACCTCCGGTATTTCTTCTACTCTATATATGCATTGAGAAATTCAACGTCAAAGCCACCACTGGGTATAAAGACTTCGTGTTTGCCAACCGCACCGTAATGGTTTCTCTCCACAGCAGAGACCAGATTACATGTCTTTGCTTTGTCGGGTTCTGGACTCGTCTGTCCTATTCTACCTTCAAACCTCAGTACCTCCACCCTGTACTTAGCGTCAGTCATGTGATCCCTGCTGATGCTGACTCCATTGTAACAATTTCAACACCATCCAATAGGTGATACTTTAAATCAACAAGTATAAAATCTTCATTATAACGACATCACAATACGCTGTAATATGATTCCATTTAAACTTACGTCAGTATCACCATAATCTATTCATATGGAATGGCCAATAATGTTATAAATATAAATATTACACGTTGTATTCAACAATCCTCCCTGTCTACCCTAACTATATTGATATTTGCCCGGTTCTTTAAAATCTGACCTTACGCCACCACACAATATTGCGTAACCACTGGATAGCCATCAATGGCCTTACAGGGCAACCCTAACACGAGTCTGCCAACCATAGCTTTATATTGTAACAGTAAATGCAGTCTTTCACAGACGCTACCAACCTATGTTAAGTTCTTAAAATCACAATCTTGACACTCCTCCAGGTCTCTTTCGGTCTGCCTCTCTTTCTCCGGCCATCAGGAGTCCATCTGAGGGTAACTCTGGGTAAGGCTGTAGGTGGAATCCGATCCATCTCCACCTACGCCTCTGGATTTCTTGGGTGATGGATTTGGCAGCAATCCTCCTGTGTAGCTCGGCGTTCGTGATGATGTTCGGCCAAAATATGTTGAGAATTCTTCGAAGGCATCTGTTCTGGAAGACTTCTAGCTTGCGGCTGATGGCCTTGGTCATCTTCCAGGATTCAGCTCCATACAGAAGGGTGCTAAAAACGTTGCTCTTGAACAGTCTGATCTTGATGTTTGTGCTGATGCGTCTTGATTTCCACGTACTTCTGAGTGCTGCAAATGTTTGGCTGGCCTTTGCAATCTTTGTTCTTATCTCTTTTTTTCTGTGTCCCCGCTCGTTATAATTTTGTAGCCCAGGTACGTGAAATCTTCTATATTTTCAATTTCTTCACCATTAAGCATGATGACTGCTTCCGTTCTGCTGTTCATCCTTAAGTGCTTTGTTTTTGGTGTTGATCTTCAGTCCAATCAGTCTTGCTGTTCTTGCCACGTTATTTGTCTTGGCTTGCATATTCTGGTGTCGATGTGAGAGCAGAGTTATATCGTCGGCAAAATTCAGGTCTTCCAAATGGCTTGTAAGGGTCATATGTAGATTATACCAACATCAAATAAATCCGGTGTGTTTCTACCGCTATAAGTTTAAATGTATTCTGGTAATGTAGTGTAACGAATGCAACAAAATACTCTTTTACCAATGTTTTTATGTTTTGCGATTTTGCAATTTAAAATTTACGTTTACAATTTTATTACGATTTTACAATTCGTTTATTTTTCAAGTACATGCATACCAGGGGCTCAAGCACTACTGAAGCGAATCCTGCAATTCCGCCCGTCCGACCGGCCGAGCATCAACGACATCTTGCACGACCGCTGGACACTGGGCGAGGCAGCCGGCATCAGCACGATGGCTTTCTTGGAGGAGGGGGACGAGGAAGAGGATGAGGTAAGGCTTCCCCTCTCCGAATACTCCTTAATACCAAATATATAATAATTCACTAACTTTTGATAATTGAACGTGCATCTCCTCCCATGCGCCGAGGTCCACCGTTCTCTTTCTATGTTCATTCGCTTCCTTGGTATATTCGCCTCTCATCTATGATTCGGCGATGGAATGTAAACAAGTGGTTTATTGCTCCATGGGTGGGTGTAAACTGGTGATGTTTCTTACAATGTCAATACACATCTCTTATTGAGTGAATCATGTTTGCGTTTCGTTTTGATTAATACAATTAACGCCAAATAAACAGGGTATACTCCTCGTGTAATTGCATTAATATTAGTATGCCCATTTTGGGATCTAATTATTTTAGCATAATCCCTGGTGTTTTATTATAGAATTTTACTTGCGTTGATTTGTGTATTGTATCGTTAACATACATACAATCCAACTGAAAGGCTGGGATTTATAACTGTAGCCCAGGAGTTTTAGGCCAACATACCAAGGAAATCTAAAAGTCGATAATAATAAGCTGATGCGTGCACCACAGATCCCTGGAAGTATCTGAAGTAACATACTAAACATACTGAAAGTCCCCAGGAATCCTCCTTGAGCTAACCGCAAAATTCAAGATTGCGTCCAAAACTGCGGCAACTCGGTAAACCCACTGTATTCTTCTAAAACTTTAGGAATATAAGGCACAAGTATATATTTCTAGTGTGGGGTTTGTAACAATTTTTCTAACCAATGACGTTTCACCTTCTCTGACATTCGCATCCGCCATTTTAAAGATGGCGGTCGTCAATACAAATGTCACTATATCTCAATAAATATGTCATGTAGATCAGTAATTTGTGGACATTGATTTCAAGTAAGTTAACTTTAACCTTGTGATTTTTGAAATGCGAATGTCAGAGAAGGTGAAGCGTCATTGGCTAGAGAATGGTTGGAAACCCCACACTAGAAATTTGCTCATGTGCCTTATATTCCTAAAGATTTAGAAGAATATAGTAGAATTATCGAGTTGCCGCAGTTTCGGACGCCATCTTAAATTTTGCGGTTATCTCTATGAGGATTCCGTGGGACTTTTAGTATGTTACTTCAGACACTTATTATTATCGACTTTTATGTTTGACCCTAAAATTCCTGAACTATGGTTCCGAATCTGAAACTGTGAAAACTGCTGCACGCTTTGCCAAATCGCATTAAGTCTGGTCGTTGTCAACGTAAAATCATGAAATGTAATGTAATACCGTATAAACTATATCTAATCTGACACACTGGCCGTACAAATGTGTTCTTGTGAATATTTTGTTTTTAATAAAGTTGGGCTATTATGTGTTAGGAATAACCACCTTGTCATTTTGTGCATTTGTTTATATTTTCTTCATTATATACGAGGACAACATGGCACTAACGTGACCATGCAATGGATATTGGTTTGTGTCTGATTCCTTGTTTTGACATTAACACTGCTATATCTAGAATATATTGGGGAGAGAATCCCAAATGCGTTACCCCGGTTTTTGAAAGGCGGCAATTATATGTCTTCTTGAATAAATACACTGGTTGAGCCGAGGCTGTCTCTTCCTCATTTTCTAACTATGGTGTACCTAATAGGCCTACTTAGAATAAATACGTTGAAGATGTTCGCAATTTACCCCGGGGAAAGGTTCAACTTGTAAACATCGCATTCCGATTGTAAATACGCTCTATTGGCAACACTACGCAGCAAGGCGGGGTCAGCCGTAGGGCCCTTTGATTAAGTGCGCGTTCGCGTGGTTCTCAAATTCGAGACAACTAATTCAGCGCACTTACTGCTGCTGTTTGACACCTACTGCTGATTCTGGTTAACGGAACAGACAACCCATCGCATTAAGCCAAGTGTCTGAGAGTTACAATGCAGTTTTATCATAACAGTTTCTGAATATAAATCAGTACACGGCGAAAGAAATGGATAATGGCTGCACATCGATCGTACCAGATACCGTCGGCGCTGTCACTGGATTGTACAAAACCAGAAGAATGGCTGAAGTGGGTGAGAAGGTTCGAACGGATTAGGCATTCGCCAGGGCCGTCTACAAATATCGACAGTGGTCAGGTAAACAGGCTGATTTCTGTCTGGGTGATTAAATACTAGCATCATTCAGTTGGACTTGCGAAGAAAGACAGGCGTATGAGAGTGTTAAGAAAATATGGTATGACTATTTCATCGAAAGCAGAAACGTTATTCACGGAAGGGGCAAATATTGTTTAATAAGCGAAAACACGAAACTGACGAAGCTATATATATACTTTCCTGACGTCATTCTAGAAACTGGAAGAAAAACGCAGGACATGATCTTGTGAGGGACAGTTAAATTGTCGGAATAAGAAACGAATTACAAATTGGCGCAAATATAACTCTATAAACGACTGTCGAACAGAAACGTCAAAAGAAGCGTTATTAAGATAGTAGACGGATGTGTGACGTAATCAACAAGTGAGGTCACTAAAGTAGATGAAGAAATAGGAGAGGCCAAAAGTGGCATTGTTGGAGAACATGTAGGGCCTAAGGAACAAAGACAAGGGCTGGCGCGGAACGGTCAGTCAACATAACCAGTCACTACGCTATCCCTGGACTAAACAAACAGCTTGAAGACTTTGTAGAAACGCGTGATATGTGTAATAAAGATACACTAACCCTGGAAAAGTCAATGTTACCACCCTAGGTGCCAGACTATCTTGAGCAAAATGTGAAGACGTGAAGACCATGACCAAATTATTGAAGAACAGTTATGACGCATGTTCGACGTTACTTGCATGCTGATCGATTTTTGTGCGAAATTGTCTTCTTCGTCGTTATTATTTTGTTATTATCTTCGATGATGTTACTTTTGTTGTTTTGTCATAATCGGTCTTATTATTCTTTATTACTTTTGACATCGTTGCTTTGTTGTTTTCTTCGTTGACGTTGTGGTGCTGTTGTTTTATCTTGTTATCGACGGCCTTGTTTTGTTGTTGATGTTATAAACGTCTTAGTTTTATTGATGTTGGAAATGGTCGTTCTTGCAAAGATGAAAACATACAGATACTACTATATTGTATACATTTTAAACGGTGGCTACGTGCTAGAAACATCTGGAACCATCTGCATTGATATGTTTCATTAACATGTGTATATGAGTTATTTGGCACACAGTACCGAATACAAATCTGTATGAAACCTGCATTTTGGCGGGATTAACACGGGGGTATTACTTTGTTAGGCTCTATATTTGTTGCCTTCGTCATTGTCATTCTTGTCGCCGCTGTCTTGTTGGCTTCTTTATCACTTTTGTTTCGTTAATATCGTAGTTGACGTCTTTTTATTTTGTCTCAATCGGTCCTGTTATTTTTTAAATATTGTTTTACGTTGTTACTTTATTGTTTACTTCATTGTTGTTGTTGTGCTGGTGTTTGGTTATTGTAATTGTGGTCGTCATTTTATCTTGTTATCGACGGCATTGTTCTGTTGTTGACATTATAAACGTCATGGTTTTTTGAAATCTTGTAGTTGCTTTTGTTGTTGTTTTCGACTTTGTAGTAGTAGTAGTGGTAGTGGTGGTGGTGGTGGTGGTGGTAGTGGTGGTGGTGGTGGTGGTGGTGGTGGTGGTGGTGGTGGTAATGGTAGTGGTAGAGCAGTAGCAGTAGCAGCAGCAGCAGCAGTAACAACAGTAGTTGTAGCAGCAGTCGATGTTGATGTAGTTGTTGTTGTTGTGGTTGTAGTTGATGACCAGCGATCATATGCAGGAGGGTATAGGCGAGAAGAGTGGACGTTTATCGCCTCGTCAGCCGGCAACAGCCAAGCAATCCCTCGCTGACAGCCGGATGTCCATGGCAGGTCACTTGGTGGCAGGTAGGTCTTGCGCCGAAGGTGGCAGAGCATCCCATTAGGATTAATGGACATGTTTTTGTTGAGATTTGTTATTATTCACACGACATTCTGTACACATCCTTATAAATCCGTTTCATTCATTCACATACCGATCGCGTATCACCAAGCTGCAAAATGTACCTACATAAAAATGTATGTCGCGTCATAAACATCGACATCGTATAATGTTATTTTCTTCGCTTCCTTTTTTATCTCTTGGCACGTTTTCTTCAGATGTTTCGTGAAAGATTTATCTTCATGTTTCTCGTTACCTTTAGGCTCTCCGAGAAACCGAGCACCGTCAATTACCTTGCTCACGCAAGTCTTCTTATATGTTTTTTTCACGCTCAATATCTAGAGGAGTCACTTAGGGGAATGATCGTGACACGCTGGAACAAAGCACACAATTTGGCACAGTTGTACCATAGGACCGTGCACATTTTTTGCGAGGGGTTGCCCGATTTTAAAGGTCAAGGGCATGGTCAGGTCAAGGTCAAAAATAAATAATGTTATAATCCCATTTCTACCAATTGTCCAATATCTCGAGACGTAAATGATATTTTTAAAAGTTTACAAAGGCTGCTTTATATATTGGATCGCTTCTTTTCATAGGATGATTTACTAATTTGCATAAATTCAAAACGGCCGCCAAATGAACAAAAACATATATATATATATATATCGTCTTCTTTTTATCAGGGCAATTTCCACAAAGGCCCCAAACAAAATATTTTGCACACGTATACTTTATGACTATATATATAACTTTTGAGAGGGGCTGCCGGGTTTTGAAGGCCAAGGTCAAGGTCAGATGAAGATCAAAAGTCAAATGATGTCATAATTCCATTTCTACAATGTATTAACACTCAAACAATATTTATTTGTGTTTCGGAAGGTTACAGTATGTTTGCAAAAAATTATTTCCTGTTGTATATTTTATCAAATTTGCATAAATCCAAAATGGCTGCTATGGTGCGCTAAACTAATTACGTTTGCTGGCAGTTTCACATATACCTATCACATAAAGGTAAACTAAGTATACGTTTTAAACTTGCTTATCCAGAACATACACAACTACTATTGGTACAATTACTACTATTTATTTAAGCAGTACAATGAATCATTATTACTTGAAATTCGACAAGTGATGTACAAAGAGCAAGCTTGTGTATTATATCTACCGTTAGATTAACACGAGAATAATTTCAAATGAGACATGCAGCTGCACGGGTGCAATATAACATACGTGGTGCACATATACATTAATAGAGGCATTAATTAATTAATTAACTAATTAAATAATACTACCTGACAATACTAACTAATTCCTCACATGCCGTTGACATGAGCTTGTTCTTAACCCTCACAAAGTCCACGCAGAGACAGAGTGCTGTGCATGTGATCCCGGCGTTCTTGCATTTGAATTTCTTCGCAATAGTGGGTTCATCCTTGCAACCACACTTGATCAGTTCTGTACAGCCAACACCAGCAGCTGGTAGTGTTGTACAGACTGGACGCCACTCGGTGTCTCGTCTTGTTTACCCAAAGCCAGGGTTGGGTGCAGCTATGATAAGCTTCATACTATTTCTCCAGACACTGGCTTGGTACAGGCATCGGTTTGTGTGTTGAAGCAGTGCACTCTCTGTTGGAGGAAGCTTCTCCGTCGTCTTCACCCTCATTGGGAACAGCTCGGGTCGAAGGTCGTTCACGTTGACGGGCGATGCAGTACTGTCGTACATGGTACATGTTACATATAAAACGCTCAATCAGCTTGAACAAGGAACAAATCTTCCATGCCTTCCAAGTTGACTTCTTGCCTTTACCGCTGAATTGAGATGTTGCATCAGAACCTGAGAAGGCGCGAAAAACGGCAAAGCAGGAGCTTTCCCCCCAAGTTTCTGGCAGATTGAATTGATGTGGTAGTAGCGGGAGTACTTTCCTGTGCCAAAGCCAACCCACAACTGCATTCCTAGATTGTGCTGGACAAGATCGTGAAAGACTCCCACAAAAATAACAACTACATCGGTGTCTACGGTTCTGACGAGAACAGTAGTTGACCCCTCATTTAGTGCATAGTCTGCATGTAGACAAATTCTACTGTCTGCCTCTTCGTGGTCATTCGCCGACACTGATATGTCAGCGCGATTCAACTTTACACTTGAACCACTGGTAATATACACATGGTTAGTTTGTGGGTAGTCAGTCAACTCAAGTTTCACTACATCTTCGGTCAGAAGTTTTAAGAGTTCTTCCTTGTTTGTGGCATCCTGTAAGAAGCTCGCAAAGTACATGGGCAATTTGGCATAGTGGGACACCTTCCCCTCGTTTTTTTTAATTGTGGCTTTCAAACTGTCAGGTCGGTACGTGTCCCAGACGATGTCAATCCTAGAGCAGTCTTGAAATTGTCTTTCAGTCCAGGGAATGAAGATGGTGTAACTGTATTCACCGAACGTCGATGCATTTTCTAGTGGTAGGGCGTGCATTATCGAAGCACCATCAAACACTTTGACATCAAAATGAGAGGGTGCCTCTTGCTGGACATTTGGTTCAATGCAATGCAACAACTCAAACTCCACGAAAAACTCCTCCAGTTTAGTGTTACAGACTTGTGCAGCGATGAACAGCTGGCTGAAGAGATTGCAGTCACTCTTCATTTGTTGGAATTGTTGTTTCGCCTGCGAGTTCGTCGTAGTGGAGTGAGGACGCTTGAATATGGGCAGTTGGTTTTTCTTGATGACCTTGTGGATGGAGGTTTTCCTTTCAACAAGCACACCCTTGACGTATTTGGAATACTGCTCTTTCCCTAAACGTTCCAATGAGTGCAGTGCTTGCACTACCATTGCGTTCGGACAATCATTGGTGTCCAGGGTCATTAATTTGTCGTGAAGCGTGTTTTTTATATTCAATAATCGTAAATATTACACTAAAACAACTTTTATAACACTCAAACATTAAAGCTATGATATAAGAATGAAATAATAGTTATACTATAGTTAGGGTTATCTTCTAGACAAATGTAGACACCTTGCTTGTATGTAGTGAATCTGATAACTTTAGACGTTAGCATCGTGTACCAAAGTGTCCTCCATTTTGTATTGTTCCTCTAACACCAACTAGGTGAAAACAGTTAGTGTAGCTGGTAGTCGACATATGACAGTACTACATGGAGTAGAAGTCAATGTATTACAATTTATAGATTTAGTTGCCGAGTATAGGGATCATTCTGAAATCAATGTTCGTATGGCGGCCATCTTTTAATCCAATATGGTCGACACCTGAAGGTTTTCTCATAACATAAATGGATTCCTAGACCCAACAAATGTTGGTTTATGCACCTTAAGCATGTTTCTGGGTTGAATATAAGCTTGAAAACACAAATTCCTGATAAACACATATTTGTTATCTTTGATTTTGACTTGACCTTGATCTTGGCCTTCAAAACCGGGCAGCCCCCTCTCAAAAGTTATGTATGGTCATAAGGTATATGTGTACAAAATATTTAGTTTGGGGCCTCTGTGAAAATTGCCCTGATAAAAAGAAGACGATCTATACGTATTTGCTCATTTGGCGGCCATTTGGAATTTATGCAAATTATTCACTCATCCTGTGGAAAGGAGTGTTTTCAAAATATAAAGCAGTGTTTCAAAACATTTATATATCGAGATATTGGACATTAATAGAAATGGAATTTTAATGTTACTAATCTTAACCTTTAAAATCGGGCAGCCCACGCTCAAAAGATTTGTATGATCCTAAGGTATATCTGTGCCAAATTTGGTGCTTTGTTCCAGCGTGTGACGATTTTACAAAAATTTGGACTTAAGCGACTTCACTAATCAGGGCATAACCCACCGACAATTCCATCCGGACAAAATCGCCCAATACCCCGGCTAATACCCCTCGCCGGTAGCCCCGAATAATACCCCCTAAGACGATATCCCCATAAGACAAAATCCCGCCATGCCACTATATTTCAGGACAATATCACCTATAACAAAACTTTACGTATCTATATCCACCGAAACAAATCCCCCAGGACAATTTACTCTTGCTTGCATGTTTGTTTCAGACAAATTTGCTGATCTCACGCACGACCGATGTCATGAGATGTGTATATGGTTGCAGATAAAAGGGGCCCGGGCAAGAAGCGCACGTTGGGTGGAATGTCCATGGCGAAGAGACTCTCACTGGCTGCCGTTCGCCGGGCTTCGCAGGCCGTGCCCGCGGGAAAGCGAAACACTCGTTTCTCCCAATTTTCCTTGCTCTCGTTCGAGCCGAGTTTGCCGAATATGGCATCCGGGGTTGGTCCAACAGCTAGGTATAGTTGGATTTAGGGTGTTGATTAGCCTCATATTGTCTCCATCAGTTTCGCGCGTGTGTGGTTGAATTGTTGTATACGAGCATGGTAGCCACAAGGTTGTATCAACGTTTTTTCGTATTTTGTTTATGTAATAGTATATATATATACATAATTATATGTATCGTTATCATTATCGCAACCAACACCTCCACCATCAAACGATCAGCACCATAACCATCACCACCACCACCACCACCGCCACCACCACCACCTCCACCATCATCGGTGTAGTATATATAAAATACTAGATCATTCTTATTGTCTCCTAATTACAATCACAACCATCGCCGTAGTCGCCATCGTCACAAACGTCGTCATCATCTTCAGTAATGTTTATCACAGACGTCAAAGCACGATACGTCGTTCTGTCGACACCAACAAGACGATTCCTATGCTATCCGAGGAATACACAACTTCGCTGACGATTGATTGGCCCGAGTTACGCAAACCTAGCCAAGTCACGGTGGCGCCGGAGTATCCGAATCGCCGGGAAAGCACCCAGGTTCGTCGTCCGTTTCAGAAGCCACGGACCAGCATCGCCGTTCCGACGCAGCAAAATACAATACTGTTGCGCAGGGGCACGTGGCAGGGACAGAACGCAGCAGGGATGACGATGGCCCGGAGAGGAACGCTCCGAGTCGATTGTACCATGCGGCAACAAAGTCGCGCCTTCTCGTTCGCCTCAAAGAATCCACCGCTGCTGAACAAAGCTCGTCAAGGCGGACCCATCACAACAGGTGCGAGCCATTTGGTGCCACCAGTAATTGCCGAGGAAGCCCCGACGCCGGAGAGTCTAATAATTGAAGGTGAAATGATGAGGCTTAATGGCAGCACATTCCACCACGCCGAAAGCATGCTCATGTCATCCCGGACTAACTTCCAAACTCCGGTTTCAGAAGTCAAACTCAATTCCGGTATCGACCTGTCACAGGCACTGTCCGACGCAGAAGACACGAAGGTGCGTCATTACTTGAACAATAATCAACATATAGGAACGTATTTATAAACTGGTGATCACTACTTATGGTCTCTTGGTGACTACATTAATGTTTAATTGTGTTAGCAAATTAATTGTTTTATATATAATTATATTAAAAATCAACGATATTAATCAACTTGCGGCACACAATTCGTCAATTGATAACATTGCTTTCTCTAAATAGCCAGTGTACAGACAGTTCCCTGTCAAATGTCATTGAGCCAGCCATCCACTACATTTTTAAGCCGGGTAGACCATCAATGTCGTAGTAGGGTAGGGTGGGGCATGGTGCCCCCTTACGGGAAAATGGGCATAGTTATTCATGAACGTGTCATTTTGACGTCCTGTTTCTGCCATACGATTGCCGTGCGGTTATGTTATATATCACCAAAGCATTTGTGACATTTTTTGACAACAATAACTTTTATAATCGTTAATTAAACATATTGTTCCAAGGGGTCATCTTGCCCCATACCTGGGGGCAAGACGCCCTCTTGTGTGGGGCATGAGGCCCCGGGGGATCCATGCCACGTAGACGGTTTGATTGTATAACATACGAATACTGAAATGAAACAAACTCAATATCAACGTGAAAGTGGAGTGTATGTATTATCTTATATAACACAGGTATCTAACCTACAGAATTACGACAGTCCTTCACTGTCAGGTAATATAACTTTAATATTGTATAACATTCGGATACTGAAAGGAGACAAACACGTGATCAACCTGAAAATGGAGAGTATGTATTATCTTTTCCAACAGTTACCTAACCAACAGAATTACGATATTCCTTTACTGTACTGTTATAAAAATTCAAGTTATGTAACTGAATGCCCCAGCAACAGACAGCTTCGTTCAGTCACTATCTTACTCGCAGTTTGGACAGATGAACCCTGGCAGTCCTGGCGTGCAGTCGTTGTGTGCCCATTTCTGGCACATCTGACACTGCACCCACACTTCACTTCACCTGCTATTCACGAACGGCTCGCCGCAGATGATGCATGGCCAATCCTCCTCCTCACAGCTGACGCGTCTTCTCTGTGGTTTCGTCACTGCGATCTTGCTTGTGTTGTTTCCCCACCGTGACTTCCCTTTTATATATATATATATATATATATTGACTTCCCTTATAATAATCTTTACCATTTACCTACTCCCACTCATCATCCAGGTAATCAGGATCAGCAAGACCATCCTCAACATCTTCATGGCCTTCACCCTCCTCATCTACATCCTCATCCTCTACACTGTTATTCTCAAAATCCTCCTCCTCGGTATCCTCCATCTCGATACCCTCCTCGTCTCCAGCCTGATCCTCTTCTGTCTTAGTGTACGGATTACAGCAGCCCTCTTCGCCAGATCAGTTGCAGTATGACGTGCACGAAAGATGTTCTTTGTGGCAGCCACAAACCTGCGTGCTGCACTTCTTGTCCTGTGCCCTACACTCACAATTAATCACATCACACAGGTGTGGTGGACCTAGGTCACCCTGAGCAATAACAGGAGAGGGGACGTCATCCCGGATCTCCCACCCGAAGTGAATGATATCGGGTGGGGCTTGCTGGTTTGCCGCTTTCCACAGCATGACCTGCAGATGGACCCGCAGCACGTGCAGGAACAGGTTGGCGGATGTTGGAGGCAGGGCCTTGATCTTGGGAAGTTTCTTCTTGTTGGTGAAGAGTTTGAAGCTTGCAGACTCCATGGATGTCCCCAGTGGCTGACCATACAGAGCGATGAAGAAGGTTTTCGCCGTCTCCATCAGATCCGCCTGCGTGGCGCCCACTTCCCCCAGCACATTATCCAAACCTGGGAAATTCCCAGTGAGCAAGGTGTTTAGTGCATTGATCTTGCCCTTGGCATACGGATATGAGGTGGTGTCGCACCCGCTGAGGGCGTGCATGCCAAGCAGCTGCAGACACTGTGGCCCTATGTCAGCACAGGTGGCGTTGATATCCAGCACTGTCCTATGCCACCGCTCCATCTGCACCTTGCACTCCAGCTCCTCCCGATACACCCAATAGTTAGTAGGACAAACACGTCTGTGTCGTCGCTAAGCACACGGATCACGCTTTTTCCAGAGTTGACAGCTTCAATGACAAATGAGATCATGGTGATGTCCACCTCATCATGACCAAACGCACCATCGTCACGAGTCTCCATCGTCACATTCTCTCCTGCACTGAAAGTAGACAACACTCTCTTCAGGATTGCATCTCTTTTGGGCAGAGGACTGGTGATGGAGAGCTCGTAGATGAGGGTAACTTCACCAGTCCGCAGTATTCTCGCGTAATCCTTGGCAGATACATATTGGTACTTGTCGAAGACAATGATTTTCTCAGTACCATCTGGGTAGTCACTCAGACGACCCAGGATGGATGCGATCGGATCTGAGGGACTGCCGCCGTGTGGCCACACAATACGGTAGAACAGCTGCTGAACATCCACGATGACAATTTCAGCAGCTGTTGGCGAGATCACGAGCACACCTAGACGCTTGACCAGCCCCGACTTGTTGGCTTTGCGGAGACAACCATGCTCGTCGATGAGCGATGGAGGCACTGCACACAGCTCGTAGTTGAACAGAGGCTCAAGCTCAATCTGCCGTCGCTGACCAATCATCAAGAGCCGGAGAAAATGTTTCTCAAGATCGATGACTGGCCTGCCCTTGTTGCCCTTGTCCTGCTTCGTTAGAACGTCCGTCGTCTTTATGGGACTGCTGATTGTGTCGTAGAACCCATCGGGAAAACTGGCGATGTAATTGCTCTGCATCTTTTCTCCAAGCACAATCGTACCAGCTACATTCACTTCAACAGGAGCAACTCGGCCGGTGACGGGATTGTACAGATGAGGGTGGTGATCTTTCAGTGGGTGGTGAGGGTACTTTTCCACCTCTGCATCAATGATACCCCGATCATCCGCATCCAAGACACGCCGGTACTTCAACTCCTCCTTGTGCTGTTTCTGCGCAGAATGGCCTGGCCTGGTGGATCAACAGAGTAGATGTAGTCCACGCGGTCTGACACGTGCATGGTGATGGGGAATGCGTCAATCCACTCACAAACTAGCTCAGCAGATAGAGTCATGCCCTTGAGAGCTCCCTTTCCGATCTTGATGGCAGTCTGCTCGCCAAAACTGATCACCAGAGACATCGTTCCAGTATCCCACATGGTGCGACAGACAAAAGCGCCGGACACAAGGTCCGCCTTGGCCTCAGCAGGGAGTACACGCATCTCCTGCAGGTACCGAGTGAGATAGCGGGCGTACTGCACGTGTCAAGCGAGGAAGAAGTACTTCAGCATGCGCTCCATGGCCAACTGTTCGAAGTAAATGTCACCTTCTCTCTCTGCACGCTCAAACTAGTGGACGAGGAGTGTGGGGAGAAGTAAGTTGTCCACCCAGTGCCGGCCCGTTGGATGGAGGCGAGCAATGTCCAGATACTGCTTTATCTGCTCAAATATCTTCGGCCCTGTTGATAGAAACCGCTTCAAGAGCCCTGCTGATACGCCCCGAACGGACCACGTGGCTTTCACCCAGGACTTCCTATTGAAGATACCTGTCAGCCCCCGATATGCTGCGGCCACGTACATTTCAAACGCTGAACCTTTCATCAGGTCCACCACACCTGTGTGATGTGATTCATTGTGAGTGTAGGGCACAGGGCAAGAAGTGCAGCAAGGAGGTTTGTGGCTGCGACAAAGAACACCTTTCGTGCACGTCATACCGCAACTGCTCTGGCGAAGAGGGCTGCTGTAATCCGTACACTAAGACAGAAGAAGATCAGGCTGGAGACGAGGAGGATACTGAGGAAGAGGATTTTGAGGATAAGAGTGTAGATGATGAGGACCCCATATGAGTACACATCAACAACAAAAGTTCATAGGATAGTACATTTCTAGGTTAGCTATTGAACACATATGAGTGTCAAATGGACTATTTAGACGAGCACATAAAAAGATCACTTACTATAAGAAATCTAAAAAAAACGATATAAAAATTACTTAATTGAAGAGTATAGATTATGTAATTAATTTTGTAATTGTTAAGGTTCAGAAAGTATTTGGAAGCACGAATGTTGCAATGTTGCACTTTAGCAATAGCATATTCTTTATGTTACTAACACTGTGTTTAATATTATGACCATATTATATTGATGTTGGAGAAGGTGCATAATGAGCAATGAGCTTCTACTTTCCCCCTTTCCAGTTTGAACTGTGTCAACTGTAATATGTATATATGTTGTATGTTGTATTCTCAATTGGAAATAGAGAATTTAATTGAATGAAGTCAACATCGCAGCTGATTCAGCAACACGTGACCTCGGGCGTGGACGGGATAGTTTGGGTTTTGGCGATAGTTTCTCTACGAGGTCACTGACCAACTGGCGTGTTGCCAGCAAGGCTGTAGATGATCCGGCAGTTCTCGGCTGTACTAAGGATGATCCGGCAGTTGGTGACAGTACTGAGGAGGATCTGGCAGTTGGCGGCAGTACTGAGGTGGATCCTGAAGTTGGCGGCAATACTGAGGATGATCCGGCAGTTGGCGGCTGTACTGAGGATGATCCGGCAGTTGGCGGCTGTACTGAGGAGGATCCGGCAATTGGCGACAGTACTGAGGAGGATCCGGCAGTTGGCGGCAGTACTGAGGAGGATCCGGCAGATGGCGGAAAGGTAGCGAATGTTCTATCTGTCGGTGGCAAGGCATCCTCGTCGGTAACCGGAGCGGTAACATAGACTTCATCGCTGAATATTTCTGCGTCGAATGGCCAAATTCCACACGCGCGAAAGCCTGCCACGGCTTCGTCTGGTGTGGCGGATCGCAGGAATGCCTTTCCCAATATTGCATCCATGTCGTATGCAGTGATTCTGCTTCCGGGATTGGCGACCAACCAGCTGTCAGCCGCTGAGTTGTACGCACTTTTGAGGGGTTTGAAGTATGGCCTGTCCAATGGCTGCAACTTGTGTGTGGCGTGTGGTGGCGTGTGGTGGCAGTGTGATCAAGGTGATGCCAAGGCTCTTGCCAGAGTCTTGTGACTGTGGTTGACATCGATGATTACGATATAGGGCACGTCAACTGATGCATTCATGATGCAAAATGCTTCAGCCACCTCACAAATAGATCAGAGTCCGTCCAGCCGTTGGAATTGCAGCAGCCAACGGATTGACATGGCGGACTTGTCATCAGCGATTCAACAACCATCCTCTTTCTCGGAAAAAATGAACATTGGTGGAAGATATGTGCCGACCGGGTGGTTCATCCCGCAGATGACGGTGATGGTCGCCGCACTCCCCGCTTGTCACGTGATTGCGCCTAACCGGCTGCATGTGTACGTCGCTTTCGACATTATCCCAGTTTTTAGTCTGTTTCAATTACACATCGACACTGATCTTCACTGCATACGTGCGTCAACCTACCGTGATCATGTCACACAATTTAATCAGCGTAAAGAAGGTCGTAGGTGTGTGTTTTTACTGATTTTAAAAACTGCTTATCGTTTACTATGGCTGCTCAGTAGATATTATATTCAGTCGATCCTGTTGCGTAAACATGCCGTCGCACGTATACACTGCCTGTCAATTGCTTCTACATTCCTGTGAGTCACGCCTGAATGTCAATACTTGGAGGACGCTAGTTGATGTCGGTATTGCTGTCCGGTTACCAACGAGACGAGGCTGCCGAGGCGGCGCTCGGAAACAAAGAACAATCGATCCAGTTATCGGACATCGAACAGACACCGATCGGCCATGCACACGTCATAACAACAATCTAATAGAAATACCGACCGTAAAATGGGACTTGGCCGTAATCGTGGGCAAGGCTAAATTTGCTCTGATTAATGCCAGATCTCTGCGAAACAAATCATTGTTCGTACGTGATTATGTTGATGAGTGTTCTCTGGACATTGTTGCTGTAACTGAAACCTTGTTGACAAATGAAGACAAGGCTTAAGTTTCTGAACTTTGCAGATAAAATGATACGCTCGTTCACCAGCCGCGTGGTGGCGCTCGATGCGGTGGAGGCGTTGGAGTTCTGTTCCGCAAAACTCTGCAGCTCGTGTCACGTGCCACTGTTGACACGCACGCTTCCGAAACACTCTCCGTCACTCTACGCAATGCCCGCATCGGCTGCACAACACGTGTTATCGTCATGTACAAACCGCCAAATACGCGTTTTGGAACTTCCCTAGACGATGTCTCCAAAGTGTTACTCATCGCTGCTGCTCATCCTACAGAGACTGTCGTGTGCGGTGACTTCAACACGATATACACAATTCAACCTGCACCGACGCGGTGAATCTGGCCGATCTGCTTGATACGGCTGGCGTTGTGCAACATGTTAATGGCGCTACTCACGACCGGGGTAGTACACTAGACCTGATAATAACGGCGAAAACATCACATTCTATTACCACTGCTGTCGTGCCCACGACACTAATTACCGATCACTACGCCGTCGAGGGTGGGCTCTTCCAGTCAAAACCAGACCGTCTGAAACGACACGTTACATATCGGAAATATGCAGCGATCAACAACAGCAGTTTCGCAGCAGACTTAGAATCGTTTGACCTTGATGCTGACGAGACGGACCCAATTGCTCTTCTCGCAGACTATGATACCTGTCTACGCACCATCGTTGACGCGCACGCGCCTCTCGTGTCACGGACCATCACGGTGAGGCCGATGACCATGTGGCACACAAATGAACTGGCTGAAAAAAAGCGAGCCATCCGTCATGCCGAACGCCATTGGCGAAAATCAGGCCTAACGCTACTTCGGCAGATTTTTATGGACCGACGGAACACCTACCGGAAATCGCTGAAGACAGCACGCTCCGAACACTACAGATCTGAAATTGTGAAGGCTGGCGGCAATATGCGCCTCATCTATAATATCGCAAACCCACTTCTTGGTCGAGACGCAGCCAAGACCCTACCTGAAGTGGCAGACGTATCCCACGCTGCACTTGCTACCAGATTCCAGCGAAACTTCACAGAAAAGGTGGAAGCTCTGTGTCGTAATCGGTCTCCGCTGCCAGCTGATGACATAACAACAGTTGTGACTGCTCATTTAGAGGTTATTGAACCTGCGTTGCCGTCGGATGTGAAGCGGATAGTGCTGGCATCTGCTGTGAAATCGTGTGAACTCGACCCACTGCCAACATCGCTCGTGAAACGTCATATTGATGCTCTGTCTCCTGTCCTAGCTCGCATCATCAATGCCTCGCTATCGTCTGCTGTGGTTCCTCCGTCTATGAAGCATTCTGTTGTAGTACCAATATTGACGAAACGAGGCTCTGACGCCATCGTACTTACCAACTACCGCCCAATCTCGAACATCACGTTTGTGGCGAAGACGACTGAGCGTTTCGTTGCCCAACAACTACAACACTTGATGGAGGAGAACGGTATCTACGGAATTTACCAGAGTGCGTACCGAGCACACCTTAGTGCGGAAACAGCACTCGTGCGTATACACAACGACGTTGCACAATCGATTGATAGTCGCCGGGGTGTGCTACTGGATCTTACTGCGGCTTTCGACACCATCATACTGCTGCGACGGTTGCGTGGATTCGGGTTATCTGGCGACGTCCTTACCTGGCTGACATCTTATCTGTGTGATCGAACATATGTAGTACGTGTAAAGAATGGCGTGTCGGAAATAAACACCACAATGACAGGAGTGCCGCAAGAGTCTGTCCTGGAACCGATACTTTTTAACGTGTACATCGCACCTTTAACCAAACTTCTACAACAGCACAACATTCAACACCACCTATATGCAGACGACACTCAACTCTACATCACTTTCCCACCAACCGACCACACACAAGCCCTTGCACGTATGGAGGCCTGCATACAGGAAATTAAAATATGGCTCCATGACAACGGACTCGTGATGAACGACACCAAATCCGAAGCCATTGTCATCCGTTCGCCAAGTCTGCGTACTCCGATATCGTTAAGCCGCGTCAACATATGTGGCCAGTTCGTTGACACCTCCTCCGTTATCCGAGATCTCGGATTCGTCATTGACACTGACCTATCGATGGCGTCACAGGTAGCGAACGTATGTCGCAACGCCTATTGTCACCTGTCACAAATTGCAAAGATACGATATTCTGTTACCACCAGTGCATGTAAGAGTCTGGTCCACGGACTGGTGACATCGCGACTTGATTATGGTAATGCGATGCTTTTCGGAATAAACGATCGTCACCTGCACCGTCTGGAAATGGTTCAGCGGTCTGCGGCTCGAATTGTTATGCAGATTCGGCGGGGCGATCGGCAGTCCATGACGACAATACTGCGGAAATTACACTGGTTGCCTGTTAGGAGGCGTATTGAGTTTAAGATACTCGTTCTTGTGCACAGGGCATTATACGATGGTACGCCTGAGTACCTTGCGGCACCATTACACCAATATATACCACGCCGTTCCCTACGCTCTGCAAGCGGGTTACTCATGCAAGTTCCTAGAGTGAACTTAGAACGTTTTGGCCGCCGTGCATTTGCTTGTGCTGGCCCCACTCTGTGGAACAAACTTCCCATGAACATGCGCAACAACGGCAATCTCCCTCAATTTAAGAAACAACTAAAGACATTTTTCTTCTCCACTTAATGGGTTTGGACTTTAATACACGTATTACATATTATCTTATTTATTATCATTGTAGTATTCATTACGTATTATAATTGTGGTATTCATTATTTATTATCATTGTAGTATTCATGGTATTAGTGTTTTTTATATTTGACACATTTAATATTACTTTTAACGAATGCAATTTAATTTGTAAATATATATTTAAAATAATTTATACAGAGGAACATTCTACAGTTTTAACATGTTTTATAGCCTATCGTTATTATTATTTTAGTATTTACCTGGACTAATTATAATTTTAAGCTAGTTAGTATTTTAATGCCTGCACACACCCGTGAACGGGACAACCGTCCCGGATTTGACGGTGTCAAAATAAAGTTTTATTATTATTATTATTATTATTGTCATTTCCCCACCTGGCGTACTTCTTTCGTGGGCAACAATCTTGCCGGGCTTTTGCACATTCGTTATTCCGGTTTCGTCCATGTTCCATATTCGTGCTGACGTATACGCGGGCATCTCCAATTGTGATTTATACAGTCCGAAGAATTTGAGAATCTTTGGCCGATTGAAACCGACAGCCCGCGCAATGGTGGTGCCCTGTTTGCGCCAGATTGCGAAATCTCCGTGCCGTTTGAAGAACCCGCGCAGCCAGTCGCGTCCTGCCATCTTCGTTTCGGCAGAAAAAATGTGTTTCAGACCCAAATTCTCGGCGAGATCGTAGGCCAGGCATCTCACGTCTGCAGTCGTCAACCCATACACAAATTGTTCCATATAAGAAATGTGGTCGCGCAGAATGCTCTCAGCGGGAGCAGGTAGCGCTGTATTCATAGGCCCAAGCGCAAGGGTACCTCGAGTAGCAACTCTGTTGTCACGGTGTCTACGTAACGTACGTGTGGGCACGTTATACAGTCGACTGACTGTCTTAAACGGCTGCTCCTCCAAATCTAAGGGTGCAGCTCTCAGCGTTTCATCGCCGTACGCACCCCGTTCCGTCTTTCGCTGATATGTGCGAACCATATATAAAAAAATTGCTCACTAAACAAGTTATCACACCACATACATGTCTGCAAATATTTCGTTCGATAAGTCGTGAATGACATTCCGCACAGCTATATAAAACAAATATATTCTCGTGACCTACTCACGATTGTACATTACCCATATCACGTGGGGCAAGACGCCCCCGGGGACGTCTTGCCGTACGGTAGCGGAGCTTCTTGCCCCCAGCATGCATGGACATGTCAATTCCCGCGCTATTACTAATTATCGCCCAATTTTCTAAAAATCAATTAAGCACTATGGACTAATGATAAATATAACAACAATTGCACGAGGCTATGTCTAACCCAGTTGTTGCAGTAAAACATTACAAACACATATATTACATCAAACATGCAACAACACTGAAAATGCAAATATTGACTAACCGTGTTTTGCCTATGCTTGCTTTTCGGTAAGATTAGTCACTAGGTGGCAGCATTGTATTCGTCCACCAGATACACACATCAAGCACGTATAACCGACGTATTACTGAGGGGCTTGTTACCCCACGGGAGCTCCTTGCCCCACCCTGCCATACTTAAGTATTTCTTTGTTAAAAAAATAACTGCAAATACAGTCGATCAACTACTGTCAAACATTCCCAAGTTGTTTCCTTAACACTAAAGTGAATGAAATTTGTCCCGCTAATATGGTCACCTCGTTATTCAGGTCACTTTCACTCAGTCCAGAGGATGAACTTCCGTTGTACTGCCGTAAACTGCGCGCGGTCTCAAAACCACTGGAACTTCATTGGTATGCCACGACCCCTGAATAAACGAGTGATCCGTGCGCATTTCAGTGATCAACTCATCTAACTGCGGCTTGTTGATGTAATTCCGGCTAATTTACGCGCATCGACAACGTTTACTTTAATAATCATGCACGGCGTCTCCAAAGTTTTTTGGCACCTACGTTCAAATCGAAAAGGAGGATGGGGTGCCAACGAATTTACATTTTTGCTAACATTGTGTTACAACTGACATCAGCGTCTCAAACCAAAGAGGTTGTCTCATTTAAAAAAACAAGTATTTGTGGTTTGAGATATGTGAAAGTAACAGGGACTACAACAGGGTTGACACAGACAATATAGTTCCGGATGTCATCGCAACTTGTTCCCTCGTAAACGAACTAATCTGCCACATCTGATTATGAAACCATTAGCTGAGTTACCCGGCGTTGCGCAGGGGGAAAGGCAGTCATATACATGTATGTTACCCCCACCGCCCTGGAAAAATTTCGATAAAAAATCTAAATCTACGAACCACCCCAATGGGCCTGGTAGATCGCACCCAACATTTCAACTCCATACATGTACAAGTAACGGAGATGTGAGTCCACCAACAAACAGACAGAGAACCGTATTGTTGCAATTGTTTTATAATATTGATAATATAATATAGAAGTGCACAACGGGACATAAGACACAACACTGTGTATGTGGTGTATTTAAGTATTTTCACAAGTTTTCTTTCCTTTTGCAATATATATATATATATCTCTCGCAGTCCGCTCAGTTCGGTAGTTCGAGAGAATCACTACAACTCCACACCTGTAAAAAGGTGTAATGCTGTTTTAATAGCAGAGTCTATGTAACAACATGTGGCTTTACCAGCCAGTGACAGGACTCTGCTATTAAAAGATAGCGACTATGACGAATAGTGTCATTTTAGACAGGGATACGACTGTTGGAGACATAACAACACATAGTGATGTGTTGAGTAATGGAGATTGCGGCAAAGGTACAAAGGGTGAAGTACTAGTGAATCTAGATGCCATAAAACTCTCGGAAGAACAGAAGAAGCAGGAACAAACACTGTGTCATGATTTCGGTGACATTTTTGCCTCTCGGACAATGGAGCTAGGCAAAGCTGTAGGAGTGAAGCAGAAAATTCGACTGACAGATGAAACACCATTTCAAGATAGACCGAGACGCATTCCTCCAGCAATATACGAGGAAGTTAGACAACACCTGAAAGAGATGTTGGCATGCGGTGCAATACGTCATTCGCACAGTCCATGGGCCTCGAATGTAGTCCTAGTGCGGAAGAAGGATGAGAGTTTGCGCTTGTGTCTGGACTTCAGGCGTTTGAACAGCCGGACAATCAGAGATGCGTACATGCTGCCTCTCATTGAGTCGACGCTGGACAGGCTATCTGGCGCAAAATGGTTTACATCATTAGACCTCCAGAGTGGCTACTGGCAAGTGGAAATAGAGGAGTGTGATAAAGCCAAGACTGCATTCAGAGTGGGAAACCTCGGTTTTTATGAATGCAATCGAATGCCGTTTGGTCTCACGAACGCTCCTGCTGTGTTTCAAAGGCTTATGGAACACACTCTGGCTGACTTGGCCAATGTGTTGGTCTACCTGGATGATAATCATCATTCATTCACGGACATTTGAGACACACCTTGAACATCTGCAGGCTGTGTTTACTAGCCGCTGGTCTGAAATTGAAACCTGCGAAGTGTCATCTTTGCCAAGAGCGTGTGAAGTATTTAGGCCACATCATCTCGGAGGCAAGGATCGAAGCCGATCCAGACAAAATAGAGAGTGTAAAGGGATGGCCTATACCGACAACCGTACACGAGCTTCGCCAAGTGCTTGGGTTTTTCGGCTACTACCGTCGCTTTGTGAAGGGTTATGCTGAGATATGCAAGCCCTTACACAATATGTTAAAAGGGCAGGAAAACAAGATATCTGTAAATAAAACCACCAAGATTGTGATGACCACAAGTGCAATCGCTGCATTTAACAGACTGAAGGAAAGATTGATAGAACCACCCATTTTGGGATATGCTGACTACAGTCTTCCTTTCGAATTACACGTGGATGCATCCCTACACGGCCTTGGAGCAGTACTGTATCAGGAACAGCAAGGTCAGCAGCGAGTCATAGCCTATGCAAGTCGTGCACTCAAGCCAAGCGAGGTTAATTACTCAGCCCACAAACTTGAATTCCTAGCACACAAATGGGCTGTGTCTGAGAAGTACCAGGACTATCTGTACGGACACCAATTTGTGGTCATGACTGATAACAACCCATTGGCCTATGTCTTAACTTCTGCAAAGGTGGATGCGACAAGTCATCGGTGGCTAGCAGAACTTGCAACTTATGATTTCAGCATCAAGTACCGTTCGGGAAAGAATAATGCTGATGCCGATGCACTCTCTAGAATGCACACCAAGCCTGCACAAGGAGGACACTTACCTGAACATGTAGTACAGGCTGTGTGTGAGATGGCAGCAATGGAAGAAAATGATGGCACATTTGGCCTGATTGAGGTGATGTGCTGCAGCCAAGCAGCTGTAACCTACGAGGAGGAACTGGTAGATGCCGGAGGGACAAAGATCAATGACCCTAATTGGGTGCTCATCCAAAGTGAAGATCCGGTGATCAAGAAGATGCTAATGTTGCTGAGACAGGGCAGCAAACCCAGTCTAGATCAACAGCACAAACTAGATCAGGAATCACCAGAGTTCAAGATATACATGAAGGAATGGGATAAGCTATGTATACGAGATGGTTTGCTTCACAGAAAGAGAGAGTACACCAGGACGGTAACGAATCGTTCCAGCTAGTTCTTCCAGCGGCAAAGAGAGACGAAGCAATGATGGGTCTGCATGATCAGTTAGGCCACTTGGGAAGAACTAGGACCCTAGACCTTGTTCGTGCAAGATTCTTCTGGCCACACATGGCAGAAGATGTGCGCAAGAAACTGCAAACATGTGAAGCCTGTATACGAAGAAAAGTCAACCCAGATCGAGCACCACTTGTGAACATTCGCACACACCAGCCGTTTGAGATTGTCTGTATTGATTATCTAACCCTGGAACCATCAAAAGGAGGGATTGAAAATGTATTAGTCATGACTGACCACTTCACTCGGTATGCCCAGGCTGTTCCCACACGCAATCAAACTGCCAAGACCACAGCAAAAGCTTTGTATGACACATTTCTACACTATGGTTTTCCACAGAGACTCCATTCGGACCAGGGTAGAAATTTTGAGAGTCATGTCATCAAAGAATTGTGTCAACTTGCAGGGATTAAAAAAAGCCGAACTACACCGTATCATATAATGGGAAATGGGCAGTGTGAAAAGTTCAATTCAACACTGATGAACATGTTAGGTACATTAAGTGTAACGAAGAAGGCCAACTGGAAGGCTTATGTACCAACATTGGTGCATGCTTACAATGCTACCAGAAACGAAGCAACTGGCTTCTCGCCATTCTACCTGGTATTTGGCAGATACCCACGACTGCCAATCGATCTGGCCATGGGTGTAGAATCAAGTGAACGTCAATCAGAAGAGCAGACCACACTGATTACACCAACAGCTGCAGGAACGGTTGGAATCTTCTTATAAGATTGCTACAACAGAAAGCAACAAGTCTGCCAGGCGTCATAAAAGGCACTACGACAGACGCGCTAGAGGAGGAACAGTTGCAATTGGTGATCGCGTGTTGGTATGGAACGTTGGCTTGCAAGGCTGACATAAGCTGGCAAACCGGTGGGAAGAAGATATCTATGTAATGAAGGAGCAGCCGGAGAGAGAGATTCCTGTGTTTGTGGTGCAGCGAGAAGGAGGGCGTGGAGTCAAGAGGACACTGCACCGGAACATATTGCTACCAGTAAACTTCCTTCCGCTGTCTGCGAAGGAGAAGGAATCTGTGGATGAGAATGCAAAGTCGGCCGGCGGGTGCAAGGACAGAGAGGCGCGGTGGTGTGTCTGTGCGCGGCTCTGAGAGAGAGGAAGAAGAAGCAACACTGACCGAGTACGAGTCGGAGGATGACGACTGTGTTAGAGTGGTCATGGGGAAGCCACTTGATCCAGAGGCTGGAGATTTTGTGCCTGCCGCATTAGAACGTGCGTCAGAAGGAACACCTGGAGACATGGATATTCCAGATCCCAATTGCGAGATGGAACTACTTGATGAGGATGGATGCAGGGAGTATCATGTGTCAGATGAGGAAAGGGACGAAGGAGAGCTTGCTGAGGATGGAGACACGGAATCGGAAGTGTCAGATGAGGAAAAGGGCGAAGGAGAGCTTGGTGAGAATGCAGAGATTCCGGACATTGCTGAACGCTCACCGTGTCGGGTGAGGTTACCATCACCAGCTGTGCGTAACTGGCCTAAACGGGAAATACGGAAACCTGCTCGTTACACTGACTTTGCTCAACAAGTACTGACTCCTGCCTTAGCACTTTCCATGTTTAATCAATAATTTTTTGATGTACTTGCTAAATTGTCATAGACAACATTTGAACATGTGTTCAAGAGTAATATGTATTATTGTGTTTACTATTGGAATGTCGGGACGACATTCATTGATGGAGGGGGTAGATGTAGCAGGTACTATAGTTAAACATTATAGTTGTCATAGAGCTGCCACACTGTGGCAGGTATTTAATAAAAGGGTATACTTGACACATTAGCCATCAAGGGATTGAGGTGTCAACCTGGACAGAGTCCTGGCACTGGTTGGTAAAGCCACATGTTGTTACATAGACTCTGCTATTAAAACAGCATTACACCTTTTTACAGGTATGTTACATTATTTACCTTTATGTTATTGTAAACTAAAGTGCATAGTCTACTTATATGTTATTTTGAAATACATGTTGCGTTTAATTGTTACTTGTTATATTAGTGTTATATAGTCATTGACAAAAACTAATTGTCACATATCAGATATGTCAATAACACTATGTCTACAAGTGTTTTACTTAATATGTTCTGTGTTTGATACAAGGCATTGATACAGCTGTAGCAGTTGTTTCTTGTATCTATTGTATTGAACATGTACTGGACAGAGTCCTGGCACTGGCTGGTAAAGCCACATGTTGTTACATAGAATCTGCTATTAAAACAGCATTACACCTTTTTACAGGTGTGGAGTTGTAGTGATTCTCTCGAATTACCGAACTGAGCGAACCGCGATGTATATATATATATATATATACATATATATATGTATATATATACGTATATATATATATGTATATATACATATATATATATGTATATATATGTATATATATATGTATATATATATATATAAATATATATATATATATATATATATAAGAAGTATCAAGACAAGGACCACTAGACTTAAAAATAGTTTTTATCCGCAGGCTGTGAGTCACTTGAACCGCGAGATGCCATGATACTGTTTTCAGTCGGTTTAGCTTTTATGTTGCCATGCTAAATTATTGATTTATTATTTTTTTTAACTATTTTTTTTAGTTATTTTTTAATTTATAATTTATTTACTAACTGACTACATGTATGTACATACTTTTTAACTGTCAGCTTAGTTTTTATATCGTCAGCTAATTTATTTATTCATTTATTTATTATTTATTTAACTACATGTATACTTTTTAACTTTTTAGGTAATGTTTAGACGGTATTAATATTATGTTATCAACTACGTACTTTATGTCAATAGATGTACGACTGTCTTAAAATATGTTGGCAGTTGGCCTTGTTTTAAATTTATACTTGTTTTAGCATGATGGAGGGCAGGGGAGACAAGCGTGTATGTATGTTGACGCCACAACGCCAATAATTCCTCGTACCTCTGAATCTGAATATGAATTAATATAAACTGCAATTTATCTATACTACTGGTTACAGAAGAAAACAAAATCTGCGAAACCGAAGCTCATGTTGCCTCCGCAGCACCATAAACGGACAGTAATTGCGACGTCGCCGCTGACAACTACGTCATCTGACGCCTCGTCTGACTTGTTCGAAGGACACGAGAAATCTTCTACTATTCGGGGTGACGTTTCTGACTTGCGACATGGCCAACGTAAGACGCTCTCCCTAACTCCCTCCCTCCCTCTCTCTACTTCCATCCTCCCTCCTCCATTCCCTCACTGTCTCCCATCCCTCATTCTCTTCCCTCCCTCACTCTCTCCCCTCCCTCACTCTCTCCCGTCCCTCACTCTCTCTCATCCTCATTCTCTCCCGTCCCTCACTCTCTCCCGTCCCTCACTCTCTTCCCTCCCTCACTCTCTCCCCTCCCTCACTCTCTCCCCTACATCACTCTCATCCCTCCCTCACTCTGTCTACCTCCATCCCTCCCTCCTCCACTCCCTCACTCTCTCCCCTCCCTCACTCTCACCCTCCGTAACTCTCTCCCCTCCCCCACTCTCTCCCCTCCCCCACTCCCTCTCCCTCCCTCACTCTCTCCCTCCCCTCACTGTCTCTCCCCCTCCCCCACTCTCTCTACCTCCCATCCCTCCCTCCCTCCACTCCCCTCACTCCTCTCCTGTCCCTCACCTCCCTCCCTCACTCTCCTCCTGTCCGTCACTCTCTCCCTCCCTCACTCTCTCTCCCCCTCCCTCACTCTCTCTCCCCTCCCTCCCTCTCTCTCCCCTCCCTCATTCTCTCTCCCCTCCCTCACTCTCTCTCCCCTCCTCTACTCTCTCTACCTCCATCCCTCCCTCCTCCACTCCTTCCTCTCTCCCGTCCCTCACCTCTCCCCCCTCAATCTCTCCCGTCCCTCACTCTCTCCCCTCCCCACTCCTCTCCCTCCCCTCACTCTCTCTCCCCATGTCACTCTCTCCCCCTTACATCACTCTCATCCCTCCCTCACTCTGTTCACCTCCATCCTCCCTCCCTCCACTCCCACCCCCTCTCCCCTCCCCTCACTCCCTCACACCCTCCGTACCCTCCCCTCCCCCACTCCCTCTCCCTCCTGTCCCCTCACACCCCTCCCTCATCCCTATTCCCTTCCTCCCTGTCCCTCACTCCCTCCCTCTTCCCCTCACCTTCTTCCCTCCCCCCTCACCTCCCTCCCCCCCAACTCCCTCTCCCCTAAATCACTCTCTCTCCCCTACATCACTCTCATCCCTCCCTCACTCTGTCTACCTCCATCCCTCCCTCCTCCACTCCCTCACTCTCTCCCCTCCCTCACTCTCACCCCTCCGTAACTCTCTCCCCTCCCCCACTCTCTCCCCTCCCCCACTCTCTCCCCTCCCTGACTCTCTCCCCTCCCTCACTCTCTCTCCCCTCCCCCACTCTCTCTACCTCCATCCCTCCCTCCTCCACTCCCTCACTCTCTCCCGTCCCTCCCCTATCCCCTCACTCACTCTCTCCCCTCCCTCACTCTCTCTCCCCTCCCTCACTCTCTCTCCCCTCCCTCATTCTCTCTCCCCTCCCTCATTCTCTCTCCCCTCCCTCACATCAGGATGTTTTAGCGGAAATTATGTCCTCGTGATATGGTATAAATCACAATATTGTAATATCCCTTGGGAAGAATTTCATTTGCAGAGTAGCTGCATATTAAAACAAATAAAACAAATGTACATGCAATATAAAATTTAAATATACTAATAAAAAGTTATATCGGTTAAATAAGATAAAATAAGTTAAATATGTTAAATAAGTTAAATACGTTACAAAAGGTAAATCATTCCACACAATACAAATCATCTCAGGTTCACTCAGTGTCAGACTGGCAGGGAAGACTGGCAGTGATGGAGAGGAACGAAGGACAGTTACTCATTCATTAGTCTAATTGACGAGGGAACAAATTAGTTTCGAGTGCGATTCAGTTTACATAGAGGTAGTAGAAAGCGGCAGCCAGAAGGAAGCAGTTTATAGCATGGAAACAGGGGATGTTCTGGTTCTGAGGAGACCTTCCTTCCCTTTCTCTCTGCCCGTTGTCTACGAATAGCTGACAACATTTGAATAAAATAAAATTTGGATAAAATAAATACGTAGACACATAACACTATTTTGGTTTTGTTCGTCGTGTGTTAGAGCAGTATCATATCAATACCAACGTGTGCTCGATCGGATTATTGATGATCATAGACCTTTAGCGACGTTGTCAATAAGGGGGACATAATGACGTATGTTTGCCTACATATGATTTGGCAATATACCATGGCAATATTGTAATTCTTTATGTTAGCGATGCTTGATTAATAAAAATTACCCGATCATATTTGATTTGGGGGATATCCTAAATACGATATTCTACAATATGTTTTAATTAAACTTTGATTGTGTAGCTATGCTGGTGATATTGCAATGGTTTCAGTTTGTATGTTCTTACATCGGAGTGATTCTAGACGTATAGATAATTATGTGATAACACATATTGTAACGTGAGAGTTGCAATACATGCGTTGTAGATCGTCATCTATCGGAAAACGAAGTAGACGACGACCGTGCCCGTCACCATAAACGCGCTCTGTCCGTTGAGCCGGAGATACCACTGGTCGTTTCGACTGCACTTGGGTCAACTTACTTGGACATCCAAGAGGTACGCTTGGCCTTGTGGAAGACCGAATCGGTTTACCGGACAAGCACCTAACTAAAGACGAACGCAGGTCTAGAACGCACATGGGCCCGCGCGCCTGCACGCACGCACACACATAACGGACGCACAACGCGTATACACGGAACGCGTGCATGACGCACACACACGCACGCACGTATTCACGCAAACAACACGCACGCACACACATTATCTTTAAAGTTGCATAACACGTTAAGCATCAACTAATTGTTTACTAAGATAAATTAAGTATCTTCGAAAACATACCAAAAGTTAATATCCCTTGATTTCTACACAACACCATTCCGGATTATGATTTCAAAATATTGAGTCGATAAATTGATACGCATCAGCGATCCTTAATTGTTATTTCGTATAGTAAATGAGCCAAACAAGATTTTATTCTCAAATTGAGGGACTAATCCGCACTATGATTTTCAGTTACACCAATATCTGAGGTGTCCAAAAATGGGTAATGGACATTTCAAAAACGTAGCTTATTACCTTTTTGGATGCCATCTTTAAACATGGCTGTCATTTTCAAGCGGAAGTCAAGCTATTCAAAACTTATGTCCTACAGCCAACTTTTACGTATACAACTTTAAGATCCGATCACTAGATTTGGCTGTAGGACATAAGTAAGTAATACAATTCTGAGTACGGCAATACTAATATAATCTTTCTATTATTGGCAAAAATATAAGGGATTGTCTAGGAAAACGCAAACAAAATTGCACTTTTTCCACAATATGTTTTACTTCAGTTTTTGTAATGTTTTACTAACCTAAATGACCCACGTTTTGCTTTCTTATGAAACGCTATGCAATTGGTTATAATTCAATTGGCTATAACTATGTCTATATTAGATGTCTTCTGTACTCTTTCTATGTGTTGTCGGGACATCAAAATATAAACATACTCCCATCCGGTGTTTGTAAACGGGAACACTATCATACAGACTTCATTTACCTCTTACAGCAACACGGCTTGGCAGATTTGCATGAAATTTTGTGTGAATACGTAAACATATATGTAATACGCATCTATGATGTCAGAAACAGAACAATTAAATTATGCATACGATTTATTAACCTAATAACTACTTCAGAAGCCGTGCCAATTATTAGCCTATAAATGTTATGTTTAAACTTCTAGTTTCGAATATATGAATTCAATAAAGTATGTAGATCAAGTTATATGATCGGCAATTATGTATTGCTATGCATATAATATGTTTCCAAACGTGCGGCCCTAAACCATAGCCCAACAATACCTTTAAAATTACTCCACAGTAATCAATGTTAACCGCTCTTTGCATTAGCATTTGCTTAGTCTAGCTGTTATAGTAGTAACCAGAAGTAACTTCAACTTAACTAAACTATTTTCCAAGAAATCTTGTATGTAAAACACATAGAGAATGCCTCGAATTAATTTTAGTCAGAAGTAATAATGGTATTTCGAAGTGTCAACTAAGTATGTTACTGTTCCGCCATCTCTACACACATTTTGTCGGGTTAACAAATTGGCATTCCTTCCAACAGCGTTGGCGTTCGACAACATCAATAGTTGTTGAAGTGCTAACCGCGTCAGTAACCTATTACTGTTACTAAAACAGACAAGAAGCAATAAATCCAGCTGTTCAAAAAATTACTTCCAGTGTACAACGTTGGGAAAAGAGATGGCCCACCTACCGTCGAACCAGCTGATTTATCTGGCCCTCTTGCAGATGCAGCACAGCGGAGTATCAACGTGTGGGTGTTAACTCGTTTGCCGGAACAATCCGATCAGAAAATCATATCTTGGATGGCATTACAAAAAAGGATGCACACTGTGTTTTCCCATCCTCTTGGGCTGTAGCTATGGTCAGTTGTAAACATCGACGGAAGCACCAGGAATGTACGGTGGACCCGGCAGGTGATGGTTCCGAACAGACGCTAAACGGAAAAATCGCCCTTTTGAAGAGTTATCTAACCTGATCTTTTAATCATCGTTGCACAAGGACGAGGACGCGATCTCACTGGTGTGATATTTGAAAACAGTCGACCAGGCCCGCTTATCGTGCGAACCACGGATCACAGGAAGTTGTCACATTCAAGAAAATAAGACCAGGCCACACAGAAAATGGAGACGTTTGTTGGTATGTGGTCAAATAAAAAAAAGCTCACCAAGCTTTTAGCGGAGTCATGTAAAAAGGAATCGAAAGGGGGAAGCTGTGTAGTCGAATAATTTTAATTACATGTGAAGAAGAATGCTTCAAATATACGAGAAAGGCATGCAAAAGTCCAGCCCGTCAGATGCAGCCACGTCAGATGCAGCATCGGAAGCCGAGGTTCGATTGCTTCTACATGCACTATAATATGCTGCAATGAATTATCAGCCGTTTGTTCTTCCTGTATTTGTATATCGTTGTTGACTATTTCTTCTGTAATTTTGATCCAATGCAATTTGGCCGAATGGGTTGCCTCGTGTGAATTATATGGAAAACTAACCTAGTAGGAAATGTTGGTACATCATTGGACACTCTTTTCAAGCTGTGTCATTAGTACATAATACACATGCAGGTTCCTTGAGTAGTTCACTTGCCCAAAGCGAGGCACCAGAGAGTCTTGTTTTGTGACGTGGTGGTTGTATGAATACTCTGCAGTGTGTGGAAACTATTGTTAAACTTTGGACAATCGTCAGGATGATCCAACTCCACTCATTCCTGGAATCCTTTCCATGCGAATCACATCGAAGCTTCATATGGAAATTGTCCATCATGAGAACAAATCTACATTACTGGAAGTGGAACGTAATTACTGTCAATACTTGATAGTTTGTCAATGCACAGAGCTGTGCCAAATTCTTCCAGAGCCAAATAAGAGCACCCATACCCGAGAGGCTTCAGGATTTCGATTACCCCAATCTTACCTGTGAAACTGTTGATAATTCACAGAAGTAACACGTGTTTAGATGTTTCAAGAGCACCAATAGTCACAGCTGTAATAATATCCTGGCCATGCCAACCTGTTAACGAGAGCAGAAGCACCCTCACTTGCACCGAGGAAGACCCAAAGAAATGTATGTAGAGTTGGCGGAACAGTAACATCTTTTGTTTGTCAGTTCGAAGTACCAGTATCACTGCTTCAAAGTAATTCGAGGTATTCTCTCTGTATTTTACATACACCTTTTTCATGGAATATTTTAATTAACTAGAAGTTACGCCTAGTTACGTAGTGTAACAGCTGGGCGGAAGCACGTGCTAAAATGGCAGTTAACACAATGCATCGTTACATAAAAACCATAAGGCGCTTGCAGATAGGTATCTACTCATTGTTCGTTCAAAATTAAGAAAATCCGCGATAATGTGAAATTCACGTCCATCGATAGACCCTAGTCATGATAGTGTAGAATTGTCAAATACTGTTCGTATTGCTATGTTACTGGCACATTGTGCCAGCGTCTATTTAATGACGCCAAGTCCATTACGCAGGGACTGTTTCCCAAAATATTTTCCGCGTGCATGTTACGTATTACACGCACATTACGTTTAACGTTCTAGTCCGACAGTCAAACGCCCTTTTGCATTAGGGTCTGCACGATGTTTTCTTGCATTTTTGTGACCTTCTAACCTTCTAGATGAATAATCCGACGGGTGCCACTCAGGCACCCTTGAGCGTTTTTGCATAAACTCATTAATATGCAAATTAGTCATCGCCTTTAAAATATATACTACTTTTCGGAATATCTCGAATTGTAAACATCCAAACAATCAAAACGATGTGTCCAAACGCATGTTTGCAGGGTATCTGGGTATGATTATGTCAGTGAACAAATCGTAGTATGCAAATTTGTTGCATGAATATGCGAAGTAGCTCTGACCAATATAATTTCATGATATTCGTTTATATCTCCTCAATAGGCGAGCGATATGCACTACTTAATGGACATACTTAAATGCCCCCCTCCCCATACAAAAACCCAAATTGTATACCATAGATATCCCACCAAAACGAGGCCTATCATACAACTAGCGTGACTCCAAGGGCAAACATGGTCACCGTCAAATGATAATACTTCGAAATTGTTCGTTTCCGCAAACGTATTATAATTACAATGGTTGCATATCTACTTTTTTTAATAATAAAATAGCCATGCCATATATTTTTGGAAAGCTTATTGTCTCCCGGTCAAAACAGGTTACGATATGGAGCTGTTACACTGTATAGTAAGTGTGGAACTAAGGTCAAACAAGGTCACCATGAAATGATGAATATCCGAACTTTTGCAATACCGCGAACGTTATTAGGTTACAATAACTCTGTATCGACTTCATTTCCATGGACATGTTACATACATCGCGAAAGAACAATTTCTTCCCATCAAAATGAGATATCACTTGGAGGTTTCAGTTGATGGAGTTTTGTGGAGCGGCGACCAAACAGTGTCACCGTCAAGCGATAAATGTTATAAATTTCACCATCCCGCAAACGTTATACTGTACTATGGTGGCGTATAGCCTATTTACGTTACCTACTTACTCATGACCATGTGATATACATTTTGAAAGCCTACTGTCTCCTCTAAAATCAGGATACCAAGGGGAGCTATCAGGTGGTGCAGTAAGTGTGAAGTGAAGGTCAAGCAAGGTCATCACCAAGTGATGAGTGATCAAAACTGCGCCATTCCGCAAATGTTGTACAATTACAATGTTTGCATAATTATATATTTTGTCTACCTACACTGGGCCATGTTATACACCTATGCGTATTGTATCCCCGTCAAAATGATTGGCATGAAATTGTAAAGTGGTGGTCTAACTGTGGAGTGAAGGTTGAACAAGGTCACCATCAAAAGGTACATGCATTTTTTAAATTGTGCCATTCCGCAGATTGTAGGTGATGTTATGTCCATGTCCACAGAAACGAAGCAGATACAAAGTTATTGTAACTTAATGAAGTGTGCCATATTGCAGAAGTTCGAATACTATTCATAATTTCACGGTGACTTTGTTTGACCTTAGCTCCACACTTACTATTCCGGATAACAGCTCCATGTCGTATCTCATTGTGACGGGGAGTCAATAAGCTTTCCAAAAATAGATGACATACCCATTTTGTTTTTAAATAAAAATATATGCAATCATTGTAATTTTAATACGGAAGCGCACAATTTCGAAAATTTCTCATTTGACAGTGACCTTGTTTGACCTTGGTGTCACACTTACTGCATCACTTGTCAGTTCTAAGACAGACCTCGTTGTAATGGTGATATGTTGGGCTTTCAAATGATATACTATTCGGGCGTTTTGCACGTACGGGGAGGGGGCATTTAAGTTGGTGCGTTAAGCAGTACCTACCGCTTGCCTATTGAGGAGATACACACGAAAAGCGTGAGGTTGTATTGATCAGAGCTAATTTGTATATTCATGTGACAAATTTGCATACCATGATTTGTTCACTGACGTAACGATAACAAGAGACCATAAAAACATTCGCTTGGACAACTTATTTTGATTGTTTTGGATGTTTACAATTTGATATACTCAGCAAAACAGTATTTATTGTAATGGCGATGACTAATTTGCATATTAATGAGTTTATACAAAAAACGCTCAAGGGTGCCTAGTTGGCACCCGTCGGATTATTGACCTAGAGGTATAGAAGGTCACAAAAATGAAAAAAAAACATCGTGCGGATCCTAATGCACGCTTAACTGGGTAACGCCCGGACTATTCCGCACAACTGATTTACCCCATAAAAGGTTAGAAACTTGAGATATATATTTAGTATTTTGAAAAGATATGGGTCTCACGTCTTATTCTAGGGATCGTACACTAATCCCTGAAAGTTTAGCGCTCGAGGTTCAAGCCAACTAAGAAGAAAACGTTAACCTACTGGGCAATGTTCTACGGTCAAACGTTTAAAAACAGATCATGTGCATCGCAATACATAAATGCCGATCGTAGAGCTTGATTTATATACTTTATTGAATTATATATTCGAAGACAGACGTTTATGCATACCATTTATATGCTACTGGTTGGCACGGCTTCTGGAGTAGTTATTAAATTAACACATCGTACGCATAATTCATGTGTTCTGTTTTTTATATCATAGATGCGTAGTACATAGGGACTATATGTTTAATTATTCACACAAAATGTCATGCAGATCTGCCAGGCCGTTTTGCTCTAAGAGATAAATTAAGTCTTTATGATAGTGTTCCGTTTGCAGACACCGGATGGGGGTTACGTTTATATTTTGATGTGTCGACAAGAAATAGAAACAGTACAGAAGACATCTAAAATATACATAATTATAGCCAATTGAATTACAGCCAATTGCATAGAGTTTCATAAGAAAGTAAAACATGGGTCATTTAGGTTATTAAAACATTACAAAATATGAAGTAAAAATATGTGTGCGTGTGTAGATATGTACGTATGTAAATATTGTAATGATTATAATTAGTATTCGCTATTTATAAATAATGATATTAAAAAAATATCGTCTGTATTAATAGTTTGTATTGTTTTTCTTAGTTATTTTTGTTATTATTATACCACAATGTTAATCGATTTATATTATGCTTGCACACGCACACGCACACATACACATTCTAGTATTAATTTGATCGTACATGCATAAAAACGAGTAGTTTTTAAAATGTACATTTCATGTGTATTTTTTTCAAGCGTATGTTTGTGGATATCTTAACGTTTTCTTCCCGGATGGCTTGCACCTCGGGCGCCAATTTTTCGTGAATAATCTATGACTTTACCAATCACGTTACTAATGTTACTAATGCTACTTATTATTTATGGTAATGTACTAACTGTCAGTTTACCATTATCAGTGGTTGGCAGCGACAAGTGATTCAAGTTATATTGTTTCTGTTATAACATTATATACCAATACCTGCTAGTAACAGCCTTTGCTATGCTGCCAACCAGGAATTGTATAGATAGTATACGCTTAGTCTTTCATTTATCTTTTGTGTTATACAATTCCGAAATAAAATACCTTACTTCACCTTTTTTTTACGTTACTCCACGAATGAGACGTGTCGTCTTTATTTATTTCGAAATTCCCATTGCTGTTGGAAATGTTTCGCCGTTGCGCCGCCTATTACTGAAAGGGGGGCAGAAGACCATATGTCTGCCCTCCAATTGCACACACAGTCTACAAAAATACACATTAATCGTCTCGCTCGCCACAAACAAAAACATTCACGCTCACATTTAATGGGGGGGTCTGCAGAAAAATTCAAGGGGGCAGCTACCCCTGCCACCCCGTTCCCGAGCCCATGTATGTATATATATATATATATAAAATATATATAATGCTGCATGAACTTAAATATTCTTCAGCAGCAGCAACAGCCGCAGCCTCGTGTGCGTGAATCGCTCGCTGCCTCCAAGACGGTGCTATTCGAAGAACTCAACAGAGGTGGGGACAGAACACAATACATTTTACACAGACGACCATTATCGTGTCTCGTGTGCTGGCTGAACAAATTAACTACAAAGTGTCTTTAACGAGAAGCAAAACACAATTTGTGTGTTATGCAAACATGACATCGTGCTCATTACGCAGAGGCTTGACCAATAATTGCTACTAGCTGTGACGTGGGTTATGTTGCGCCATGTTCCTAGTTTGTCCTCGAAATGTTTACAAATACGCCGGCACATTTATTGGTTTCTCATATTCTCTTTGATTCCGAAGCAGAATCACACTTTACTCTCATGTCGATATAACATTTTTGCCAGTTACGGCGGCAAAGCAAATTCTGCGATTATTCACATCATAAACTTATGTACTGTGCAAATGGCTATGGGAGTACGGATATAGACATCCCACAAAATAAAGTGACACAATCAGATGAGAACATATAATTACAAAGGCTACCAAACGGTTGGCTGGAATATACTGCTTTATTAAGCGTTGTAAACTAGTTCGGAGACCAGCTAAGTGGGAAGAGTGGACACTCGTGACGTCAGGCGTTCTGAAAATAGCTCTGTCCGTACAATTTAAATTGTATGTCTTTTACAGGGTTATTGTAGTAAACTACTGGCAGAATAGCCTTAACTGTAGTTGCAAATGATTAGTGTTTATTAACACTTCTAGACCTAAACAATTGTTTGTTTCCTTTTGAACTTTAACAGCACATGAAACAATAATTATCTGATCTCATATGGGATATTTGTGAAAACGGCATATCTCATTTACCAGAACAATCCACCCAAACCTGATGTCCCTCAATTTCGACCTAGCCAGATTATATATATATATATATATATAATGTATATATATATATATATATATATATAATGTAGCATTACATCAACCATTAATTGTACCAGTATCAACTTAACCCATGCAAACCTGTTCGACAACAGTTCACACGTCACGCCCGATTCTTATTTCCATAGGGTCTCTTTTTGACTGGACGGATCCTAAGCAACGGCGATCAACAAAAGGATATCACAGAGGCAGTCGGTCCTTCGCCGTCAAAAGACCGTCGACGGCGAGAACATCAGACGTAAGTCCACAGAAAAAAAGCGAACAACAAGACGATGTACGCAACGATGATGCCAGACACGGGCAGCCACGCACAGGACCGGAACACGACGACAACGGCGACATTCGCAGTCACGAGTTAAATAAGACGCATGTTGGACAGAACCAACGTTTCTCGAAGAATACAGAGCATCGCAGTTCGAGTACATTAACCCCACCAAACCAGGGAAGCACATTCGAGCGCAGGCGCGGCACCAGTGCTAGATACGATGGACATGTCACGAGTGTGCTTAAGCATGATTCACGGCGTGGCTCGCATAGCAAGTCGCTAACGCACGGCCGGAGAATTTCTGAAGCAAAAGACGACACCGAGTCAAACGCAAAGACGTTGCGCGATCACAGGCGGAAGTTTACACTTGGTATTATTGATGAGAAATCGTCCGGCGAATTGGTGCATACAGAAGTGGAATCTAAGATAAACAGCAGCGATCAGGTGGCGCAGAAACTCCACCAGCTGCAGCTAGTCAAGAAGAATATCCACGCGAAGCAGGAAGACTTGAAGAAACAGCTGCAGCATCACCAGTCGTTAGGGCCGGACCAGATGAATGACGCAAGCCGGAAACAACTGGCGCTTCTGCAGCAACACATGCAGGAACTGAACCAGCGCGAACAGGAGCTAATGCAGGAAGAACAATACCTGACTCGCACGCACAAGAAACTGCGCGACGAACATCAGAAACAACAGCTGCACCAACAACAACAAAATGAGCACCATCAGCAGCATTTGCCGTCGAGCAGCAGGAAGCACACGCGTCAGGACGGCCAACATCCGGAGGAGAGGGACCCCGAGCGAGAGAGAGCGGGCGCCAGAGAGGCCTTACGGAAGATGGGCGCGGACGAATTGTACCAGCATCTGTCGCACCTGGCCGACGAAATGCGGCGTCATGAGAAGACATACGAGCAGAAGCAGACGCCGGACGCGCGTCGACAGATTCAGGGGCTTCAGCAGGAGATCACCGAGACCATCGCGCTGCTGCTGGCGCGGCTACAACCACAGCTGTCCGTGCCGCAGCTGTACCTGATCACGCAGCAAAAGGTGCAACAACTGCTGCGCCACCTGCAAGAGGTGTTCGGCTACGAGGAGCCGGTGATGACGCCCGAGACGCAGCACCTCGTGCTTGACGTGCAGACGCAGCTGCTGCATCTGCTGCGTACGATGCACGCGCAGCACCGGCGTGAGCAGCAGCAGTACAATGCTAACTGCTTTCCGCACGTGCAGCAGCAGATGTACCGGCAGGAGAAGGACATCAGCGCGCTGCTGCGGCACGAGGAGCAGCTGCTGGAGCAGCAGGTCCAGCAGCCTGAGCGACCGGAGAGGCGCTGGCAGAAAAGGAAGAAGAAGGGCACGCTGAACCCCATCCAGACCGTGCAGATGCAGGTGTCGCAGCAGCTCACGCAGCTGATGAAGCAGTACAAGCTATTGCAACAGCAGGCGCACCAGCAGCGCCAGCTGCAGCTGCGGATACAGCACGTATTCGGCAAGCTGGATCGGCAGCTGCAAGAGCAGATGGCGCACTTCCGGTCAGAGCACGAGAAGAGCATCCACGAGATGGAGAAGGACGCGTTGCCGTTGCTGCAGCAGTTGTTTCACCACCAGCGCTCGATGAGCGGCCGCTCCGAGTACAAGGCCGACGCCCGGCTGCTCCTCGCGCATACCCAGGCGGCCCTCAAGCAGCAGCAGGTGGCCATCAACTCACCGCGCGACAAGGTCGACCCGCCAGCGCAGATCCAAGCGCAGCGAGACATCCAGCAGATGCTGCTGCGGGCGCAGGAACAGTTGCTCTTGCAGCCGGAAGAGGAGCTTCCGGACGAGAGTGACGTTGAAAGCAGCCTCGCGGATGGCACATCGAGCGACGCTGACAGCTGCCAGACGGGGCAAGTCGGGAGAGACAGCGCGGCGGAGGGGCTGGTGGTAGACAGCGGGCGGATAACAAAACTGGTCGCGCCGGGCACCGAGGCGATGTTTCGACGCTTCTCGAAAGTGACGCCACCACATGCGTTCAGCGTCGTTTGGGACAGACCCGTCACCATTACGACCTCCGATACGGCCCTGCACGGTCTCGGTGGTCGCAGGAAGTCGAGGCACAACACACTGGACAAGAACTACGGCTCGAAAGCCCCACACCACCCGCCTAGCCGTCATCCCCGGTCAGCTTCCGTTCACCACTCGCGAGACCCTCACGCTTACCCCGTCGTCAGGCATCGGACTACGAAGTTATTTTCCCTCGACGGTCGACACAAGTCGCGGACTGTTCGCTTTAGCAGCAGAGACTCCGCGCGTCGCAACGGCACCGTGCGTATACGGGTGTACAAGAAGCGCTGGTCAACGGAGAGGGACTATGATGACTCCTATCTGGAGATTCCTCTGTGCAGGAAGCGGGCCACCACACATCTTGCCTACAAGACCATTCACCGGACAGCGCTACCTGGCAGCAAGGGACCCGGCAACGGGAGCATCCTGTCGGGCGATACCATAGCCAGCCACCTGGCGAGCGAGTTCAGTCTGACGCCCATGCGCATCGATTCACTCCACTCGAATGCCTCACTGCACGCCCGGTCGATCGCAGATTTCTGGCCGAAACCACACAGGTATTACAATATTTCTAGCGTGCAATATTATGGGGGGAAACCCGAGGAAAGAGCAGGCCTATACATGTATCAGTTCACGAATCAGGAGTCATTTATTTTATGTAAGTGTTGTGAGACCAGTACAGGAACATACAGTCAGTCATTTGTGACATGACAATTTACTGTTACTATTTAACAGTATTAGAATGACAAAGAAAAACAACCGCAAAATGCTTTATTCCGGGGCGAAGCAGTAATATAAATAGTAGTAGTAGTAGTTGTTGTTGTTGTTGTTATAGTAGTAGTTGCTGTTGTTGTTGTAGTAGTAGTTGTAGTAGTAGTAGTAGTAATAGTAATATAATATTGTATAGTACAGTAGTAGTAGTAGTAGTAGTAGTGGTAGTAGTAGTAGTAGTGGTAGTAGTAGTAGTAGTAGTAATAGTAATATAATATAGTATAGTACAGTAGTAGTAGTAGTAGTGGTAGTAGTAGTAGTAGTAGTGGTAGTAGTAGTAGTAGTAGTAGTAATAGTAATATAATATAGTATAGTACAGTAGTAGTAGTAGTGGTAGTAGTAGTAGTAGTGGTGGTAGTAGTAATAGTAATAGTAATATAATATAGTATAGTATAGTAGTAGTAGTAGTGCATGGTAGTAGTAGTAGTAGTAGTTGCAGTAGTAGTAGTAATAGTAATATAATATAGTATAGTACAGTAGTAGTAGTAGTAGTAGCAGTAGTAGGATAATGCCTGATAGACGCCTGTGTGTCTTCTGCATCATTTGTATGAGGTGTTGGTATAAATTGTAATCCGAAATTTAGGATTTTCGTCTGTGTTTCAGATAACACTAGATGGCTTAAGTTAATAACTGTGGGATTGCCAGATCATTGGTCTTGTTTTGTGCGGTATGGTTGCCCTCAATGTTTCTTAGTTTAAATGACACAACCAATGTGTTAGCATTTTGTTCGCTGTTTCTGGTGTCCAATGAATCTTGTCTGATGTCTCTGTCTTGAACGATGACTCCTCTAAATTAGGTATTACAACAATGCCCTTAGTGTCTAGTAGGCTCTCCGAAGTTCTCATAATGTATTCTTGTTCTACCAGAGGTAATCTGTCAGAAAAGTTTATTTCGGGTATGGCGATAACTGAGTGAGGAAAACATTTGCCTGCTCGAGCCGCCATCCTTCGCAAATTAGGGATGGTCGTCATACTTGGTTTGTTCGCTCTGTCGTTGATTCCCACCGATAGGATCACAATCTCTGGATGTGTGCCGTCCGTCTCTGCCGGATGCATCATCATCTGTTCGAGATTCCTAAGCTTGGCTCCAGGGTATGATCGCTGATGCGGGGATGGTGTGGCGATAGCAGCTGCTAAAGGAGGGGTGGTAGTAGTAATAGTGATGGTAGTAGAACACAACGGCGGTAGCCCCGGTGATAGAGAAGTGGTCTGCCGCTTACGACCTGCAGTCGGAGTAGGAGAAGGCTTGGTCCCTGATGTTTTAGTCGTGAACAAGGAGGGAGATGAAATGGGTGGAGTGGATACGACAGTGGAATAGAGCGGTGCTTGCGTGAAGTCAGTTGGCTTGTGTGCCGATGTGAGAGGGGTTCCGTCGGTAGTGTAGTCGACGAGCTGATAATTACCTTCTTCCTTGCCTGTTTGCGTGGTGGCTTTGTTGTCGTGGGCGTAGAACTGGTTGGCAAAGGTGTTGTCTCTCTTTCGCACTCTAAGTGCTCACCGTCCGTAGCTGTATTGTTCTCGTCAATGCTGTGTCTCGTCTACGGTTGTCTCGATTGGGTGGTTGAGTTTTTCCGCGAAAGCTTGCCCATCCTTCCTTCGCCCTGGACACAATCACGGAATTGCGTCAGTAGTTTCCCGTACGTGTTCCTTCCGTGTCCGTCGTGTCCGGTGCCCCAATAGTTGTCAAACGTATGATTGATGAAGTTCATTCCTTCCGATGTGTCGAGTCTTCTCGCGAATGACGGGGCATGGTCGAATTTCCACTGGAAGATCTCCCACTGGAGATCCTCAGCTCAATGATTCCACTTGTTGTCGTTGGCCGGGATAATCCTTGTTATCTTGTTTACCTCCGTCGTTGTGCGAGCAGCGAAAATGGCGTTGGCGGCTGCTGGCATGTCGTAATATACAGCCTTGGCGAACATCAGTGCATAGGTCCCGAACGGGAAGCAAGCGTTGTTGAAGGCATCCTGAAGGCAGACTTGACAAGCGAAAGCATTGGTAGCAGGGTCGTCCTATCGTCTTATGTCCCCTATCGTGTCTTCGGAGGAGGGATAAAAGGTTCTTTGTTTATTATGGGGGGCCGCCCGATGTTTCTGAAACATCACTTTGGATGGTCCTGCCTTGGCATAACCAACCATATTGGTTAGATTATTTCGTTCAAACGCGGCGACCCTACCCGAATTTGGAAATCGAGACCTAACTAGGGGTGGTGGTGGGATACCAACCCTCTTGACATTTTGGGCCCGAACGTTCCTACCATTTGAATTGGTAAAGACAAGGGGTTGAACATTAATCCTTGCCCCATTGCCGGAATGGCTTACTGTACCTTGTGCCGAATTTTGTATAAACTGGGCGTCAGTCTTCGAATGGGTCTTGGTGTGACCCTCGAATGTCCGCTGGACCGGGACGGCTGACATGGTACGGACAGGCTGATTTCTGTGCAACGGAGCGGCTGACGCTGCAGAGAAGGGCCGTCCCTGTTCCCACCCCCTCCTGCCTAGAAATATGTTACTCAAAGCTGTACCGAATTCTGAAACAGTAGGTAATAGTAGTAGTAGTAGTTGTTGTTGTTATGTTGTTGTAATATTAGTACTTATAGTAGTAGTAGGTAGTAATAGTAGTAATAGTAGTAGTAGTAGTAGTAGTAGTAGTAGTAGTAGTTGTTGTAGTAGGTAGTAGTAATAGGAGTAGTAGTAATAATAGTAGTAGTAGTAGGTAGTAGTAGTAGTAATAATAGTAGTAGTAGTTGTTGTTGTTGATGTTGTTGTAATATTAGTACATGTTGTAGTAGTAAGTAGTAATAGTATTAGTATTAGTAGTAGTAGTAGTAGTTTCTATGGCATTTGTATTTGTATCCTCAGGAACCTGAGCTCAGAACCTATGCAGGTTGACGCGATTGAGAAAGCTACATTTCTGACAATATTTGAGCACAGGACGATCGCAGCATGCTGACGTTGTAGTTACCTGAACGTCGCCACAGGAAAACCAGCGTGCCAACTTCCTGTTTTTCCGCATCAGCAACGTCAGCATTAAGTTACCTTCTCCATTCCTTATTTACATGAGCATTGTTCATCCGTGTTTTGCCATGCTGGCCACTTAATTTAATAACAGCTGTAAACTTCCTGGCTTCCTTCTTGTTGCCTACTACTTAGCCTCTTTAAGCTTCTTCTTACTGCTGTAGTGCTCGCTTTACACGGATCTCTTCGCTGTCAGGTTCCGTAATGTCCCGTTTTTTATCTGGCAGACCTACCAATAAAACAGCAAATGTAAAGTAGTAGTAGTATTAAAAGCATAGTAATTATTTACTACTAGGCAATCTATATATAATGTATATGCACATTTTGAATTATACATAATAATATTAACACTTTGAGAAAAAAAACATCATCGTAATCACAATAAGCATAATGTCTGCGCACAAATTCAGCAAAAAACAGTTGTGACTACTAATATAATTATGAGCCATCATAATGAAAGCTCATAAGCAGATGAATACATCATGGCCTAAGGGGTATATGTTCACTAATTAGTTCATAATTAACCAATATGTCGGACATTAGGTGAACAACGTGATGTCCTTCACAATATTAGCCAGTGCGGTTGTTTATATTATGTAGCAGTTCTGTTACACTCCTACCGAACGATGCTCTATGGCGTCTGAACCAGGTGTCGTAGTGGCTAAGCCCCCTAATAGCTTTGATGTGGGGCTGGATGTAGGATTAGCTGCATACCCTCAATATTTAGGGAAAGGAGACATCTTTATGTTTTGGTGAGTGTCAAGGCGACTGCAGTTTGAATAATTGGTGAGCTTCAGTTGTATGATTTTGGTGAAGTGTGTAGGTGTGTGTAGTTGTAGTTTTTGTTGAGCCTCAGAAGGGTACAATTAGAGGTATTTGCGATCCTCACGGAGAGCGGGCGTGCAAGTGGATGTATTTGGAGAGCCTCATCACCCTGAATATTCACCAAGTTCCGACGCCAACGAATGTGACAGTCTGCTGGTATATATGTTCTTTTCATACAAACTGTATGACTGTATAATCTAATGGGACGTATCTCATCGTTACCTAGGTCGCCCTTTTTCACGAAGACCACGGACGGGTGGCTGTCATTGACCCTTCCGGCGGCCACCCTTGCCAAGTGGCGAGTTGCACAGCGGCGTGCCGACATCGAGGCTCTCAAGCAGCGTAAACGCCGCACCAAGGGCACTCTGTACATCGATCTTGCGGCCATGGCGGGCATGCCGAGCAAGACGGAAGTCAGTAGTATAATACCATGTGGGATATCATTATTTTCATAACCATTCAATATCTTAATATAAATATAAGTTTTTTTGTAAGATATTGAATGGTTACGGAAATATTGATAGTTGTTTTTAGTGAAGAAAGAAAATATATTAGTATGCCTAACAGTGTAGATTAGATATCATAACTTTTAATTTATTTTAACAGAGGACTATAAATGAGTGGAACAAATTATTCATTGATTGTGTAAATGCTAGCGACGTGAACATGTTTATAAACATACACACAGGTACCTCAGAAAGATGGATTTATTACGGGGATACACATTAATAAAAACACTCTCGATAAGCCATACGCTTCCTTGTTCACTTGCCATTTGTAGTCTGGTTTGTTAAGGCCAATTTTTGGCCGAATCGTTACTTGCCGGATAAAAACATGAAAAGTTGACCATATATGTAAAAGTTCACGGCGAATCCGATTAAAGGGGGCTCCACGTCAGATTGTGTGTCCTTAACCTTGAATTTCAAGGTCAAATCTCACTGAACGTGAAATATATCTTTTTTACTACCACCACTGTTTTATATGTGTACGAATGTGCGTCGATAATTATGTATGTATGTTTTTTAAACATCCCTATTTGTGTTTATATGAATGATAACGACAACGTACCTCACATTTTTAGTACCTTCGCTGTTTTGTACGCATGCATGCCGGATCCAAACCGATATTGTGTTCTTGACCTTGAATGTCAAGGTTACATGTCAGCAATCTGGAAATATCATGGTCAAATGGCAATGATAGGTAAATTTGTATTCTTCAACAGGGCGATCTATTTTGTTTTACTTCAAGGCCTATTTCTAAAAAAGTTAAATTAATGGACTGGAATTAGTAACGTCTAGATGCTGCCGCCTGTCGGACTCGAGACGAACGCGATGCCAGGTGCTATTAAACGTAAGTGCATAATACCTCGGTCGCCAGCATGGAAACACTTGTGTTCATGTTCTTCAGCCTCGACCATATGAACTACAGTCGATGGGTCAGCGTGCACCTGGAGAACATGAAGACATTGCCCCATGCAAGGTTGACGATGTTTACACAAGACGATATTGGGTAGTGCCCAAAACGATTCGCTATTCTCAGCACTGCCCGTCGACCAGGCGCACGAACAAGAAAATGAAAGCGTGAAGGGGAAAGGAGGCATCACCGGTCTCACTGAAAACGCAGCAGCTCTTCAAAGATGGATCCTCGTAGGACCAGAGTTCGCACGACCCCTGCAAGAATTTGAAACACATATATCACTCACAGAACAAACAACAACTAGCGAGATCCACCACGAAGACACGTATCTTGGCTACTCAGCGAAAGTTCCATTCCGATGTGTCGATCTGCATTCGTCGGTGTCATTCGGCAACACGAAAATCCCTTCGAGCTTGAGTGCGCTCCAAAGTCCACGGTGGAGACTATATGGAAGCTGGAGACTGTGGGCCGGGCACAATACGAAGCATTCCGTTTGAATGTCTTACACGAAAGGAGCACACCATTAAGTACACCAATCAAGAGAAACGGCATACTCACGCTAAGAAAACCGAAGCTGGAGAAGAAGAAAGGCGCGTCGCTGTCGAACATCAAGTCAGACGCATCACTGTTTGGCAAGTTGTACATTGCAAACCAAGCCCGCGATGGTGACCCCGCTGTTTTGTTTGCGCACGAGAACCAACCTTTCCCGCCCTCTCTACCACAATTTAGGGAAGTGAGGTTTGGTACAAAGTCGGACCTGCTGTCTTGTCTTGATGTTCCCGACCAAACCGAGGCTCCTCCATTTGTAGACGCACAGGTTTATGACGGACCTGTCCTAACTCACATGTTGACCCCCACAGGCTGCGCAACGTTCCAGGAATACGCCGAGCAAGTGTTCATACCATTCATCAAGAGAGAACTTGAATCGACATCGAGGTTGGACATTGTGTGGGACAAATACGTCGATGCCATCTTGAAACTAACAGCCAGGGAGAAGCGCGGACACGGTGGACGAGTGCGAGTTACAAGACAAGAAATGGCCAGAGTTCCTGCAGGACTAAAAAAAGGAGGATCTTTTCAAGTTTCTTGGAGAAGCAATCCAGACGGAGCAATGATCAGAAGACAAGGTAATGTGCGTTACAACTGGTGACAGTGTAGCTACTCATGGGATGTGTTCCCACGAGGAGGCAGACACGCGTTTAGTGTTCCTCTCACTACACGCTCTTCAGCAAGGGGCGAAGACAGTCGTTGTGCGCATTGTAGATACCGATGTTGTCGTCATCTTCGTTGGATTGTTCTTCTGTTTGACAACGACCGTCGATAACTTCCAGCTGTGGGTGGCATTCGGAACAGGGCGAAACTTCAGAAACATACACGTCAACACTGTTTCTGACAACCTTGGAGAGCGGAAGGCTAAGGGACTCCTGATGTTTCATGCCATGGTGGGCTGTGATGTAGTTTCAGCGTTCCATGGCGTTTGGAAAAGGTCGGCTTGGAAGGCTTGATCTGAAGTTTCTGGTGTGACAGAAGCATTTGTACCATAGCGAGGTCACCGTTTACCAAGTTAGACGTGGCTAGTCCATAATTTAAGTTGATGGAGAAGTTCGTCATCACAATGTATGACAAGTCAAGTACAGCAAAGTCTGATAATGAGGCAAAACGAGAACTTTTCACGAAGAATCGATCGTCTGCCACCAACAGATGATGCATTGCTGCAACACGTCAGGCATTGCATCTACTAGGCAAGCATATCGTCTCTGAGTTGGGTGGCTCGGCCGGATGTGCCGTCCACAAAGGACTTAGTATGGACGTTCGAAGATGGGAGATGGTCTCCTCTTTGGTCAACGCTTACTGAAGCTACCAAGACGTGCCGGGAGTTTTCGCGGTGTCAATGCAAAAGCGGAAAGCCTTGTGCAGCGCCCTCCACGTGCTCTAAAGCTGGCCTGCCGTGCACGGATCTTTTTACGTGTTCCTGTATCAAGAAATGACAAGTGATTAGCTGGCCTGCCGTGCACGGACCTTTGCACGTGTTCCTGTGTCCAGAAGTGACAAGTGGGTAGCTGGCCTGCCGTGCACGGACCATAAAATTTGGCGTGTGTTTATTGTTGGTTTGGGCGAGGAAATACATATTTACATACATATTTACTAATATAGTGTAGCCACGCACACCCGCGGAAATGTGTGTGTGTGTGTGTGTGTGTGTGTGTGTGTGTGTGTGTGTGTGTGTGTGTGTGTGTGTGTGTGTGTGTGTGTGTGTGTGTGTGTGTGTGTGTGTGTGTGTGTGTGTGTGTGTGTGTGTGTGTTAATGATGTTATTGAATATATGTATATGTAAATTATATATATCACTTTCAGTAATAGTTTACCTTGACATTTAGGGTAAATAGCATACATACGTACACAGAGATATGCACATATATTATACATACTTACATACACACACGCGTGCATAAGTACACACATATATTCATATAAACAAAACCAGCGATGTTTGTGGTGAATAAAAATTTGACCTTGACATTCCAAGGTCATGGACACACATATATGCACACATACATACTTACATACGTAATTACACACATACATTCGTACATATATACAAAAACAGATGTGGTATTGAAAAAAAGTTATATTTCACGTTCAGTAACATTTGACCTTGAAAGTCAAGGTCAAGGACACACAACCTGACGTGGAGCCCCCTCTAGTCGGATTCGTCATGACATTTTACGGCAAATAACGATACTATCCCTTATACATCCTACTATTGGGAATTTACTTTGGGTGTTAATCTTATCCAATCTTGGTACATGCAAATATTTTAGTGTATGCATGTGTGTGTGTGTGTATGCGCGCGCGCGCGTGTGTGTGTGTGTTTGTGTGTGTGTGTGTGTGTGTGTGGTGCTTGCGTGCGTGCGTGCGTGCGTGCGTGCGTACGTGCGTGTGCGTCCCTATATTATCGAATCTGGGCATGAGGCAGAGAAACAGGTTGGCTCACACAGACGGTCGGTCCCTTCCCTGTCCCGCAGCCGAAACAAGGGTTGCACTCGAAGCGACCGAAGATGCACATAGAGCCTGGAGATTATTACATCGCACCAGACAAGACCTTTGACCCGGAGCCGAGGAAGACGCACCCTGGTGGGCCGGGTGGAGGCACCGCTTCCATCGAGGCCGTCAAGCGGGTGATGCATCCCGAGCGAGTTGCCCTCGTGACGGCCGAGGTCATTGCACCTCTCCAGAACGAGCCAGCGCGTCGCAGGTACGCCTCGGCTACTTCTAGTCAAGGATGGGCGGTCCGTGTATATACTGTCTTTTCCTTTTTCGTTTTGAAATTGGCGAACTAAAAAAGCAAACAATCTACTATTCTCTGTATTTCTAATACATGTTAGAAAAACAAAATAACAATTAAAAAAACGCTTTTCGTTTTCACTGCATCAGAACGAAAAAACGATCGCAGCGCCACTCGTTTTTCGTTTTTGCACTTAGGAGGTGTCGGCTGCCTTACCGCTTCGGCTAGGCGACAAAACTTGGTAGCTTCGGCGGGACAATTCGGTTGCACTGGCAGCATTTTGAAAACAAATTCGCTAAAATTGCATCGTCGCTGAAGTGGTATCGTTGCCCACGCGACAAGTACGGGCGAATATTGGTCGTCTCGGTGTCGTTGTTTTATGAAAGGTTTCAACAATTACATTAATTATACGCAAAAAATGTCCGTGGTAAATTACTTTATTAGTTATTATGTTTAGCAGAAGTACATAATATAAAGCTAGTATTTGAGAGTGTACTATGATGTGAATGTGTTTGAAAATCTAAATAGTAGTAAAACATATATGAATGCAAAGATTAGTGTTTTTAGTAAACATACTCGAATTAAATGCTGTATTCTGATATCGGCCATATTTTAAATTAAATAAAACTGTTATCTGAATCACCATGCCCCATACAATATCATAGACAATATATCACTTTCCTCATCTCCATGTAGCCTTGTTCACGTACTATGGAATTTTAAGATAAAACGGCGTCAAAGATTAGAAAGTATCCGCGTGCCATATTCCGCTGAAAATACCGCCACCGGTAATTTTAGCAAAAACGCAATTTATCAAATAACATAAAATGCTAACTGATTCGTGTGGCTGCAAATAGCTCATTCTACAATGCAACTTTAAATGTACAAAATCTGACCCTTGTGCAAAATGTAATCAGTGCCTCATTTCTAGTTGGATAGTATTGTTATAAACAATCATGTACAATTTAGCAAATAATAGGTCACCCCTAATGTTTAGCGTTTACTGTACAAATAACAGCTTCTTTTTCAAAAACAAATCACTCCATTAGCATCTAACTATAATGCACGTATGTGTGTGTGGGGGGGTGTTTGTGCGTGTATCTAACTTACACACCGTCAAAATTTAGATGTATTGGTTTGGTGTAGGTATATACACACACAAACACACAGACACAGACACACACGCACACGCACACGCACACGCACACGCACACGCACACACACACATGTGAGTATAGAGACCCAATTGGGGACTCTAATATTTGTAGTGGTAAGTGGGGACCTATAAAAACATGAGTAGGCCAGCTCACTGTTTAACCGTATGGTGGTTTATTTGACAAATAGCGCGTACGGTGAGCACATTGTTTATTTGTGTTCAAATTAAGCCACATAAATGAAGTTAGATATGCGCCTCTGAAGACCGCAATTGGGGACCTCGTATCACACACACATTCACACACTGGAACTGGGGACTTCGGCCAAACATCACATCTCTGTTGTATTCGACAACTTTTGTACGCAGCCTTTCTGTAAAAAAATGGATTATATGCAAACTGTATGGTTCAGATGTATGTATTATTATAAAGTTATATTTATTTTTATGATACGCTTACTGAAACTCGCGTTGGCATCGGCGTTGATTGCCATGTTTTGTCGCATCGCAAATGTCAATGTTGTTCTGGCATTTCTTATTAAGTGTTGAGCAAATTGTTAACTCGTACATCATCAATGTATAATGGGCACCAAAGAACATTGCCACTTTTAATAACTTGATATTTCAACGGGTTAAATCATATTCAGATGTAAGTTAAAAGCAGACACCAATCACTGTTTAAAAGCATATTCTTATGGAGTTACAAAAACGTCACACTTAATCAGATGTCCGCATATTGACACAGTTGTTTGATGATGTCATACCACAAGTAGCGTTAGGAAGATATACCGTATGCACATCAACATTATTTCCATCTAAAGAGATATCATCATTCAATTAATAGAAGTACACACACTGGGGTAAATTGTACACACATATGGAAGGATCATAGATTGTCAGCTGTGAAATTCCACACGAAGACTAGGATCTCATGCACAAGCTGGACGTAGGACAAACTGTCAGGAACAAGTAGACAATAGACGTAATGAGAAGGACCAACATGTTAAAATATAATCAGCTGTTAGCTTCCATTCGGGGACTTCATGCGAGAATTCAGTGCCCACATAGCTGACAGAACGTATTTAGCTACTGCCTCAAGCACGAGTTAGAAGTAGAACAACAATAGGTAGAAAGTATATGTAAATATAAAATAGGTATATATATATATATATCAGGTAATGATAAGGACCAGTGTATTGAATAGATAGAAATTACATATAATGAGAAGATAATGACCAAAGATAGTTTGCTCAACCACGAGCTGGAAATAGAGACCTTTTCAATTCTGATTCCGACTGCAACACCGGTTGTCTCAGTTCGATTCTAATTCCAACTTCAACACAATTTTTGATTCAAAAGTTGTGCTGGAGTCGGTTTGATTCTGATTCCAGCAAACTTTTCGATTCCGATTCCATCTCCAATCGGGCCTACTACTTGTTCTTTATATTTATAAATAATGTAGTCAATGAATAGATTGGATACGTTCAACATTACAACAATGTATTTAATGCAAGTTTATGTCATGCTATGTTCCATATTTGGTAATCGGTATGTTGATATATTGAAGCCCATTGTGTCTACCATCAATTCATTAGGTACATGACATTTTTATGCTGAGTTAATGTTCACAGCATAGTGTTGGCTACAGTGACCCACATTAAGGAAGACCAAATGTTTTACTATCCACTTTATCTAAAATGCAGTTAACTCAGACAACCGGAGTTGGAAACGGAATCGGAATCGGAATTGAAAAGGTCTGCTGGAGTCAGAATCGGAGTCGGAATCGTTGAAGCGGAATCGAGCCCAGGTCGGGTGGCTTGGTCTTCTCACTTGATGTTGGTTGCCCATGGGAGGGGGTCACCTGCAAACGAAATACAACACTTGTGAACTTTTACATTTACATACGTATTCATTCGCCAAGCGAATTGCCCCTGCCCTATAATACGTGACACAACATTAATGATAATAACGATCGTAAAACACACTCTACAAACAAGTATGCCTCTCCAAAGAGCTCTGGGTATCGTACAGGAATAAAGATGACATTGAATGAAATCCATATACAAATCTTCGTGTTGCAATATGCTATATTTACGATTAGAAATGTTATTGATGAACAAGACATATGTTTAAGCCATGCTACATCCAATTCGTGCACGCTAATCTGTGGTTGATGTCAAATTAGCTAAATCAGTAAAATGAAATAGCAGTAATAGTAATACCCACACGAGGCAGTGCAAGTGACTGTCGTCTCCTCAGCTCCGCCCATGTCACTTTCACTGTCGAGATCATCTCGCACAGCGACTTCTGTAAAGCATCAATTTAAGCAAAGGTCGCATCTATGTCATGTAAAAAGATATGTCACCAGTGCAATTTGTTTAATCAAGAACAGGATAAAGAACGTAATTGTATATGCACACCAAACATAGATAAATCAGGGAAAGCAAAAATTGATACAATGACATTTCACTCACCATCCGAATCGACTGTGATGTCTTCAAACTTTGCAAGGGGGTGGTGGCGACCCAGATTCGTGGACAGTAGCACCTTGGCCACTTTCGCTCTCTGGACGAGGTGCAATGGTAGCCGGTAGAAATCGCGGTGAACACGAATGGAATGTCCCATGAATTGCGCTAGCTGGTCTTGGGACGTTTCGGACAATTCAAACACCTGGGGGAGTGTGGCCAAATGTTTTCTCAGGCCGGTCCAGGTGAAGCCTTCCGGTTGTTTTAAAGCCACTTCCCGGACACATTCTCTGAGGGAATCTGCTCCTCGGTAAGGCCTTTCAGAGTTTGGTTAACAAAACAGATAGTTGCCGTGAACGCTGACCGCCTTCCTTACCTCTAACATGGTATAAATATTGTCTAGCATATGTGGCGTCAGAATTAAGGCGACTCGCAGACCAAATTTTCCGCGCAATTCAACCCTCTTCATTATGCTACATAACTCTACTTCCGTTGCTGACAAGGACAGCTCTATCTCTTTGTCTGGCACGGACATTTCTTTCAATGCATTTTGCACATCCGTGGTCTCCATTCGTTGAACTTCTCCGCCCTTCTTTCGGTTGAACATTGTAAATTCGCACATCGTGTAGCGGGCAAACACAACGTAGGAACTTGCGTTGACTATCACCTGTCTTCGTAGCTGCATGTGCCGACTTCGTTTTGACATGGGCGAACAGGTTTTGGACATCTTCGCACAGGGGAAGCAGCTTCAACTTGGTCGACTTGTTGATGTCAATTGTCTGGAGTGCACCCGAAGAAACGCTGTCTGTCCACATTACGTCATAAAGCTCCTCAAACGTCTTGCCGTGTCTCTTCTTCGTTTCATCTTCTTCCATCAACCCCTCACAGTGCAAATTCTTTGCACATTTATTGTAAGAATAGCCGAGATTGAAGACAATGCTAGGTGTTTTGTACTTTCGTGAAATAGCATCATACCCTACGACCTGCTTGACAACTTCAAGTGTTTCACCGAAGTTCTTCGGATCAATGCAATCTTGAATGCTGTGGATATTTGCATTTGGCAGCTGGCGTGCGTTTACAATCAATCTTGCAAGTTGCCGCATTTTGCCACTTACAATTTTTTTTTGGGTAGTTTTTAGTGACCCCACTTTGTTGTTCCAAGTAGACCTAACGTGCGCCGAGTTTATTCGTATCGTATGTTATAATTATGCATGTTATATGTGTCTATTCATTCACGAATTTAGATGAAATGCATAGAAGAAACTATTTTGTGTATACAAACTACATAAAAAATGATGACAGACCTACAGTAACTACAATGATAACAGGGAGGAAACGTAAAATGAAGACAGGCCTGCAGTAACTACACTGATAACAGGGAGGAAACGTAAAATGAAGAGAGGCCTGCAGTAACTACACTGATTACAGGGAGGAAATGTAAAATGAAGACAGGCCTGCAGTAACTACACTGGTAACAGGAGGGAAACGTAAAATGAAGACATGCCTGTAGTAACTACGCTGATAACAGGGAGAAAACTTAAAATGAAGACAGGCTTGCAGTAACTTCACTGATAACAGGGAGGAAACGCAAAATGAAGACAGTCCTGCAGTAACTGCGCCAATAACAGGGAGGAAACGTTAAATGAAGACAACAGTATTTAACCTGCTGACCCAAAAGCGTGAGCGTTTTGTAAAATAAGTGTTTAAGTGTGCCGCTTTTGGAATATAGCAATTTTACTGCAAAATAGGCTCAGTCCAAAATACGAAGTGATAATTGCTTTAATGACAATACAGTTGTTTTGATCCAGTTGCACACTGCTGCGAGTTACAACGTTTATTTCGACACCGCTCTGAACATTACATCCGTGGGGTCGTAAATTAATCCTTGAAAATGTGGCGCCCGAGGTGTAAGTTTTATATACTTTGATAATTACTTAGAGTATACTTAGATAACATTTGAACACTAAACTACTACTGGCGACCTAACAACAAAACAATATTACGACTTTTCAAAGAAGGTTAATATTTTTGCGTTTGGGAATTATTATTTCCAAAATTCCTTATTGAAATATCGAAAATCATTCATATATAGCGGCTCTTCTCAAATAAGTTATTGTTTTATGAGAAACACTGTGGTATTTCCTTTCAGTTAATGTAACATGTGCCGACAAGCTGGACACTGCAAGGATACTGCACCCCACAGTTCCTGGGAACGCCCATGCGTTTCGGGTCGCTGTGCGTAAGTTTCTGCAGCCGTCACTAATGCACAAAACCAATGTTAAATCAGTCAACTAATTACCTGAAACTATCACATGCTATGGCAATGAATGGGGACAGCCACACGCTGGATACACCCAGAACCGAAGACGGTTGTAAACGGCACATGTTTAGCTTAGTGCGTTGACTCAAACAGTTGTAAAAGTGTCAGTGCTTTCCACACCTCGAGCGCTGTGAAATGCTTTTGGCGGACATGCAGTGACGACAGTCATTTTATCAGATTGTCGATGATTTTATAATAAAAACGGTGTTGCGTGCTTTCTTAGCGGGTAAATAAATGCTTGCAAATAATCCTACTTAAATAGTCACAGTATTTGGCAATACCCCTGCTAAAAATACCATCTGATCACTTATCAATGTAGTAATAAAACATTTGAAAAGACTATTTAATTTCGCCACATACTTATTACGACGTGTATATTATTTCGGGCCCATGCATTCTGTCAACGGGCTTTGCAAGGTATATTATTCGTTATCAAGAAACTGTGATGAATGTCGGTACATTTGGCACAGTTACTTTAATTGTTACATACAAAGTTATGTAATGAAATATAAACAACATTTTTAAAAAAGTTATAAATTCATGTAGATTTGTTGTCAAAATGCTATGTATTGGTATATTGACCATTAGCCTTGGTTTATGAGAACGTATTCTTTGTGTTCAACGCACACTATATAAGGCACATCAAATCAAACTTATTGCGCGTTATGAAAGGCATACACATTTCGACACCGTAATACGCGCTTTTTACAATAAAGGGTGGAGACTGAGACGCGCACAACATTGCACTTAATCGGGACTAATAAATAATTAGCCACTCATTTTATGTCGCTTACTGCTGATCATCTGATGAACCGCTGAACTCGACAACCATCTCGGCAGGCGTTTAAGTTACGCAGTCAGTCAACCCCAGCCCGCTTACGCTGCTCCCTTTGATCTAGTCTTCGGTTTAGATTGCGCGCGCAGCTCCCACACAACTGTGCAATATAAATTTTGCAGTGTCCTGCAGAACAATTAAGAACTTATTTCGTTTGATGAAAATTTACGTAACGTTATGTAACATAACTGGACATAAAATGGGCGTATATCACATACATGTTTTATATATATTTTGTTAAGATACGATGAGTATTTTTAAAGATATAACTATCATTACATACTAATTATATATATATATATAAATATATAGTAAATCAATTACACATTTTCATTAATAAATTAAGTGGACACACTATAATATATATATATATATATATATACATATATATATATATATATATATATATATATACATATACATATATATATATATACATATACATACATACATACATATATATATATATGCATATATATATATATATATGTGTGTGTATAGCGCGAGCTACCAATATTTCAGTAAAGTAAACCGGTACCAGTGCGTGAATAACTGAGGTAATTATTCAGACGTGCAATCCGTGACAGGCAGCATAAGCTCACGACAGATTGACTATCTGGTGTCACTGATGGCCAGCTGGATGTTACTAGAAATCACCAACCCAGAGGGAGAGCATTTATTATATAAGAAATAACTTGGTATGGTTCTAGTTCAATCGCATCTTACAAAACAGATATGGACATTTCATTGTGTCTACTGTTTTGTAGAATATAGTGACTTTGAAGCACACCGTCACTGCCTAGTGCATTCATTATAACCATCACCTAATTGTATCTGGAAAGAAATCAAAACATTAGTGACACAACAAAGCAACACCATCACCACCTAGTCTCTCCAACATAATCCCTCAACCATTTACACTCACTGCGTATATGTCATAAAACTGCATCAGGAAAGAAAACCAACTATATACACTGTAAGTACATTAACTGCTATACATAGTACTACATACAGTTCTTTTAACTAATGCATACACCCGAATGCACAACAACATGGCATTTTTCTGGATATCCACAAAGGACGACTAGAAATACAGCCAGCCAAACTGTATGAATGCAGCAGTAGGACTGGTCATTAATGGTCTCAGTCAAGATGGCCAGATATGTTTCTGCTCCCCTCAACCAGCCCAGTGATAAGAGATAGGCCGTGTTTATCCAGTTATAAATGGAGGTCAGTGGGATTGCTAGGTTGCTTGTAAGTTAGACGACGTGTGTTCCATCTGTCAAATCGTAATTGGGGACCTTCGGCTAAAATGTTTCTTATACTATGCCAGGGTGATCTGAGTGTCAAAAAGGAACTGGGGACCTGAAACAGGTCCCCAGTTCATTTGAGGTCCCCACTTACTGGCTTGTGTGTTAGGTGGAAGTTCCCATTTAGGCCTCTCCACCCACCCACCCACCCATCCACCCACACGCACGCACGCACGCACGCACGCACGCACGCACGCACGCACGCACGCACGCACGCACGCACGCACGCACGCACGCACACACACACACACACACACACACACACACACACACACACACACACACACACACACACACACACACACACACACACACACACACACACACACACACACACACACACACACACACACACACACACACACACACACACACACACACACACACACACACACACACACACACACACACACACACACACACACACACACACAACCACACACAAAGTGATTTTTTGGAAAACAAAAACTTATATTTGTAGAGTTTATTAATACAATTTAACAGCCAATTACACTTTAGTCATTGCAATATTTTAAAGAAAATAAGTACTTTTGAAAATAGCCAGTAGTCAGAACGCTGGTGTGTTTCCTTAGTTTTCCTTATTTTTTAGGATGCGATTAACAAATTAGGAGTAACCTATTACTTGCGAAATTGTATACGACTTTTTTAAAATAATACTACATAACTAGAAATGAGTAACTAATTAAATATTGCGTGACACTTCACTGCCGGTCAGATTTGTAAATTGTGAGTTTAAGTACGATAATTGTTGTTAACTATTTTTTAATGAAAGTGAATGTACAAAATCAACTCGATTTACTTATTTTATCATACTTCCTAACGTATGTGTCATTTGGGAATTTGATATATTATTAGATAAATTAGGTGTTTTTAATACACTCACATACATATATATACATATTCAATTTTTTATTCGCGTGCCATATTCCGCTGGACATACGACCGGTTATTAAAAACAAAATTGTAAACATAACAGGTCGTATGTCCAGTGGAATATGGCACGCGGATAAAAATGTATTATATATATGTGTGTGTGTATATACATATATGTATATATATATATATACATACATGTATATACATATATATATATATATATATATAATCAATTTTTATATGTTATGTTTACACGCGGATAAAAATTGATTATATATATATATATATATATGTGTGTGTGTGTATATACATATATGTATATATATATATATACATACATGTATATACATATATATATATATAATCAATTTTTATCCGCGTGCCATATTCCACTGGACATACGACCTGTTATGTTTACAATTTTGTTTTTAATAACCGGTCGTATGTCCAGCGGAATATGGCACGCGAATAAAAAATTGAATATATATATATGTATGTGAGTGTATTAAAAACACCTATTTACACACACACATACATATATATATATAATCAATTTTTTATCCGCACACACACACACACACACACACACACACACACACACACACACACATATATATATAGTGTATGAGGCATGTTACTTCACTGGAAATGTTTATATATTCGATCTCAGAATTCAACGTAAAGTACGAGTACATTTGTCAAAATACTAATAGAAGCATTCAAGTACACTTATTTTATTTAAAACATGGCCGATCTCAGAATACAACATTTAATTCGAGTATGGTTTCCCAAATACTAATCTTTGCATTCAAATATGCTTTACTATTATCTAGATTTTCAAACACATTTACATAATAATACATTCTCAAATACTAGCTTTATATTATGGATTTCTGCTAAATGTAATAACTAATAAAGTAGTTTACTACAAAAACTTGAGTATAATTAATTTAATTGTCGAAACCATTCATAAAACAACAGCGCCGAGACGACCAATATTCGCCCGTTCTTGTCGCGTCGGCAACGATACCACTTCAGCAACGATGCAATTTCAACGAATTTGTTTTCAAAATGCCGCCAGTGCGACCGAATTGTCCCGCCGAAGCTACCAACTTTTGCCGCCTAGCCGAAGCGGCAAGGCAGCCGAAACGTCCTAACGTTTTCCGTTCTGATGCAGTGAAAACGAAATTTTTTTTTCGTTTTTCGTACTTCAAATGTGAAAACGATTAACAAAGATTGTTTGCTTTTGTAGTTTTTCGTTCGCCAATTTCAAAGAGAAAAAGGAAAAGACGGTATATACACGGACCATGGGCGCAACACTAACATTATTGCAAATACTGTTGCAGTTGTTTGTGTTGCGTAATATAGTTTCTATGTACGTGTGCACGTGTGTGTGTATGTGTGTGTGTGTGTGTGTGTGTGTGTGTGTGTGTGTGTGTGTGTGTGTGTGTGTGTGTGTGTGTGTGTGTGTGTGTGTGCGTGCGTGCGATTAACATTGATGATTATCTATGAATCTGTGAAGCTCCCTAAAACACTATCGAACACTCCAATAAAAAATGCATAACTAGATGCCATATGGTTGGATGTTCGGAATGTTGGCAAATATAGTTACGTAATGTTACATTGACACTTGTATGGGTATATGTGTCACATAGGTTAAATACTAATCTATACTCTTTCTCTGCAGTCGTGTCAATCTTGCTAAAGAGGCCAGCATGATCAGTGAGACAAGCGACCTCATAATGGTAACGCTGCAGCCTAAACATCTCTCGAAATCGCCGGTAGGCGACGCCACTCACCCGATCCCCATTGTCTGCGCGTCGTAAGGCAAGCAGTTAAGTGGCTGAAGGTGGCCAGCTGAATCAATAATCTCTCACGTTTTGCGTGAATCGTTTGGGATATTTGACATATGAATCCTAAATTATGTAATAAACCTTCTTATTAATAATTTGTTATATAATTCGGGGTGCATTGTGCGACAAGTAACTGACTAACACTGATAAACTTGACCTTCGATATTTATACGCACATTAAGTAAGTTTATTTTTATAATAATTAATATATTGTTCTTAACACAATAATAAATATGTTTTAGGTACACCTACTGCCAAACTGCGTCTAATAAGCATGAAGCAGTGTTTGCCAGGTGAAACACGCACCAGTATAATGATCAAATGGCAAACGCAACATTCAAATACTAAACATACGTAATTGGCACTTACATTGCAGAGCCACGCGCGCCTATCCCCATATCACGTTGACGTTCTTCGTTCACATACACCAAATCACAACGGACAGCCGCGCTTTTATACACTTTTACTATACACCCTATATAGACCTAGATATAACAGTGTGAGAGAGATCGGTTTACGTCATTAAAAGAACAAATAAAGCGCCACTTTTAAGTGAATTATAATGTGTTTTATCGCATGATTTATTGTGTCAAATAAATATTTTGCACAGTTTCTGACGGTATGTAGATTACAACAATAATATAGAGCCTAACATGAAATAAAACATTGTTAATTGGTATTCACGTTCATATTTACACATTACGAAAATTTACGCATTTATTTATACAAAACCCCATGTAGCGACGTATCTGCCAACCAAAGAAAATTGTTGCACATTCCCATAAATTAATACACCAGCCAACATTCACCACAATTCATGGGAAACGTAAACTTGTCCTTCCTCCTTGTTCCCTGATGTACACGAGTGAGGGTCAATTACACTATTGTCGAACCACTCTTTCTGCTCTTTATTTCCATAGAGACTTTCTGCTCTTTCTTTCTGTAGAGACTTTCTGCTCTTTCGTTCCATAGAGGTTCTTCCCATGTCGATCCTCACGCTGTCCTCCCATCTCATCTGTGGCCGTCCCCTTTTTTGCGCCCTTGATATTTTCTGCTTCTTCTCTCTTTGCTTGTTTGCCTGCATTCATCCTTACCAAGTGGCATTAAATTATTAAATAAATTGAATTTAATATTGTATTACAATACTGGCGGAACAAGTGTATTGTTGCTGGACTCCGAGCGGTATGGGTTCGTCGATTTTGGGTGGTTAGGTGTCGTCCGGTGCAGTAAAGGAAACACTGCCGAGGCGAATGCAACGTCTTTATTTTGCAACTGCAGTATCCAGTTGCATCAAATTCAAACTACAGCGGACGCTACAACATGCACCAACTACGCGTCGGTCACACTGTAGACTTATCAGCGATCAAATGAAGTATTCTTTCTAGAACACTTTCCTGCCGATTCGCTCACGATACAACAACTACGTAACTGGTGTTCACCCCCCACGAACCCCACACGTCCCCGGCCGAACCCGGTACACCAACATAATACACGATTTCTATTACACTGTCCCCTCCCCAGCCGTAACCGTCCCTGGTTACTGATTTCTATTGCAACTCACCCGTGACACTTACTAAAGTTATCAAACAATAATCGACACTCAATATAATCTATACAATCAGACATTATCCGTCTAAACTAAATGCAGTTCAAGCAGGTACTACGCTACAACCTGTACGTGACGGAACTCTGTTACCATAACAAATTATAATCATAGTTCAAGCTTGTACTACTCTACATGACGGAACTCTGTTACCATAATCATATGTACCAGGACAAAATCAGTCACGATATCGTGCAGGTCTATTCTCTTTCCGCGGAAGGACCGTTGACCCATTGCCCGTCGGCGGCGACTGTTCTCTCGCAGCTTCACTTGACGGCTGTCGTCTGCTGGTCGGCGGCGACTGCTCTTGCCCCGGACCAGAATCAATATCAATCAATCAATACAACTTTATTCATCCTTGTAAGGGCATTTACAGTGTCGTTTGGACGGGCACAGTGTATACAAATATATATAAATATTAAAATATAACATTGGTAACATCGTATTACTGACACACATCATCATGGTCACAAAAGAATAATGTATCACATGAAAACATGGAGTGCATTTCATCACACTGTAACTGCTAAATATGTAGAACATACACACATTCATTTCACATCGTTAAAAATACTGATTGCAACAGGAATAAAAGGTAGTTTCTTATGGTTTGTATTATATATAGTTATGCGCCTTCGCGTTGCACGTTATCGTTGTAACGGTTTCGAAAGGCAGCACCACTTGTGGCGGTGCGTGTTTTGCACTAGGAGTACAATAAAGAGGTTCCGGTGACTACACGAGGCTGAGTCGTTGAGTTCGTTACAAATCCCTAGAAAACATGACAATGGCGACGAGGTGGTTCCAATAATGGCTGGACGAACTCTGAGGTATGAAGAGTATAACGAGGAGAGGGAATTATTCGAAAATTATCTGGAAAGATTTGATTTTTTTGTAACGACTAACGCCGTGCCATACGGCACAACAAATGTTTGTTGCTCAGTAGTGTCGGCGCACAGACTTTCACGAAAATCAAGAGCCAACTGAAGCCTGAAAACTTGGCCGACAAAAGCTATGATGAGGTGGTGGCTGCGGCCCATGCTGTGTACAAACAGCAGTTGACAGTGATAGGTCGTCGAAATCAATTCATGAACAGAAACAGAAAACCGTCAGAATCGATATCATAGTATGCTTTGGCGTTACGAGAGCTGTGTGGCGACTGTGAATATCCAGCGGCAATTCAGACAGAAATATTGCGTGATGTGTTTGTGAAAGGACTAAACTTACCTTCTGTCCAGACAAAACTTATGTTGAAAGACAACACACTAACATTTGACAATGCGTACAAAGAGGGCGTGGCTGAGCCTGAGGAACTAGCAGCCAAATGCTCGGTCTAATTCAATGCCTCATCATTGGAGGGAAACGGGATTTCCCATGCTACTGCCAGTGCTAACCAGGTTGAAAGTGTCAACCGGGTGCAGAACTTCAGTAAGAAAAAAATGCCAACAAAGGTACAGTTGCCAGTCAAAGAGGTAATGCTTTCAACAGCAAGAAGTCCTGCTACCGCTGTGGTGGCAATCACCATGAACAGAAATGCCAATACATCATCGAACAGTGTCATTGGTGCAAGAAGACAGGTCACATTGCTCGGATGTGCAGAGCAAAACGGCGAAATCAAAGCAGAAACAGAGTGGCCAATGTGAGTGATGGTGACGAGCCAGCTGAGGACCACACGTTGGGGTTGTTTGGTGTTTATTCAGCCGATGCTGATATAAATGATGTATCCGGGTGCAAGGGCATCAAGGTGAAAGTAACCTTGGGCAGTGAAATAGTCCCTATGCAATTGGACACAGGGGCTGCAGTCTCCCTTATCCCGGTAAGCACCTACAGACGGGTCCAGTCAAAATACCCTCTACTACCCTCAAGCATCACCCTCAAGTCATATACAGGTGATCGGATACCAATTGCTGGGAAGGCCTACATTCCAGTGACGTATGGAGAACAACACTTCATAATGCCAGTAGTTGTAGCATGTGGTGAGCGACCAGCACTGCTCGGTAGAGATTGGTTGCAGCAGATAAAGTTGAACTGGAAGAGTATTTTCAGTGTGATGTCCGGAGCCACGTCTGAAATGCACAAATTGATGGGCAAGTACGCACACTTGTTCAGAAATGATGGATCAACCATTCAGGGGCATACATCAACCCTGAAGCGTAAACCAGAGCAGAATCCAGTTTACCAAAAGGCGCGTCCTGTTCCTTATGCTCTTAGGGAACTCGTGAAGAATGAGATCGACCAACTTGAATCAGCTGGAGTGCTGAACAGGGTCGATAACAGTGAATGGGCGAGCCCGACGGTGAATGTGCCTAAGTTGAAAAATGGCAAGATGTCAGTTCGCATATGTGGGGATTACAAGCTCCTAAATGTCACCATTGAGGATGATAAATACCTCCTACCTACGGCTCAAGATGTCAGTTCCCATATGTGGGGATTACAAGCTCCTAAATGTCACCATTGAGGATGATAAATACCCCCTACCTACGGCTCAAGATGTCAGTTGGCATATGTGGGGATTACGAGCTCCTAAATGTCACCATTGAGGATGATAAATACCTCCTACCTACGGCTCAAGATGTCAGTTCCCAGATGTGGGGATTACAAGCTCCTAAATGTCACCATTGAGGATGATAAATACCCCCTACCTACGGCTCAAGATGTCAGTTCCCATATGTGGGGATTACAAGCTCCTAAATGTCACCATTGAGGATGATAAATACCCCCTACCTACGGCTCAAGATGTCAGTTCGCGTATGTGGGGATTACAAGCTCCTAAATGTCACCATTGAGGATGATAAATACCCCCTACCTACGGCTCAGGATTTGTTTGCCAAAATGGCTCACAAAGGGAAAAAACCAACTGTGTTCTCAATCCTGGACCTGGCATTCAACCAACTCGAGGTTGATGAGAAATCGTCACCACTGCTCACGCCCAACACACATAAGGGACTGTACAGAACACGGCGTTTAGCTTACGGTGTTAAAAGTGCACCGTCCGTGTTCCAGATGACAATGGACAAAATTCTAGCCGGACTAGAAAATATCATATGTTTCATCGACGACATTCTTATGACGGAAACCACTGAACAGGAACATCTGAAGATACTGGAACAGGTGTTGCACAGGTTGGATCAGCACAATGTGAGGTTGAACAAGACGAAATGCCAGTTTATGAAGTCCCAAGTGAAGTATCTGGAACACAGAGTCAGTGTAAATAGGATCCAACCTATCCAGGACAAGGTGGAGGAATCGTCTTCGGGGTGAAGAAATTTCACCAGTACCTCATGGGGCGATCATTTACCATGAGGACAGATCATCGTCCACTGACGAAGATATTTGGACTAAAGACTAGTATACCGTCTATGGCGGCAGCGCGAATGCAACGCTGGGCATTGGTACTCTCTGGGTACCAGTACGACATCCAGAACATTCCGTAAGGAAAACGCTAATGCAGATATGCTGAGCAGACTGCCGGTAGACACTCCCGAATCTGCAAGTTCAGACGAGATCGAATCTGTGTGAATGTTGACCGTCAACGAACTGCCGATAACCTCACAACAGATAGCGGAATCTACACGCAAGGACACTACCTTGGCCACAATCTATGACTACAATCTGCATGGATGGCCTAGGTCGTGTGCCATATTTGACGAGCTATATCCATACTTCGTTCGGAGAGAGGAACTATCCCTTGAAGATGGATGCATCGTGTGGGGCAGGAGAGTTGTTATTCCATCGACATACACCGAACAGCTGCTTCACGAGTTGCACACAATGCACCCAGGAATGGTGAGGATGAAGGCCATTGCCCGAAGTTTCATGTGGTGGCCGGGTATAGACAATGACATTGAAGAGATGGTACGAAGCTGTCCCGAATGTTCAAGGCAAAGAAATGCACCACCCGCCGCACCTTTCATGCCATGGCAGTGGGCCACACGCCCATGGCAAAGAGTACATGTTGACTTCGCAGAAAAGAACGGAAAGATATTCTGGCAGATAGTCACTCAAAGTGGCTTGAAGTCCTTCTAATGAACAGCACCACAGCCGGAAACGCGATAACAGAGCTGCGAAAACTGTTTGCTGCATACGGACTGCCTGAATCGGTGGTTTCAGATAACGGAACCCAATTCACTTCTGAGGAGTTTGGGACATTCTTGAAGTTAAACGGGGTGAAACATGTGTTGTGTCCGCCCTACCACCTTGCATCAAACCGCCTGGCAGAGAGGAATGTTCAGACATTCAAGAACATGCTAGCAAAGGCAGACCTTCGAATTCCACTACAACATCGGCTTTCTGACATTCTGTTTCAATATAGAAACACATCTCACAGTATCACAGGCCGTACTCCTGCTGAACTGTTTCTAAGGAGAGCTCCTCGAATAAGGTTAACCCTGCTGAAACCTAGCTTGCAAACCAAAATTTACGAGCGACAGCAGAAGGAAAAACAACTTCACGATGGTTCAAAGCCCGGGAATCTTTTACAGTTTGACTTGTACCAACCCGTCAGAATCAGGAACATGAGAGCAGGCATGGAAAAGGGGATTCCTGGAACTGTGACCAAAATACTGGGACCACTCACGTACATAGTAAGGCTTCCAGGAAATAACAGACGCATCGTTCATGTGGAACACATGATTCCGCGAGATGACACTGTCGAGAAGTTCAGTTCATTCGCCTGATTCCTTCACTAGCGGAGAGCTTCTCCCTGCAAACGCTGCACCAGATCTGGATAAGCCATCTGTTCCAGTCGATCCGACCAGACCTCCTGCTGCTGTGATTCAAACTCCTGCCAGACGCAGTCAACCACAGGTGAACACACCCGTGGTTGCTCAAAGCCCTGCTAAACAGGATACACCAGCCAGTGACATGTCTTTGACGATCAAGCCGTGTTCTAAAACCTGTTATAAAACTTGACTTGTAATTGTTACAGAGCTAATTCAAACATCATCAGTGTTCTTAGTAACAAGTTATTTTCAGACTTTATCGTTTTCACACTAGAGATTAGTAGTGAATTTTGTTGTGCTTGATTTTGACTTTGCAGTGTGACTTTTATTATTGTTCAGGAAGAAAACACGTTATTATGCTACATACTACTTGGACTGTAGTTGTGATTAAATTGATTAAGTTCTTCATTTAAGGTTGGGGAAGTATTATGTATAGCTATGCGCCTTTGCATAGCACGTTATCGTTGTAACGGTTTCGAAAGGCAGCACCACTTGTGGCGGTGCGTGTTTTGCACTAGGAGTACAATAAAGAGGTTCTACACGAGGCTGGGTCGTTGAGTTCGTTACAAATCCCTAGAAAACATGACAGTTTGTTTTGCACGAGGGGCACCTAAAACGGCGGCCCGACGGCAGAGTCTCAATCATGGGATATAGAGCATGACTGTCATTGGCTAAAATAGAGCGTGCCTTCCTAAGCACCTGTTGTTCACAAAACTGAGTGGTGTCTCTCTGAGTCTCTCCAATTACTTTCGAGCTGACACGTACGCACTTCTGTAAACTGTTCTTGTTTTTTAACACATGTTGAAATACCAGCAGATAAACGAAAAGCAAAGAACAATACATAAAAGACTTGTAAAACAGGTTTAAAATTGTTTTATCAACAGAAAATGAGTTTAATTTTCTAAGAAAGTACAGGCGCTGCTGACATTTCTTGACGATTGTGTCAGTGTTGTCATCCCGTCTAAGTTTATTATCAAACACTGTACCTAAGTATTTGTACTTGACAATTTCAATCTGTTGATCATGAATGGTGTTTTTTCAGGACTGACTGTGTTTTCTTAAATCCAATACTAACTCCTTGGTCTTATATACATTAAACTTTAAGTATGAGTCATCACACCACTCAACAGAATCTCGTAGTGCCGGGCCATGATCTTGTTGAGAACGAAAGAGAAATGAAAATAAGGCACTGTCATCAGCAAATTTAATTAAAAACATGTCTGCGTGAACACTTCTACAGCTGTCAGTATACAAGATGTACAGGAGGGGTGAGAGACAACAACCCTGAGGCGAGCCCGTGTGTGTCAACTTCATGTCAGAAAACTTCTCATTCACAAAAACATACTGGGGACGACACGAAAAAAAATCAACAATCCAGGCAACAAGCTGGTTTCCAAGATTAAAATCAGAAATGAGTTTATGGGCTAAGATATGAGGCTGCATCAAATTAAAAGCCGATGAGAAGTCGGCGAAGAGAATCTTGGCATGTGCAGTTGGTTTCTCAAGGTGAGTATACACTTTGTCCAGAATGAATAACTTCGCATCTTCAAAACCCCTTCCAGCCCGGTACGCAAACTGGAGTGGGTCTAATGGACTCTCGGTGATGGGCAGGATCAAAGACTTAACTAGCTTTTCAGGATTTTCATAACAAGGGATGTTAGAGCAACTGGTCTGAAGTCGTTTAACTGTTTTGGGTTGTTTGTTTTAGGAATGGGGATGACAGTAGAAGTTTTCCGAGCAGTGGGAATACTAGCAGTGTCTAGAGAGGTCTGAAAGAGATGCTGAAAGACGCCACTAAGCTGATCTGCACAAAACTTCATAGTTCTGCCACAAATGCCATCAGGGCCTTGGCTTTTGTTTATGTTGATCATCTTAAGACATTTAGCTACACTCTCCTGATCAATGACAGCAGTTTTATCAAACGTCAAAGACGACTTTAGATCAAACATGTAGGATGAAAAGTTGTGTTCTTCAAAACGTGTAAAGAAATCATTAAACACTTCAGACAAAGACTCATCACTCACACCCTGCAGCCTGACTTTATATCTAATTTGGTCTGTCATCATGTTGACAGCTGCCATGTTCTTTATCCCCTTCCAAGCGTCACGAAAATTACCACCAACAAACTTGAGTTCAACCTTCTGTTTATACTGTTGTTTTGCCTGCCTGATTGCTGCTTTTACTTTTTTATTTATCTGTTTTTTTCTCTTCGGTCGTACCCTGAAAAAAATACTCTTCTTTTTATTTAGGACGGCTTTTAGATCTTTTGTGAGCCAAGGTTTATTGTTGGGAAAAACAGTGAATTGTTTAGTTGGAATCACAGAGTCAACACAGAACGAAATATAAGATGAAACAACATCAACAAGTTCATTCAGATTTTCACACGTATCATAGAACATGTGCCACTCTGTGCAGTCAAAGCAGCCCTGTAACGCAACAATACTATCGGCAGTCCAGCAATTTCACGGTTTTCACCACCCGCTCATGTCTAGGAAAGGCCGGCTTGTACACGGGGGCTAGTAGTACACAGTTGTGGTCAGCTGATCCAATAGGAGGTAACGCCATAGACGTGTAGGCTGCAAGCACTGAACCGTAGCAAAGATCGATTGTCTTGTTCAGACGAGTCGGACATGTGACATATTGATGAAACGTCTTCAATGTTTTGTCGAGGAGGCAGTGATTAAAGTCACCCAGTACAAATTTCGGAGCATCTGGGGAAATAGAATCTAGTTTGTTGATGTGGTGTGATATGAGTTCAGTAGCCCTTGCGGCATTGGCGCGTGTGTGAATGTAAACAAGTGTGAAGAATAACTGGGGGAATTCCCTTGGCAGATAGAAGGGCCGGAGTGAGACAGACAGGAACTCAATGTCAGGCGTGCAAAGTGTGTCACGAACAATGACCGTTCTGCACCATCTCCGATTGACATAGAAGCGTACCCCCCCTTCTTGTTCTTTCCCAGTGTCACGTTTGTTTCTGTCCAATCGAATGGGTGGCCCAAACCCATCGATAAATAAATCACTGTCTTGCACATGATCATCAAGCCAAGACTCAGTAAAAGCAAGTAGACAGGCCTGTCTGTATTCGTGCATATAGTTCACGTTTGCTTGTAACTGGTCCATTTTTTAACGAAGTGAGCAGACGTTAGAAAGGAGTACGGTGGGGAGGGTCAATTTGCAACTTTTCAACTTTTTTAGTTTTTGACTTATCCCTCCCTTTTTCTCTCTTTTCCTCTTCTTGCGCTGCTTGCTGTCTGTCGTGTTTTGCTCTGTGTCTGAACGTAGCAATTCAGGAGGGAAATCAGAGTGTATCAAAGGTCCAACAGCGCTGGAGCCCTGCAGGCTCAACAGATACTCACGGGTGTATTGAAGAAAATGGATGAATGTAGGTTGTCTCTGGCGATTGCAGCCCATCGGATGTCCACAGGCGCGCCTCGGTACCGTCGCAGTCGGTCTTTGTGCACCAGCTTCGGTGTTTTACGTGGTCCACGTCGCACCCGATGCAGGACATCGTTGACCCGGTCAGCGATGTAATACGGCCCATCCCACTGTTTGGCTAGCTTGGGACACATGCCCTTCTTCCGCTGCGAGTTGTTCATCCACACAGGTTCGCCAACGTCGAACCGATTGTGGTCGGCACGAAGATCGTAGTGGCGCTTCGCTCTGCCGTGTGTCAGCTGGGTCTGTGAGCGATGAATTGATGAACAGATTCTAATCGGTCACGTAGGTCAGTCACGTACTTGCAGTACTCAACAGGTTCTTAGTCAGGGCATCCATACATCAAGTCGGCGGACATTGTAATTTCGCGTCCATACACCAACATACTTGGCGTGTACCCTGTGGTGTCGTGAACGGCCGACCGATATGACATCAAAAGCAAAGGAAGCTTTTGATCCCAGTTACATTGGTGCTCTCCGATGAACATCGCGAGCTGCTGACCAAGTGTCCGGTTGTACCGCTCCACCATGCCGTCGGATTGGGTGTGTAGAGCAGTTGTCCTCGTCTTGTGGATGCCCAATAGCTGGCACATCTCTGTAAATACTGTAATTTCGCTCGGTTATTCGCAGAGTTCCACTGTGATATGCGTTGACCCGCTCTTTTCCCTCCTGTACATGGGACAAGATGCAGCCGATCCCTACATCACTGGCGTCAGTTTCAACTATGTAGGCACCATCACTCTCATGAAACGCCAACACTGGGGCCGCAGTCAGTACTTGCTTCAAGCGTTGAAAGGTGGCAGTACCCTCGGCTGTCCAATCAAATGCCTTCCTTTCCCTGTTAGTCAATGCAGTGGCTTTGCGATTTCTGCGAAATCTGCCCCAAATATCCGGTAGTAGGCCAATGAAGCGACGAACATCCTTTGTTGTACTTGGCACTGACCATTCATCTATAGCAGCGGTCTTTGTCGGGTTCGTAGCCACGTCGTCGGCGCTGATGACTTGCCCGATATATGCAACCTCCCAACGAAACAGGTTACATTTCTTTGGGCGCATGTTGTCATCGAATGATCTGCCGTGCACCAGGATGTCGTCCAAGTACACCAGGCAAGTCGTCCATGGGAAACCACAAAGCACCAGTTCCATGAGCCTCTCGAATGTCGCTGGTGCGTACAGAGATCAAACGGCATGACCAGAAACAGCCAGAGTCCGGTACCAGTGAAGAACGCAGTCTTCTCCTTGTCCTGTTCGTTCATTTCCACCTGCCAGTAGCCACTTTTCAGGTCCAGTGTGCAGAACCATGAAGAACCGTAAAGAACCCCAAGAGTAGAGTAAACGCGTGGCAATGGGGAAAAGTCTTTCGCAGTCAAATAATTCAGCAGGCGATAGTCAACACAAAAACAAGTTGAACCGTCCTTCTTAACCATGACAATAAACAAGACGAGATAGACGCTCTATGTCTTCTGCCAGTTCAGGCAAAGACTCGCCTTTGCGCCTCCGGCGACTACGGAACTGCACCCGACTCAACTCCCGCTGCACGGTCGCTCCAAACCTCATATCGGGTGCGGTTACAAGGGCACTGTAGCTGTGGTACTTCGTGCTGTCCATGCCACCTAGCACATTGGCTGCTGGTCCTTCTAAGCTGGTGGCTAAAAAGGCAGCTTTCTCCGTGTCCTGACATCCATTGAGCTCTGCGACCATCTCAAACTGGGCGTGGTAGCTCTCCCACGTCGTCTTTCCGTCAAACTTCGGTGGACGCTGACGAGTGTGTCCACCCACGGAAGGCCGAGACATCGATGCGGAGGTGACGTGTCTGTAGCCACGAACGGTGACGCGTTATGACTGAGTGGAGTCGCTCAACTCACACTAACCTCCAGATTTCGGAGCTGACTATCGAGTTGCGAGGTCTGCTCCGCAAGCTGTGTGGTCTTCTCTTTTAGCTTCTGCTCAAACTAGTCGATTTTGGCCGCGACTGTCGCATCTAACACCTGTGCAGCCTCCAGTTGTTGCTGATGTAGCTTCTGCTGCAGCTGCTGTAATTCCTCTTGTCTTTCCTGCTGCTGCTCCAACAGCAGCGAACGCCTGCATGTTTATTACCGCAGGTTCTGGCGAGGTTGCTGGCTCTTCCTGTCGCGACTTACGGGAAGTGGAAGTCTTGGCATTTTCAGTTCCACACCAAAATTCCACTTCTGACACCAAATGTTTACCGGACCCCGAGCGGTATGGGTTCGTCGATTTTGGGTGGTTGGGTGTTGCCCGGTACGGTAAAGGAAACACTGCCGAGGCGAACGCAACGTCTTTATTTTGCAACTGCAGTACCCAGCTACATCAAATTCAAACTACAGCGGATGCTACAACATGCACCAACTACGCGACGGTCACACTGTAGAGTTATCAGCGATCAAATGAGGTATTCTCGGAACCACAGTCTAGAACACTCTCCCGCCGATTCGCTCACGATATAACAACTACGTGACTGGTGTTCACCCCCACGAACCCCATACGTCTTCGGCCGAACCCGGTACACCAACATAATACACGATTTCTGTTACAGTATGTTAGATCTGGTTGAGACGTTTACAGTTACAACGCTTTGTGAAAGAAAATAGTTCAGAATTAAAGGAAAAAGTTAACACATATATGTCATTGCTAAGTTATAATATCTTTATTTGGTTGCATTTGATTCAAAAAGCTCTGAAATACACGTTCATCTTCGAGAAAGTTTCCGACTTATTGACAACGCCGATGTCGATGTCGTAGCGTGGTTTATACACGAACGTAATTGTTAAGCTGTGTAGCATACTATTGTTAATAGTTATCTACATAATTTTATTATATATTATAATCTATTGTGTCCCATTTTAGCATTCGACCCAAACATAATTTCCACTAAAAATGGTTAACAGCAAACAAAATCGTAACCACCACGCCTCGATGAACGGCATTCCACGGTATACCTGTAAATAACCCGGCGGATTTAATTTGTTGAGAGCGGCACTCTTGTTAGGTTTGCACCATGTTTCAGTTAAAACATTATATCTGATCACGGATGTGCTCTTTAACTGTCACTGGTTTATTACACACGGATCGCGCGTTGAGGAGCACACAAGTCACACCAGGTATGGTGTCAGTTTGCAGACACATATTAATCAGGTTCCTTGAATTTAGTCTCCCTTATGAGAGGGAGAGAGGGGGGGAGACTGCTCGCACACCAGCAGTTGCATGTTAAAGCTTTTGGCCGATTACTATTCCTCACATTCTGCCAATTGGCCATTCGTAGACCCGACACCTGCCGACACGTGTGGCACCATTTCCGGATGATAGTCTGTGATATTCACCTTGAACCGTCGTACACGGCAAGGCAGTGTATGACTACTATATACAGGATACATTCCAAGACTCGTCCAATGTGGAACAATCTAGCGACATTCGTCTTGCGTTAATATAAATATGTATTGACACCATAAACACGTGTCCCGTAACATTGGTACATGAGGCATCTGTTTTATTGACGTATTGTTAAAAACAAGGCACGTAGGTATAAACCGACAAGATCACGATCGATCCTCACAAACAAGCCCGATCTGGTACCTACGACTGACACGCGTCGGCCTATCTGCGCATGCGCACAAGCGTGCGCAGACAAGACAAACCGACACGCAAGTAGCTGCTAATTACGTTTTGTCAGACGGAGGCCCAGCGCGCTAGCTGGCGAAGACATGTGTACGCGGGTCGATCGCCAGTTGAACCAAGTCTCCGGCGGCCTGCGCTTCGTTTTGCCACCTCCCACGTGTCTCGTGACGTCACCAGCGATGTTTACCGCCAGAGCTGACGCGGATGTGTAAATCGGTTCCGCTCGTGTCCTATCGCAAATTTTTGTGGTAAACATTTATTTTAGAGCAGCAAACCAGAGAGGCGTACTTCTATGACGCATGTTATTAACATAGACACGTAGGCTACACGATACCGTTCTTCGACGTGTCACTGATACAGCACTCAGAAATTCAATATCAGACGGTGTCGGCGCTTTTCTAAACATTTTACTGTATCATATGGTGTTAAACAGGGTGGAATCTTTTCTCTCCAACTTTTTGAAGTGAACATGGATGACTTAAGTGTAAATCTTAACAAATTACAAATTGGTTGTCTCTATGCAGGCACCACAATGAACAACTTGATGCATGCGGATGACCTCTGTGTTTTTGCACTTAGTGTTTCTGGGTAGAGAAAACTTACAGATTGTTGTGCCAAGTATGACGAAATGTTTTAATGATGCGTGGAAATTTCCAAAACACTTCTTATGCGCCAATATTCTGACATGTTGAGATATAATATACAATATATAATTAACACATCGATGTATATTCAATGCGTTAAAAATGCTGAATGTTGGCGACAACGTCTGTCCAGTTTGTCAAATATTGATTGACTCGCATAGCCAATGCTAATCGCGTACAGCTGAAATGGGTAGAATTTCAGGGGACTGGCAGTTCTCCTCAAAGTCGGAGACTACGCGAACTTCTTTTTTAATGCTCTATTTGTTTTGACACAGCATTTCGGATATTAAAATACTAATTAAAGTAACCTGCCTCACTGTACGTGATGCGTCTGAAGGTCAATTTCAGGGATCTTTATGTTCTTATGTTTGACGATACGTCAATCTGATCTTCCGTGAGGGAAGAAGCTTCCGCAAGCGGTTCTTCGAAATAAGACAACCCTCCCTTAGGCTTAATACGTGCTCTAACAGCTGAGAGAAAGGGCACGCCACCTAATGAATGTGCAGACAAATTAATGCGCCACCTGGCGAGTAAGGTAGCCGGGGTTCAATCACGCGAAGGACATCAAGTTTGATCCAATTTTTACCAATATCGGGTCATGAGCAATACAAAAGGGTCTTTCATCAAGCGAATAAGTGACCTCGAAAAGCCCAATGTAGTCACTCGGGTCATATTGATAAATTTGCTGTTGATAACCTCTGTCATAGATCCTTAATTTATGACTGATGTCCTCAAGAGAGAAACATTTATAAGACAAGAGTTGTTAAAACGTTATTTAAATAGAACTTCTTTGAAATCCGCGCTCGTTTTTCATTAACAGTCACGCATTTGGTCAAAACCATATGTTTTGGGGTTTACTTTCATTAGACTGGCGGCTGAGATGGATCTGTAATGTAGGTTTCTGGGCCGCTGTGCACTTTAGGTCAATTAAATACGTACTAGATTGATCGAGGGTCACGATCTCACGGTCTCAATTTGTGGGTACCTCATGTCAAGGTCTCAAAGTCAATGGATTTGTCTATTATTTCCAAAGACACGGTAATTAAACCATTTCTCTTTATTGTTGCGACGTATCTACTGTTAGCAATTAATTCCCGTCTAGGTTCACCGAAATCGTACTAGTTAAATAACTCAGCAACGCACAATCTGAGACTATCGGTAAAACGTGAGACCAATACTTCGATTCAAAGGCACGTACGCGAATAGGTTTTTTCAAGCGTCAAACGCACTCGATCAATGCCATTGTTGAAAAGTGGCCTCTATTACACCGATCCAGGGACAGAAAGATACCAATCTTTCTGATATACGTGTGAATGCTGTATGAGTTCCAGTGTAAGGACACACGTTGTTCTCGTGCTTTGGTGCCGTAACGTGCACTCGTCAAGTTGTTTCACGTTACGTTTGTTTCCTGTTGAATGACCCCGATTTCCAAGCTAGCCGACGTCTCAGGCCGTTTGCGCGCGATAGGCCGCTGTACTCTGTATTATCTGAATGCACGATTTAGCAAAGCAAACGTAACATGTATTTTTTTAATTTCCACCTACATAGTTAATAGGGTCTATCAGTATTTAAAATACAACATTATGAAGAACGTTACGCCGCCGATGATCTGTAGTTGTGAGATTCCCAGTGATACCGTTGGCTCTATGACATTTACTATATCTAGGATGTATCGGTTTATCCCAGATCTGTGAGAATTGTTGAGTATAAGTCCCTATTAAAACAAAAATATTGTTGAAATGTTAATCAACGTGTGTTTGTGTGTGTGCGTGTGCGTGTGAGTGTGCGTGTGCGTGTGCGTGTGCGTGTGCGTGCGTTTGCAAAAATATGCCGCCAGTAATCACACTAGACGGCTGGCGTAGTAGCACAAACAGTCAGACGCGGTCTACGGTTTTGTGAGAGTATTTATTTTTGCTACTCCGCCACCGCCTCATAGGGGTTTACTCTACAGAACGATGCAACTTGCAGTTATATGTTATATCAGATGGTACAAATAAATGCATTATAACGCAACTAATGGATGTTTCAAAACAAGACCAGATTTTTTGGTAATAATGCAAATAATTTTTTTTTGACCCTGTTGCGTAAAACTCATCCTCGTAAGCATGGTAGTAGTTGACATCACTACTCCTGGCAGATCTCCTTCGCAATCTATGGGAGTTATTTTAATCAGCTGTACTTTGTCCTAGTAATTGAATGTTGACTACCACCCGTGACTGTTTTCAGCGAAATGGTCCTGGTCCAACGGCTATTAAAGCGGTCTCAGCAACGTGTTGTGGAGCGCGGATAGCACCTGGACAAGAAGTGAGACCGACGCTGCACAACTCTCCCTTAATAAAACCTAATTCACGCGCAAGTCATATTCATCACGCTTGTCTAATTTTTCTATAGTATACTAAAGACTGTTTATAGGCCACGGGCGTCTGGGTCATCACCGCTTATTAGTGCAGATGGAACGGTGTTGGTTACAGATAAAGAACAAATTCTTCAGAGGTGAGTAGAACACTTCAGCAACGTTCTCAATCGGCCTTCATCCATCAAAGAAGACACAGTCAACAGGCTGCCTCAAGTTCCGATAAACACACCTCTACGTGACCCTCCAACACTGATGGAAACTGAGAAAGCGATCAACATCCTGGATGGAAAAGCCGCAGGAACCGATGCAATTCCAGCTGAAATCTAAAAAGCTGGAGACCAATGCCTGGCAAAAAAAATCACAGAGCTTTTTCAGTTCATGTGGGACCAAGAAACCATTCCCCAAGAGCGTAAATATGCCTCTATTGTCCACTTGTAAAAGCGGAAGGGAAATCGCCGCGTCTGTGACAATCACCGGAGAATATCAGTTCTCTCGGTTGCTGGTATATTCTTTACCAGAATCCTTCTAAACCGCCTAGTGGAGCACTTTGATGCACGAGAGCCAATGCGGCTTCAGGAAAGGACGGGGAACCATCGACATATTATGGTGTTTACAACCAGGCAGCTTCAAGAAAAATGCCAAGAACAGAATATGGACCTATATAACACCTCACCAAGGCCTTCGATACAGTTAGCCGGGATGGTATGTGGTAGATAATGGAGAAACATGGCTGCCCACATAAATTCATCACCCAAGTTCGGCAGGTCCATGGCAGTTTGCTGTGCTCGCCCTTGAACGCAGAGAGTCGTTTGACGCGTTGTCAGTTATTAATGGAGTCAAGCAAGGATGTGTGATGGCGCCAACGCTCTTTAGCATGATGTTTTTTTGCTATGCTTAATGACGCTTTTCAAGACGAAGCCCCTCGCATCAAACTCGGATATCGTACAGATGGCAAACTGTTCAATCTTAGACCACTCCGGGCCAAAAACCAAGGTTCAGATAGACACTGTCCGTGACTTCCTGTTTGATGATGATTGCGCACTGAATGCCGGATCACAGCCCGTCTTGCAGCTAGGCATGGAGCTGTTTTCCTCTGCATGCGGCAACTTTGCTCTGAAGATAAGCACAAAGAAGACTGAAGTGATGTACCAACCTGCTTAAGGAAAGCCCTGCGTCGAGGCAAAGATAACTGTGAAAACACCAAAACCTGATTGATGTGAACAAGTTCACCTATCTTGGGAGTATCCTCTCCCGGGTTGTTCACATTAACGTTGAAACCATTGCAAGTATTGCAGTTAGCAGATTCCGCATCCCCGTTTGGGAGCGTAGAGGAATAAGCCTGCGGTTAAAACTAAAAGTACACAGTGTGGTTGCCATTTCATCTCTAATCTATGCGAGCGAAACATGGGCTGTTTACCAACGCCATGCCAAAAAGCTAAACAACTTTGCGAAAGCTATTGAAAATCAAGTGGCAAGACAAAGTACGAGACACCGAAGTGCTCGGCCAGGCTGACTGGTCAAGTGTATACGCCATACTGAAGCTGACAGCTGAGAGGGCTAGCCATGTGGTGAGAATGGGACCCTGTATCGCGGAGGGCAAAAGAAACAACATAAGGACACAAAGGCATCCATCAAGAACGTCAATATGGACCGTGACTGTTGGGAGAGAACGGCTTGTGAGCGACAAATGTGGCGCAGCAAAACAAAAGCGGGTGCTGTGTCCTATGAACCTATGAACAAAGAAGAGTCACATACGTCAATAGAAGGCGAAGCGAGAGAAAGTCTTGACAAAACGACAACAGGCTATGATGAAATGTGGTCTTCTTCGCTTCGCGGAGGATGAACAACAACCATCAGTGAGAACAATGCAGGCGCCCGCGCCCCGTATCAAAGGATGAACAACAACCAACAGTGAGAACAATGCAGACGTCCGCGCCCCGTATCAAAGGATGAACAACAACCATCAGTGAGAACAATGCAGACGCCCGCGCCCCATATCAAAGGCGATGCAAGGGAATTCTAACCGTCGACCGTTCACACAGTGCATTGTCCAATAATCACTTCTACTTCCCGAACATTACATGTAAAGTCAGGCACCATTGGCTAAATCGCAGACAACTGATTCTAGAATGGTAACGGGGTGATTAGATAATGGGCTCAGCTGAACTTCAGCGTTTGGATCTGCCAGAGGGTACCGAGTCGGAGAATACGTGTAGAGTAAACAGTAATCACCTGCGAAAATACGTAAACTTAAATACAACTGAGCCATATACCCACATTTTCCGAGAGCCTCCCAAATTTGTTGTGAAACTCCCTCCCTTCCGAAAAAGATGAACATCTCTCGTAACCTTTTAGGCTCAGTTGTAGTTCTTGTGTGAGTTGTGGCCTAGGCGAGATTCAGTTACATGTCACAGCTGGGATTCATTTGGAGGTTTTTTTTATAATCTTCGGCGGTGGGATGCAGTCGGAGGTTTTCGGTGATACTCAAGAAGGGTGACGTTATCCATTTGGGATATAGTTGTTGGATTTTTTAGCGAGCGTGAAATTCTACTGTATTCAAAAATTGAAACGTTGGTAGGAGTTATACAGCCATTACTAAACATTTCGCAGACAAAGCATCAGCGTTCGTACCGTGCACATTTATCCACATGTTATCCATTCTTTCACTTTCATACTAAAAAAGTACGCAACTGTACGCTTAGGCCAGTAGACTCATGCATATCTGGTTTTCGGTACTAACTTTTTTCGTTTGTTATATAAAGTTTTACATTATTTTATTTCCGTTTATTATTAGTCTTTTACGTCTCGGTAATGCATAACCTACATCAGCATTATTGGCATGTGGTTTACAGTATAGGCCTACCGACCACAACGGTGACAAAACTGAGGGTCTGTTTTAGCGGCAAAAGATGGTCTCGGTTTGTTTAACTTTTTGAATAAAATAAGTGCATGCGTACAACCTAAATGCATGCGTACATATAAATAAAAGAAAAAACCACCATAAGTATTGGTTTATAATACGTACCAGAGGTTGTGCTATTTTCGACGCACACAAATGGAAGTACACAATTGAGAAAGCAGAGCTAATATTTTAAACAAAAGAATGAAAAACGGTACGTTTCAACGCAATCAATTTCCATTGTACATTTCTAAAACTTATTACTGCGGTAGTAACGCCAAACATCGCATTGGTCAATGGGTCCGCTTTGCTCGCTGCGCCCTAGATACACATTTGTCACAAATTTCACATTGCTAAACGGCAGTTTTGCCGCATAATATATCACATTGAGAAATTACTGGAGGCATGCATGCTAACCTCGAAATATAACCTCCACGTGACATCTTTTAAATATCATCAAGTATATTGCGCATTTATCGTTATTTTACACATCTTCGTATCTCATCTCTTTAATTAATGCCACCATGTTTTCTGTAGAAGAATAGCGCCGTTTTGTAGTAGCCTATATAAAAGACGATCCAAACGCAATGCCAATGCGAGTCTTGTCTTCCGATAAAGTCAATATCGCTTAGGCCTACAACTCGCCTAGTTCTAAGAATAGATCCATGACCTATACTACGTCACACCCAGTAGTTTCGGAGCGTGCGGGGAGTTGCGCGCGGTTGCTAGGAGACCGCTCTGGCTAAGCGCCAATCGATTTCCAGTTTCCAGGCAACGCTAATTAGTTCTTTCCAGTTCGTCGCGAGTGGCGCTATTGCGCAGCTCGTATTTTCATATCAACACGATTAAATTTCCTTCCATTTATTAAAAGTGTCTCCTCAATTTCAAATCCAATTTTTGTGAAATTTTCAGACTTAGCCTCCTGTTAACTAATCTAATGTTGGGTCTATCGTTATTTGAGGTAACTCTCAACATTTTATCACTGTACCAGTTCCAATGGTTGGGGGAGGTCGAGACCGCAACCAATCACAACATGGCCACCACGTTCTCGATACGAGAGGTTTGGACGACACTTTAAAATTACGTGAATATCATGTATGCTCATGTATATTTTATTTGTATTACTGTTGTATACTACATGTTGAACACTATTGGGAAACTAAATATAAATAATAATAATAACAATGTCAAACTTCTATAGCCCCTAAATCCCCAGGAATCTGAGCTCAGCGGCGCAACATACAAGAATCTTTGGGGGAAATCGTTAACAGGGACAAGCAAGAGTCGTTATTAGAGCAGGGGACCGCCGAATGTTACGGTGGGAATGCAATTTCAAATAAATAAGTCTTCAGTTTTTACGAAAGGTATTTAAGCAGCTACAGAAAAAGCTCGTTCGCCGATATTAAGCTTGGTTTTCGGAACAAAAAGTCGTTGTGAAACAGATGATCTGAGATTCCTGGGGATATCGGAAAAACGAAGGAGACTAAACAAATAGGATGGTTGTTGTGTAGAAAGGGTACGATATGTGGCTAATTTGAATTGCATTCGATATGTAACTGGAAACCAATGCAACTGTCTAAGTAGGGACAGATATGGTGAGAAACGATGTGCTTTTTGTACCACGCGTGCTAAACAATTCTGTACACGTTGGAATTTAGCTAAGTCCTTTTAGCAATACCGTTTAGGAATGAGTTGCAGTAGTCAAGGCGACTGCTAATTAGAAATACTGATATTGTTTTAGCAGTAGATAAAGACAAATGACGCCGAATTCGGCGGAAATCACGTATATGGTAGAAACAGGATTTACGTACTTGAGAAATGTTCTCGTGAAAGCTGAAATCACTGTAAAAAATAACACCTAGATTACGAACAGTATCTGATGGTGATGTATCTTTACCAAACAATTTAACTGGAAAGTAGTTAACAACTTTCGTTGTTGTTTTGTGCCAGTTATAATTAGATCAGTGTTATCTGGATTTAGCTTCAATTTACTTTACTCCACAGCAAGATGTCAGTAAGACAGTCATTTAAAGTTGATAGAGTTGTCTGTGTATCAGTTGGTGAAAGTGAGATATACGCCTGTGTGTCGTTAGCATACAAGTGATGATTTATATTATGATTAGTTATGACTCGACTAAGGGATATGGTGTATAAGCTAAACAGAACAGGCCCAAGGGCAGAACCTTGTGGGACACCAAATGGAAGATGTTCTGGACAAGACAGTGGGCCAGATATGTTAATGCTTTGGTATCGGTCTGAAAAATATGAACTAAACTACTGAAGAGCCGTGGCAGACATACCAAAATGTATATTAAGGCGTCGTAAAAGAATGTCGTGATCTAATGTCTATTTGTCTTTCTTTCTGTATGTCTGTCTACCAGTCTGTCTGTCTGTCACGTCGCATAGAGAGTCCATACCGACAAACATACTAATGTATAATTATGTAGCAAATACGTCATGCGTTTGTTGGGAAGCTTACTACAATGGCCGCCGAAAATGTGAAGCTGTTGGACAAAACCCTCATTTATTTTTTCCTTGAATTCTGGACCAGTTGTTTTATTGTGACAGATAAAAAAACACAAAGTTGCTAAAATAAAAAGATGAAGGACGAGTTGATCTGGCAAAATATGCCGCCCTAGTAATGTAATGTATATTAGGTACTACAGTACCTTGTACGGGTCGGGCTTAGGGCCCGCGGGCCAGGCCTGGCATCTTATATTTTTTGTGGGCCGGGCCGGACCAGGCCTAGGTATACATTTTGCGGGCCGGGAAGGGACGGGGCTGAACAATATTAAACTCTGCTGGCTTGGGCCGGGCCTGGAACATATATATGCGGGCCTGTGACACGTTCTAGAGGTAATAGAAATATGAATTATTAGTTTACTAATAGTCAAACACGGCAGGCCCATAGCCAGGGGGTTCACATGTTCACCCGTTTTTCCTAAATGTGAACCCCCTTCAAATTAGAACTTTAAAATGTGAACTCCTAATTGCATATCTTAATATTCCCTGTTTCTCCTAACCGTGAAGCCTTTGCTAAAGCGGCTAAATGTTGTTCAAACATAACCCAGCTTGACAGGGCAGCCTGGCTGATACGAATATTAACAGGAGAAACCTTATCTAATAAGTGATAAACAGTGAATGAAAGGGAAGCCTGGCTGTGAGGTCAGTCCCTATTGTCATATGTAAAAATGGCAGTCACTGGAGGAACTCGCTTCAAAGAACCATGGCATCCGTTTAGCAATGCAGCAGGACTTCACACTATCTCCTGGTCTCCTGCTATGTAAACTCTTGGGATAACAAATGCACAAGAAAGTAATTGTAGTCAGAATAGAGGTGACTGATGCAGACAAAAAAACGCCACCGAGTCTATCCAACTAATCAGCTGGCACAACATGTCTCTTAATCAGTATTTCAGTATATTTTACTAAGTATTTCAGTTCATGAACAATGATACGATGTCAATGTTTTATTAATGTTTAAAACAAAACCTATGTATTACAGTTTACTTACCGTTTATGTTTCGTTTCTTCTTCTTATATTACAATAGCTTTATATTTCCTAAGTTGGTAGCTTGTGCTTAGCGGTCCGCGGGCTTACTCGTCTTTTGGCCCGCGTGTATGAACCGGGTCTTGGACAAACATTTGTGGGCCTGGGCTTAAATTCTACTTTACGGGTCCTGCTTGATATATTTTTTTCGGGCGACGTTTGGCTGAGATCACGTCATTATTAGCGTAAGCATAATTATAAAAGCATATACGACGTCACGTAATTGACAATTCTAACCCACTGGACATACCAATTTATTATCATGAATGCATATAATAAATTATTAGGCCACTTTAAGGTCACGTGATCGCCGTGACCATACGCCCGGAAAACAATTAATAAATTGCTTCGTCTATTTCACATATCATCAGCGATTCCTCGAAGCGATCGCTTCGCATACAAGCTATGGAGTGCAAGCCTTAGCTCAGTTCCCTAGCTACACAACAAATCCATGCTCTACACCCCCATCCGTCCACTTGATATTTAGTTTTCGGAAAACATTCTCTATATAACGTAAAAGTACCTCAGCGGATTTCTCATTTTAGATTCATTTAGCGAAAATGCGAGGAACGGAATCGAGGCCAGCCTCACCCCTGACGGCAGGGAAACAAGAGGAGAACAACATCTACTCTTTTAGATGCATAACACCAACAAGTTGCTTTTTTGTTTCCCTTGGAACAAGTGAACAGCTTTGCATACTTGGGCAGTACAGTGTGTGGGGATGGAGGAAGTAGTACAGAAATACATAAGAGGATGCAAGCAGGAGCGGCATATTGGAAAAGGGTGGAAGGCCTTATGTACGAGAGAACACTGAAAAGACAACTAACAAATTAAAAGTGTTGGAAGCCTGCGTTGTACTATACGTTGTACCATACGTTGTACTATACGTTTTACTATACGTTGTACTATACGTTGTACTATTCGTTCTGCTATACGTTCTACTATACGTTGCTTCAGTTCACTCAGCTTTATGAATGAGTGCCTGGCTATAGACATTGGTGGATATATGTGTATGAATAGTCTTCGCGCATTAATTGCAGCATGGCTGGATGCTTCCCAGAGAAGTCGAGATGGTGTTCGAGTGAACAGGTCTGCCAGGGAGTAAAGTGTAAAGCGCTTTGAGCAGTCCTGAGGACTGGATACAGCGCTATATAAGGCCTTACCATTACGTTTTGTACCAGAGTGGGAAAACTGGAATTTATAGAAAACAGAAGGAGAAGCTACAATTAGCAGAAAACAACTGAGTCAGTAGAATATGTAGAGTAACACAAGAAGATAGAAGGAAGATGAAGGAATTTGAGAAGATATTGATATGAGAAACACTTAAAGACGAAAGCAGTAGGAAACAGAATGATATGGGCAGTACTGAACTTGTGCAAAGAATGAGCCAATACAGACTGTCAAAAAGAGCATGGAAAGCAGAAGAGTGTGTCAAACGACGAAGAGGAAGACCAAGGCTGAGGTGGAATGATAGCACGAAGCGGGACCTTGGGTGGGCAGGTATGAACAGTCATTGTGGACGACAGAGAGAGAGTGAGATGGAGAGAGTTGTAGCTTGGACCCCACCCGCAAGGGAGCAGGGGGAATAAGATATATAGATACAGTTGTGTTATTTGGCCATAAACTTCGATATCAATACCTACTGGACATATAATTAGATATTACCAGCCAATGAATGTCTGTTTGGTCGTTCTCATAGGGTGAACACATTAAAAGACCCGTCAGTATATACACTAATCAACTTGTAGGCTGGGGGTGCAGTTCGAGTTTTTTAGACTCAACGAGGGGTTGCAAGATGGAGGTGTAAAAGCGCACCCCCAAAATCAACCATGCTACGGGCCTGACTAATGTAGCCAAAATAATTGCAAACTATAAAAAACACCCTCCCTTTGGTGAAAACACCTAACTTCGCACAAGCTGAGTTGTTCACCTTGACATACATTTACTGGTTCTAAATGATCCCTTAGGGTGCTATGACTCCATAGCCGGCATAGGCAAGGTATGCCTAGCCATTAAAATGGGGTATCTAGTCACGATCTATTTGTAACTAATTGATTAACATTTCTCAACCTAAGACAATTAACAACTTATAGTAAATATCTTAGCTCAGTGTCTGAGCCACCGGGAATAAAAAAATACAGTTCATAGATTGTAAACAGTTGTGCTGAATATATGCACTAAAAGTCGATGCCAAACCAAACGTCCGCTAAACGCCAGCCAAAACTTTCGATCGTTCGCGCAGTCTGGAGGCGGGGTCTATTCAGTCCTAGTCGACCCGACTGTGCCGCCTGGTGGCGCGTGGCGGCACTAGCACATATATCGCCACTCGCGGTGACTAGGCTGAAAGCTCGCCGTTCTTGCTCGATTGCATTTCAAGTCTACCGCCGCGAATACGATGCCTTCAGTGGAAAATCTGAAATGCTTCTGTCGATATATCATCATTTTCAACAAGACTCTTCTGCTGATACTGACACCGTTGTTATTGCTGCCGCTGCTCATTGTCTATCCGGGAAAGGTACGTTCGGCCTGGGCCTTGCCTTGGACTGGAGGCTTGGTTGTTGAAGTTTTGAGGCATTTTTATAAAATAAAGGTACATTTTCCCACCGTTATTTTCGGTGTAAATTTTACACCAGGTGATAGAAACACAACCGAGGATACTGTACTTCTTCGGTGTTGTTGAATAGGTTATATTGTATTTGATTTGTAATTACATCCACTGAGAATTGAATGAAAACATGCAGTCGGTTATTGACCGCGACATGTGCTGTCAAGATTGAATGGGGATTGGCCGCAGTGTTGACTGTGACTCTGTATACCTTGTGTTACCGGGCGAATGTGTCGCGTTTGTTGCAGTTTTGTCAGTGAACATCAACATCCGTATAGTCTATATACACAAGAAGTAGTAATCTGTACAAGTTAACAAGAACATTACGATGAAATTGCCTTACAAGCCGCGCTAATTCGAGCCGGCTGATATTACCGCGGTCAAGGTCACCATGTGCGTCATTGGTCGGGGTCACGAGACGAGCCTCCGTCTCGACCAACCACCTGTCTGCACCGAGTGAGCCCCTTTCTGTAGAGCAATGAATGGCTGCGATGACGAAACGACGCCAGCGTGGCATAGCAGGCTCAGCTGGACTTGAATGTATAAATGCTTGTCACGATGACTGAACAATATACGCGTATACATACGCACAATCTAAAAATGAATAGTGTGTGTTTCGCAATTTTATTAATTCGGGGTTTGCGGGCATGCAAAGAAACGTGTATATGTGTATATGATTAAGCATATGTTAAGGGGCTGCATGCCCCATCGTCACATAATAATTTTATTATCATGACATTTCATGTCGTTTCAAATTTAACCTGGTAATATATAAATAGTATGTGTAATGTGATCATGAATGAAAAACCCAGGTTCATCATTCATGCAAGGAAAAACCCAGGACATCAAAATATACTTTAGTAGCATTTTTGTTGCCCGGTTATAGCCTGTCGATGCTATTGTTATGGGTTTTCTTCATAACTGCTGTCAGTACTGATCAATCAAGTTTAAATTAATTTCTGGAATGACCAAGAGTCAGTTTTTTAACGAAATATTAGGCCTATGTAAAATGTTTAAAAACTTACTGCAGCAGTGCAGTGGAACTTTCCACTCGCTGTAAGCCATGAGTCACTATTAACTTCAGGTTTTTATGTTGCAATTGTAGAAATAGGATTAGGTAGGTTTGTTAAGCAGAAGCGGTCATCCATAGACTGTCATGTATAGTGGGGTTGGGAATCTATAGGGAGGAGCATGACAAAGTATTACATGAGTGTAGGGAGGTCTCTGGATAACCATTAACGAAGTAATTTTTTTAAATGTTGGCCCATTGAGCTGTCAATATAAGATAGATAGGATTAATTGTTAAGCCAGTCTTTGAGTATATTTCAGCAACATTCCAATGGAAAATAAGTTATATAGGTAATGCACTTATCCATGTTCTGTGTAATGCAGAAGTGGTATATACATCACTGTTGAGAGAGCACTGCACAGTTAAGTTGGTGGAAGTAGATAACCTGCTCATTAAACTGTAAATGCATTTTCTTATATGAGTATTACAATTGTCAATAACCTGGCAAACATGATACTTGCACTGCATCTCATAGACAGGTTATGTAAGATCCTGTATGCATTATTGTAAGATACCATGAAACATGGAAATTACAACTTTCTACATTTAACCCATAATGAGCACAAATTTATTACTACAATAGCAAGAGAATAACTTATTTTTAATTTGCTTAGAACAAAAATAACATTTTATAAGCAAAACATTGCACTTGTCATAAAGGTTCCCTTGTTTAGCTTTTATATCAGCTTTATCACACAAAGTATCAGTTAGTATATGACCAAGATACTTATAGGACTTGGTCACATTTAACAGTTTCCCCCAATATTATATTTACTGCCGGACCTATCTATATAGTATCAAAAAACATTACTTGAGATTTTTGACTGTTAAACATAATTTCATTATTGCATCCATATGAATAGTTTGCATCAATAAGCTTTTGTAAGCCCTTGGCTGAGGGAGCTAGCAACACAATATCATCCGCATGCAACAGGTAATTAATAATGATGTTATCACTACAAAAACCCACTGGTAGGCAGCAAGAATTAGCACTTACTTTGGAGCGTTTAGTGGAAACTTGCAATGTTTTCTATAACCCATTGGTAGTTTCGAAAGTGACACACTGAGGTCGTTAATACATTAAACAATAATGGGGATAGCATACCACCCTGTCTTACACCATTATTGACAGAAAAGAAGTTAGAGAATACTGAGCCCCATCTTACACACAATGACTGATTGCAATACTACTGACACATTACTTTTATCCAATTGGGAACACCAACTTAAGTAGTTTTGAGAATAACTTGAAGTGGTTCACCCTGTCAAAGGCCTTGGATGCATCCAGAAAGGCTACATACATACAAGAATCATGTGTTATATAGTACCTTATGGGCTCTTTTAACAAAAATACACACATTTCTTTACCATGTTTCGATTTAAAACCAAATTGATTGCAGGTAGTTTGCAACCAAGTCTGCATACGCCTGTACAGTACTTTAACAAAACTTTTTAACAAACTGAATACATTTGATAAGCATATCGGTCGGTAGTTATTCTTATCACTGATATGTTTATTTATTCACATCCTTGATGATAGGAACAGTGACAGATTTTAGCATCAGTTTAGGTACGTACCCATGGATTAGAATTGCAGACATTAGTATAGACGGTATCATTGGTAGTTGTCAACTAGCAAATTTCGTGTGTTCACTACTAATACCGTCTAGTCCAGGGGACTTATTATAGGAATCTCTATTATATATATATATATATCTATTATATATATATATATAATATCTTGGTAATAATAATATTTACTTTTTGATCTGGTCTGCATAACAAATGTAATTGTAATGGGAGTGCCGCAAGGGTCAGTGTTTGGACCACTCTTACTTTCATTGTACGTGCAGCCGATCGGTGATATCATTCACAACCACAACTTAATATACCAACACCACGCTGATGTTCTGTCACTTCGATCTGGATGCATCTTCTCTGGCGACCACCGTGCGTCGGATCGAGTGATGTATTGATGACGTGAAGGAGTGGATGACTTGGAATTATCTACCCACGAATGACACCAAAACAGAAATTCTACAGGTTGTCCTAAAATCGGCATCTGCTATCGTAAGTGGGCTCCGTGTGTGCGTCGGGACAGATGAAATCGGTGCAACTGAACATGTTAGAAATCTTGGTGTCCACCTTGATAGACACCTGGATATGGTTGTGTGTGCAAGTGCCACGTTCTATCAGCACTTACTCGCTGCACCTGCGCAACATCGGGTTGATTCACCGTTACCTCACTCAACCGACAGCTGAACGTGTAGTCAATGCCATGATTACATCCCGTTTGGACTACTGCAACTCTACCGTTCGATACCTCAACCAATAGCATCGGTCGATTGCAACGACTGCAGAATTCCGCCGCTCACCTTATCACTCGACAGGCTCGTTGTGAAAGTGTGACCCCTATTCTTCACGAACTGCACTGGCTACCTATTCAACAACGCATTACTCAAGATTAAGTGCTTAAGTTCAAGGCGCTGCACGAAGACCTCTCGCCTGTCTGAATACAGAAACTTGTGTGTTTGTACATGCCAACCAGACGTCATCGGTCTGCTGACTCCATTGCTCTAGTTGTCCCGATAACTCGCAGCAGAGCCGGTGACTGTACATTTGCTCACGCAGTGGCAGCAGTGTGGAACGCTCTGCCGTCAAATGTTACCAGCAAAACATCACTGGACTCATTTAAATCTCTGCTGAATACTCACCTGTTCATTGCAGTGTATATGTAACTTGGACGGATACCAACAATCTTTTACCATAGCTGATTGATGTTTAACATTTATTTATTTATCTATTTATTTATTTTCAAATACTTTTTAGCCTAATTTATTGATGTTTACATTAATCTTAGTTTATTTATTAAAATAATAACATGATCTTAATTATTTTTGTTTTATTATATGATATTTTATATCACATTCCTGTTCTACTTCTACTGTATTTATTGTCTTAATTAGTATTGTTATTATTTCATTTGATCTATGATATAACAACTATTGTTTTTATTCAAATACATTATTTTAAACATACATTTGTATATCGTTGTAATGCGTTGTGAACAACATTGGATGTGGCACTTAACAAAATAAAATGTTATTATTATTAATTGTTGTTTTTGCAAAAATATACTCTACTTATCGTAGCTGCCTTAGCAGCAGGAATTTTGCAATTAAACAGGTAAACTATTACTAGATGGTATGATTTTAGGTTATTATTTTTGTCAGATATGAAATTACGTAAACTTGTTACTCCATTGCGCAACTTGAAACACTTTCTACATTCAGAACAGTTACAGACAAAATGTACCTGTTTAATCAAATAAGTAGATATTTGTTTTATTATCAGTTATGTACAAACATAATAGTTTATAATAAAATAAAGAAAAATTTGACTTTTTAGTAGTATCTTGCTTTAAAGCTAGTGTGTCAGTTACACGAATCAATTAAATATCACTGGGAATTGGGGTTGTGCACATTTGACTTGTAGAACAAATCTATAGGGGAAGTTTTGTTCAGCTGCCATTGTTAATTGCTTACCACAAGTAATTTTCATTTACCATGTAGTATTCACATATCAGTCTTGAATCTCATGATGTATTTAATTAACATTAATGACAGGTGACACCACATGGGTTGCATACTAATCTAATAGTTCTACACCACTAATCATTTGTTCGATTCATATGCATGCTTTAGCAGACATGATATCAGCCTATAAAATATTGATTGAACATGTGATTGCCCAGATTTCTGTTGATGCAAGATATACAATTGGTTGTGCTTATGGTTATAACATTTGGATTTAATCCAACAAAGTAGCGCAGTACCTCAGTTTAATGGTTACAAATATGTTTCCCAATTGAGAAGATTGTGGTTCAGATATTCTTGCTGCCATTTGAAAGTCTAGGTAGATTAATTTACTGTATGATGGCTCAGTTCATTATGTTGCATGAATTGTTGTAATAAACCTGACTTTAGGATAAACAGTTACAGTGGTGGGTATACTATAAAATAAAAATAGTTTTGTGCAATAATTGCAACTTGACTGAATGCTTTCTGGAGAAGTCAACTTGTTATGGAAGGAACAGATCTGCTAGGAATTGAAATGTTTACAAGGCATTTTGAACAGTCCCATTGCGCTTCAAAAGAACTTACCTTGACCCTTTCTTTATGATTTCCTTTGATGGTGTGATCAAATGTCTTCAATCATGCACTTGACTAATCTTATTTTTGCCTGGCCACCTATTTTTCCATGTAAATTATTTAAACACTTGTCAATTATTAATATTTCACATGTGTACAGGAATGAATTGACAGTACTTGGGTTGATTTGGTGCTTTGAAGCAAAGCTATGAAAGAGATCACGTGTGACCACACTTTGTCTCTGCCTTTGCTTCTGGTCGATCCTGGAAGGCATATGGAGAGGGGCAGGGTGCCTAGAGGTCCGTTAGCAGGCATATGAAGATGTGATTCCCACAGGCATACATCCACTAACCACATGTGAAAACTACTAACCACCATGCATTTGGCCTTGTGCCAAGCTCTGTTCAACTTGGGCTTGTGCAACAGTGTAAAACCTTGGCTCAGTTTACAGAAAACATTAGTTAACATCTTAACTAACTTGATCAAGCCACTGTGTTTTAAGAAATGCCAGTCCACCAGACTAAATCTATTCTATCTTCTAATTACAACAATTTATGAAGGGTTTGACCATTTCAAGTCTAAATGCAATGTATCTTTTTATAAAAACTTGTGTACTTCATCCTCAGAGCGCAAATGGAAATGTGTACATGGTATTGGAATATCTTAAGACTATAAAATCATAGTGACCAATAGCAGGGGCAAACGAATTATGTTTGCCTAATCTATAATGTTATCTGAATTGGTGTTTATCGCATTTTGCCCTGAAACCAGTCCTTTGGACTGCTCAAAGCAATTTACACTTTATTCCATCCCCCTTGACTTCTCTGGGAAGCATTCAGCCATGCTGTAATTAATTCGCATAGATTATTCATACTCAAATATCCACCATTGTTTATTGCCTGGTACTCATTCATATTGTGAATCATACAGTTGGGTGAACTAGAGCAAAGTAGAGTGAATGAACTTGCCCAAAGTTCAACACAGCAGCACAGGATTCAAACCTGGGTTCTCTCGATTGACAGTCCGATGCTCTAGCCACTGCTCTCTACGGAGGGGGAACCACTACAATGGCACCAACTGTACTGTATAGTGGAACATATCTGAATGCACATTTATGCTAAGTACTGTGGATATCAGGACTGGGCAGCACAGTGGTAATATTTTAACAACCATGTTACATCATTTGAATCCACCAGCTATTTGTCATGGTTTAGGAAGCCTTGTTTGGTCACTCAAATTTGCAAACTTCCACCCCATGTACTGGTGGGAGGGGGGTGGTTTGAACCTATATAAAACACATTATGTTTGTGGACTTTGCAAACTTGAGGCAGTCCCTCCAAGAATGTGCTTTAGAATAACATTGCTCTGACCCAAAATGATTATATTTCCAGAGTGCATTGAAACAGCCATTGGTGGAATTAGGTGCAGTAAGGTATTCTTTTTTTCAGAAGTTTTATATTACTCAGTGCATCATACAACATTGTTACTTTATTTTCTACAAGTAATTGATCTCATATATGTTTATCAGATCTATGCTAAATGCTTGACCAGGGTTACATGTTGGAGTTAATGTATTAACTTAAAAGTCAAGGCAGTGCGTTGAGAACTTCTGTTACCTCGGAAGCTACGTCTCTAGGGAAGGCGACGCGGAAGTAGATGTGCGAGGGAGGATAGGCAAGGCATCAGCAGTGTTCCAAAGACTACGTCCAATATGGTCCGGTATCACCATCAGAAAGGACATAAAACTACGTCTTTACATGTCAATCGTAATACCAACGGTGATATATGCCTGTGGAATATGGAAGAATACTGTGAGGATATAAAAAAACTAGACATTCCACCGGCGATGCCTCCGGTTCATATTGGGCATATCATGGAGAGAGCACATCACCAATGAAGAAGTGATGAGGAGGGCAGGTCTGGATAGCCTTCATTACATAGTTAAGTCTCGACAACAGAGACTAGCGGGACATATCCTACGCCTACCAAGAGGGAGAACTGCACATGTAGCAATGGAATGGGTGTCTGAAGGTGGAAACAGAAGGAGAGGAAGGCCGACTGAGACCTGGCGCAATACATTTAAAGAAAATGTGGCTGAAATGGAAATTACCTGGACTGAGGCCAAGGAAATTGCAAAAGACCGTAATAGATGAAGAAAGCTTGTCGTCCGATGTCCCGAAAGGAAAAGGAGGAACTAAGTTTAAGTAAGTCAAGAAAACAATTGGGTGTTGATGTTATATGCAAACTTATTATGTGGTGTATTTTTGTTATAAAAATAATAACGTTTGCATTAATGGCCAGAACTCCACACCATATTTCACAGAACTAATCATCAAGTTGAATTAATTACAATAAAAAATATTTATGTCCCTGTTGAGACTTTTGTTTAGTTTCAGAAACAATTTAAATATACAAAAATTGGAAAGAGTTTATTTACTAAAATTATCCTAACAATGGTCCCAATGTTTAGGGCTGCACATTTTTTCGTCAAAATATGTCACTGTACCATTTCATTGACAACAAAATCAGGTTAACATTGACACTTTCAGTTCACAACAGGCTCCACTTCTGACTAATCCCACACATGGTCTTATTTTAGAGGTTAAATGCATTAAACTATTTGAGGAATACTCTTGGATCCTCCCCCGACCATAGTAACATTGGCATGTTAGAATGACCCACAGGAGTTTTTAGTGTGAATTTAGGCCTTTCATTTACGTTGTGTGGTTTGTAGAATCTAAGCACATCGAGCAGCTGAAACTTAATTGTGACATTGATATTTACACCATATAAAGGACACGTATAAAGAACAAACAGGAAACACAATACACAGAGAAGAACACGCCTGTGCTGTAAAAAGGCATGATGAGTCTTGATATGGCCCCCCCCCCACCCTCCTCTGAGATGACTGAAGACTGGAAATTTCCATAGGCCATCTCAACACCTGCATGAACCATTTAATTTTAGTGTTTTTTTATAATTAATTTGATGACATTTATGCTGATTTATTCCATCTCTCAGTTGACAACAAATACTGACTTACCTCAGAGCCATAAGTAGAAGACTGCATACACACACACGCATGCACACACACACACACACACACACACACACACACACACACACACACACACACACACACACACACACACACACACACACACACACACACACAGACAGAGAGACAGACACACACACAACCACACACAAAGTGAATTTTTGGAAAACAAAAACTGATATTTGTAGAGTTTATTAATACAGTTTTTTGCTATTTTTTAGGATGCGATTAACAAATTAGGAGTAACCTATTACTTGCGAAATTGTAGACAACTTTTTAAAATAATACTACATAACTAGAAATGAGCAACTAATTAGATATTGCGTGTCACTTCACTGCCGGTCAGATTTGTTGACCGATATGCACCTGTACGACTGGTGACAAATCTATAACACTCGCAGATAAGCCAGTATCATTGACTATCTCCACTGACTTACTACACTTGCTGAAAGGTCTTTGGCATGCAAAAAGTATATTGATCAGAGCTCACGAGAGTTTGATACAGTTGACTGCACACACCTCAAATATTTGCCATAATTACTATAGACATGTTTTGATCTGCTATGATCTGGTAATTACATGCATGCCATTTGACAAACTGCAGATTTTATTCAGTAATACAGTCCTTTTTTCAAAACACAAAACCATCTCTTAAACCCTTAAGGTGATACAATTTCAGAATGTCTAAGAGCGACAGAAGGTGTTAATTGCATGTGTGGTTTAAATGTTCATAATCATTAGAATTTCTAGCACATTCGCAAATCATTTGTTTTTTCAATTAATGATTTGTGTCAATGTTTGTTTGGTTCATACTTCTGATCAATTAATCGATTACACTTTTGTGTGTTCGATGATCATTTTCAATTTCATATTTAACAGTTATTTTAAATAAAATATGTAGGATAAAAAAACGTTGAAAGCACATTTTGTAAAAAGATGCCATTGACATCTTTCAAAACTGCTATGGCTACATAATTGGAATTCTTACTGAACATCATGTGGTTGTAACAAAAAATAATTTACTATGGTGGTTTATAGGGTTAAGTGTGTACATTTTCACTTAAATAACTTTTTGTAAGTATCCATCAACAATCACTGGTGTGTCACACTAGCACTGTCTCTTAGCAATAAAACTTTTCCAACAATGGCTACCCACAAAGGAATTATATAATCGACCATCAATTGGTTTATCGAAACCGATGATCGATTATGAAAATCAAACTAATTACTATCATAAGTTTAAAATACATGTATGAATTGTCTATTGTTCATGTTCATTACTGACACATAGAGGCAACCATAGGTGCGATTATAATAACTAATATCTAGTACCGGTAAATATGACCAGATGATCACACATCTAGACTTATTGATAAAGACCATTTCCCTCTATGCAATGCAAGACCCAAAATACTGGGTCATAGTCTTGAGACCATTCCAAACTAGTAGCAGCTTTTTCTTAATAAATGATAAAATACTAGATCTAGCATTTGTGCATTTTCAGTTATTCTTCAGCCTTCCTTTTCCTACCACAAACATGAATGTACAAAAATGCACTACATATTGACAAGGATACCATTTGCTTTTGACGTCCAACACAGCTACATTAATAGAATCATTCCCAAAAAGAATGTCCTAGTTCGATATGTTAAAATTTAGGGTCATACAATTTCAAAACTTACCTACTAACTGCACATAAATGGGTTATGGATTGCCTACGCCTGTCGTTTCAGTGAAACGAGGGTAACAAGAACTATGCACTACCTTTCTTACAAGTGTGCTTTACAAAGCTTCTTTACATTTTCACCCCACATGATGAGACGAAAACGTTTCAGCTCATAACGTCTGAATGGATCAGATCTATTACAAAGGAGTTTCTGAAACAGATCGACTATAAAAGTAAACCAGTCTTCCGTCTGAGCAATTTGTGTAAATGCATATAGATCGTATGCCAAGTAGAACCAGTTTAAACTGGTTAGAACCACATGTAATATTAAATATATTTTGGTTGTAAGGAAATTTTCTGCTGAATATAAATATGTTTAAATCAAAATAGAAAACAAATTTAATAAGGACAGGCTACACTGAGATGAAACATTTTTGGACACTAGATAAGCCATATGATTTTGTTGTTTTGGATAGTAATTGCATTAAATCTTGATTGAAAATATAGATAAACCAATGCTGTATTCTTTTATATGATTGCTACCGTCATATATGTTGTAATGCTCCTACGAAAACAGTTTATCAAACAAAACCAGCTGAAACCAGAATACTCATTAAATATTAATTATAACTTGACTACAAGTGGCTATACATGCAAGTTCCTGTATTTTTCAGCGGCACAGTTATTGTTTCTATATCAATTCCTAATGGTGTGTAGTAACTTACATAGTTAAGTTAACAAGCATATATTGTTTTATTTAATTAATAATAAACATTTATTTCAGACATCAATGTACATAATAGTATACATAGTAAAGTAATAATAATATAATAATGTTTTATTTCAGACAAAAGTCCATATGTACATACAATACAAGTAAATAAAAAAATAAGTAATAAATAACTAAAATACAAAGATATAGATGCACATGAAATAAAAATAGATAGTTAACAAGATATATAAAATGTGCGTTCAACTTTAAGTATACAATTGGGTAGTCCAATATTTAAACATAGGACTTCTAAAATGTATATCGGTATACAAATAATTCACAAAAAGTGGATTTTCAGACCGTTCAAGTCGACATAATAAGCTATATATGGATGAGCGCATATGTTCATTAAAAGATTTAATACAGTTTGTAGCAAACATAAAACTTGCACTGCAGCGTGATGACAAATTGTGTAAAATTCTAAAACTGTTATAGGCAACAGTAATATCTTTCAAACTCTGTTTTTTTTAAATTACACCAAAGACTTGACGTGTACATAGTCAACAACTGCAGTGGCAAACATGAAACTTGCATTGCATCTCATAGGCAGGTTATGTAAGATCCTGTATGCATTATTGTAAGATACAATGAAATGCTGAAATGACAACTTGTTGTGTAATAGTGATTAATCAATACAAATTTTTTTTATTGATGCATATAATTTTATTTAAAGATTTAAATTACAAATAAACTACAGTTGTTTGTACCAATATCTTAGGATCCATGCAATAACTTACATACTTTACATCTAAATTGCGTTATCTAAAACATGCTGTGTCATGATGACTAATCAACTTATTTTATTGTTGGTACCTTTGATTGGTTATATATTTATCTGTGACTGCAAGAATTAGATGTGTGTGAAGGGGTATTCTGATATGTTTGTTGGACCAATACTGTAGTCAGATATATATATATATATATATTACAGACTAAACAGACACAGAAAGGAATTATTTAGAAGAACAACCCCTGAAATACACATATCAGCCTAATTAGAGCCAAAAACCTGCACTCTGGCAATGTTTTCAAATTGTATTATGCTGACATGTTACATATTTTATGAGCAAGCTGCATGCATCGGATAAGTTGTCAGTGCTGTTTGTTCACTGCTTTCCTCCTATTATAGGGCATACATAAGGATTGGCTATACTATGTGAAATTACCTTCACCTTGGCAAACAGCCATGGGGAAGTGTGTCTTGATGGTTAGCCAATCATCTTACAGCGATTCTGTCACACCTGATCACCTTGTGTATACAGTGAATAGGACTTCATAACCCCTACTTGAACCAGTTGCATAAATTTACAAGGAGCCTGTGAACTTTCCAGTTCGCCAAGTCGTGTTTACGATATAAATGAGCTCAATGGAACACAGCATTAGGCTGTCTTTGGCCTGTTGACACATGTGTCACCTGACAATGGAAATGTGTGTTATATGTTTTTGTCCTGAGAAAACTAAACTTCACACTGATTTGTGAATCTGTGGTCTGTCTGTCTGTGTGTCTCTCTGTCTGTCTGTCTGTCTGTCGGTCGGTCGGTCGGTCGGTCGGTCGGTCGGTCGGTCGGTAACTGTTTGTCAGTCTGTCATTAGCCTAGTTGTCTCTTGTAATGTTTCTGATTTGTATATTTTGCTTGTATATATTGGGGTGTAGGGGAGACAAACATATATTGGGGTGTAGGGGAGACAAGCATATATTGGGGTGTAGGGGAGACAAGTGTATACTGGGGTGTAGGGGAGACAAGTGTATATTGGGGTGTAGGGGAGACAAGTGTATATTGGGGTGTAGGGGAGACAAGTGTATATTGGGGTGTAGGGGAGACAAGTGTATATTGGGGTGTAGGGGAGACAAGCATATATTGGGGTGTAGGGGAGACAAGCATATATTGGGGTGTAGGGGAGACAAGTGTATACTGGGGTGTAGGGGAGACAAGTGTATATTGGGGTGTAGGGGAGACAACCATATATTGGGGTGTAGGGGAGACAAGAGTATATTGAGATGTAAAGGAGACAAGTTTATATTGGGGTGTAGGGGAGACAAGCGTATATTGGGGTGTAGGGGAGACAAGCGTATATTGGGGTGTAGGGGAGACAAGCGTATATTGGGGTGTAAAGGAGACAAATGTATATTGGGGTGTAGGGGAGACAAGCATATATTGGGGTGTAGGGGAGACAAGCGTATATTGGGGTGTAAAGGAAACAAGTGTATATTGGGGTGTAGGGGAGACAAGCATATATTGGGGTGTAGGGGAGACAAGCGTATATTGGGGTGTAGGGGAGACGAGTGTATATTGGGGTGTAGGGGAGACAAGCATATATTGGGGTGCAGGGGAGATAAGCGTATATTTGGGTGCAGGGGAGACAAGCGTATATTGGGGTGTAGGGGAGACAAGCGTATATTGGGGTGTAGGGAAGACAAGCGTATATTGGGGTATAGGAGAGACAAGCGTATATTGGGGTGTAGGGGAGACAAGCGTATATTGGGGTGTAGTGGAGACAAGCATATATTGGGGTGTAGGGGAGACAAGTGTATATTGGGGTGTAGGGGAGACAAGGGTATATTGGGGTGTAGGGGAGACAAGCGTATATTGGGGTGTAGGGGAGACAAGTATATATTGGGGTGTAGGGGAGACAAGCGTATATTGGGGTGTAAAGGAGACAAGTGTATATTGGGGTGTACGGGAGACAAGTGTATATTGAGGTGTAGGGGAGACAAGCGTATATTGGGGTGTAGGGGAGACAAGCGTATATTGGGGTGTAGGGGAGACAAGGGTATATTGGGATGTAGGGGAGACAAGCGTATATTGGGGTGTAAAGGAGACAAGCGTATATTGGGGTGTAGGGGAGACAAGCGTATATTTGGGTGTATGGGGAGACAAGCGTATATTGGGGTGTAGGGGAGACAAGCGTATATTGGGGTGTAGGGGAGACAAGCATATATTGGGATGTAGGGGAGACAAGCGTATATTGGGGTGTAGGGGAGACAAGCGTATATTGGGGTGTAGGGGAGACAAGCGTATATTGGGGTAAACCACAAACTTCTGTTTCATACTACTGGTACTACTAAATTTAATTACTATACTTATTTATAAAATATACAACAAGTCCATGATATAGATAATATATTGCCACTAAAGTTTATTGTTAGATGTTATTATAATAATTAATGATAGGTACTAAATCATACTTGTTGGGAATGCAAAATGTTTTGGGATCACAATATAATTGTAACAAATGTCCAAAAAGAACAACTTACAACATTTAGAGCACGTTAACCCCCCAAATTAGCAACATACAAACATTAGAACACTGAATTTCCCCCAAATGCCACAATTTTGTGATACTATACTTTTCCACTGGCAACCTCGTAGAAATTCCTCTGCTTAATGAGACAACGTGATCATTTTTGCTTGGTGTGTTGTTGCCTAGCAACACCTTGATGGAATTCTATGACCATGCTATAAATAGCACGATCAAAGCACAAGCATCCTAATTCAGTACCACACTATTTTTATTAGCTTCGCCACTAGAATATTTTATTGACCCATGGCATTCATTGCTTAAATGTTTCCATGGTGATAACATACAGTTAAACTGACTTTTAATTTTTTATTTTCAGGGGTGTTTCAATCTTTAAAAAAGCCCCCAGTAGCCACAGCCTGCTGTAGTTCCAGGAAGTTTTTAATATTGTTGCTACCGGCAACCGATTCTGTATCTACCATGCAGCTCAGTTGCAGCAGCTGGATGCTTGGCATGGTGTCAAGTAGCAAAAGTGATTGATGGGAGTGATGTTCTTGCCAATTCCTGAACCTCTTTCTTTCACCTGCTCCTCTGTTGAGGGGCTGTGTCAAAAACAGGAATTCCAATAGATTTATTTGACATTATAAAGTTGCGTTCGAGTCTGATGAATATGCAGGTGTTTGAACAGAGAGTAGGGTAAAGGCAGTGATTAAAATAATTGCTTGACCAATTAATATGTACAAGTGGACACTTAAATTAATTAATATCTTTAGTGTTTAATAAAATTCATTATATTTTTATGTGATGTATACAGATCATGAACTGAAATTGCTATTATACGATTTTTTGATTCTCTGATTGGAAAATTCCATAGCACAAAAATGCTCGTAAATCTTGCCCCCCACCAGTACAGTTGCCAGTATTAGGTATGTGAGCATGTCAAAACTAGTTCAAACTGGATTGCATGCAGAGTATAATTACAAATTCCTTCCAGAGCCAATATCTGTGATGATCAATACAGTACGCGAAATAGGTGCATGTTTTGTGTATGTGCTTGATGACAATTATAATGTATATTATTATATATCTTGGCGTGACAATACTTATTGTAAAACAGGAATTATGTAGGTGTTTGATGACAACGCTAAAGTAGAGCTAGAGCCATTCACTAAACAACAAAGACTGGAACTGGAATTAGTGTTTAACAGAGTCACAGTTGTTTTGTCTCACAAATAACTGCTGATAGTTGCCATGGCAACAGTTTTAAGTGGGCATTGTTTACAAAAAAGGTTTATTTTAGTGTGAGTTTGTCTCAAAAAGAACTGCATGCTGTGCAGGCCTGGGGAATATGATAGGTTAATACAAGGGCAACACGTGCTATTGTACCTGTCTGTATAGTAATATTATTATGTGGTTGAATACACAAACACTCTGGTTTATCACTTCAGTTAGTATACTAAAATATCATATTTAGCCGAATGAAAAATAGCACTGTTTGTGTTAAATACATAATAATAACATATTACCTGCGTGACTGCAGAAACTTGTTACTAAGCGTAATTATGCTCATGCATAGTGGAGACACACAGTGGAGATAGACCATTGGTGATTACCCTGACTTACCACAAGTGGATGATAGGTTGATATAGAACAGTGCTCTCTTAATTAATTGGTATCATTAGGATAAGTGAGGCTTTTGAAGATGTAGGCATTAGAATTAAAGTAGCTGGTTATTTGTTATCTTTAATGTCCCAATTTAAGACCACTCCATGTGAGTATTGATCGAGTTTGCTGACGCCATTTTTGTTGGTGCAGTATAGGATAGACAAACAATCCATAGCAATCCTCATGCAAGACAGACAGACATAGACAGATGTAGACAGGTTCCTTAGCCTCCCTCAGTTCCCCTTGGTTAGTGTTTACATTATATGAGGTTATGTCATGGTTATAATATCACACTATCTCCCTGTAATAGCTCTCAGATTGGATTGTTGTATTCATGTGTCACTATGCTGTTGACAAATCACAGATGAGTAGATGTATGCGAACAGATTGTTTAAAAATGTTTGATGAATAAGTAAATAAAGATGTATACATAATATATACAAAATGTATACATAAAGGTAAAAGCAATCTGGCTATAAATTAACATAAGAGTTAACACATAGAAGCCAGATTTCTATGATTATTATGATATACTTTATGTTGCATAATTAATTGTTAAGACAAATTAATAGACAGTGTGCAATTATTCATGTGTAGGTTGATACTGATTTCTGTTAGATTCGTTTTGGACAGAATGTACACATACCTAAAAGCACAATCCTGACGCTGGGGGATTTTTTTTACAATTTTTTTTAAATGTAACATTTTCTTTTATGTTCATAAATGTTTGTTTTTCTATTAAAAATATGTTATTGGTTGGGAATCAGGAAAATTGTAATGCTGTCTGGCATCTAGCCTGTCTGTTTACTGTTGTAATGTTTATGCAGACATTAGAATCAATACTTCATAAAAAACAGCATCTAATTTGAATTTTGACTAATTACTGTACAGAATATTATATCGGGCCGTATATTGTTTACTGCAATCCATAGCTGTGTTCACACTTACACTTTAAAATGGTCTACTTAAATCACAGTGTGAACACGATTTAGCACTAAAACGTTTTAGCTAAAACGTTTTAAGTACGTCACAATCATGCGCATTCTATCTTGTGCCTCTTCGCTTCCTGTTTACAACATCAACAAGATTTTGGCGGCATCATGTCTTCTACGGATAAAAGCAATGCAAAAACTAAAGAAACGCAATTGCGACGCGACAATTGGGAGAAGTTAAATTGTTAATTGAATTGTGTGGGGACGATCGGATGCAGGCCGAATTGGAAGGAGTCGGCCACAATATAGCCATTTTGCTATGCTAACTTGCACATTTGCACATACCAACTTCCTCCTTAAAGGAAATAAAAACAAAGCATTAGCTAAAATCTGTTTTCCATGTGTACACAAAGTTTAACATTGTATGTAACATTCGAGAACATTAAAACATACAGAAAAATACTTTTGTAGCATATATTCGATTTTAAACCCATTTGTGTAGCGATTCCCGCGGAAAAAAAAAATTTAATGAGCTAGGCAATCACGTGGTATCTTAACGTCACATACGACTCGCACTCGCAGCAGGCTGACCCTTTCTATGCATTCAGAGCATGTTTATAGGATAGTTTTGGGGTCGAAACGAGTGTCAGAATGAGATGTAATACAAACACTAGTCATCATAGAGGAACAAGCAGTTATCTTATGGTTCCACATGAATTCAATTTTATTCAAAACAATGAATGCGAATGAGCCTACAAGTCAACTAGGTATCGCCGAGCTTGGGCTCGTTTTTAGAATAATTATATCGAATGCAACCAACGGGAGATAATGTACACCAATATACATACATAGCAAACATATATCGTATCCAGCTACAGAAAGTAACGTGTATAAGTGTATAATCTTATAATATCACTAGAATATCGATGTATGAAGGAGGAGTTGTACAATTTATTATAACAACTTAAATCAGTCAGTGAATTTCTGTCAGTCCTGCTAGCTCATTTGGTAAAGGCGTTGGTTCCTTGGCATTTATTTTGTAATCGGGCGACGCCGGTTCGATCCCGACACCAAACCATTGATTTTTTAACACTTTTTTGTTTATGTTTTCACCAAGTAATATAAACCAAATAATTTTTATACTATGATGCACTGTGTGTAAATATTTTTGTAGTAATTATTTATTCGCCACAAAAATGAAAATATGGTAATTATATAAAACGATGTTTCTAAATTGTATTTATCCAGACAGATCACCATTTGTTTTCACATATATAATTACAATATATTACAGTACAATATATATATACAGTTAATACATTCTATATCCATTACATTATATTTGTTGGATAAATACAATTTAGAAACATCGTTATATAATTCCCATATTTTAATTTTTGTGGCAAATAAATAATTACTACAAAAATTTTAAAAATATTTACAAACAGGGCACCGTAGTATAAAAATGATTTGGTTTATATTACTTGGTGAAAACATAAACAAAAAAAGTGTTAAAAAAATCAATGGTTTGGTGTCGAGATCGAACCAGCGTCACCCGATTACAAAATAAATGCCAAGGAACCAACGCCTTTACCAAATGAGCTAGCAGGACTGACAGAAATTCGCTGACTGATTTAAGTTATGATAAATTGTACAACTCCTCCTTCATACATCGATATTCTAGTGATATTATAAGATTATACACGTTACTTTCTGTAGCTGGATACAATATATGTTTGCTATGTATGTTTATTGGTGTAGATTATCTCCCGTTGATTGCATCCAATATAATTATTCTAAAAACGAGCCCAAGCTCGGCGAAACCTAGTCGACTTGTAGGCCCATTCGCATTCATTGTTTTGAATAAAATTGGATTCATGTGGAACCGTAAGATAACTGCTTGTTCCTCTATGATGACTAGTGTTTGTATTACATTGGAATATCGCATAATAACTCATTTTGACGTTCGCATGGAAAGGGTCAGCCTGATGCGACTATGAGTCATATGTGACGTCACATCTCGGCATCCCGAAAAGCGCGCCAAAAATATGCATATTCGAAAATGTCCGGATGCACAGCATAAAATGTGGAATTTCTAATTCACTGAATTTTTGTGTGTGTGGCTTTGTGGACATGGAAATAGATAGCAGGATGTAATATAATATGAATTCAAGCCATAGTTGTTTTTATCCCCTTTAAAACGGTTGAGCTATATGCGTGTGTGAATGCTCTCAATTTACAAACATAAACCGGTTTAACTAAAACAGTTTAACTAAACCATTTTTATTCTGTAGGTGTGAACACAGCTCATGTCACTTCTCAAACCGAATACTCGGGCTCAGTATTTATTTCATGTTTATTCCACACCAGCTGTGATTGTATTTAATCCATGTTTATTCCACACTAGCTCAGTATTTTTTCCATGTTTATTCCACACTGGCTAAATATCTATTCCATGTTTAATTGCACCATGTTTTATGTATTCATGACCTGTGCTATAACCAGTGTGGAAGACATTTGAATATTGACTTTGACATTGACCTACTTTGAAGCTGGCAGCTGGCCAGCCACTAGATAGATTTCCAGTTCAAGCATTCAGGCTAATCTGCAAAGCCTGTAATATTTATCTAAGTGTGGATTACAAGGTAGACAGACCAGTTCGAGTTCTTTATAGCAATTACAGTGTGCAAAGTTGACAGGTATGGATATTTTCCTATGCAGAAAGGCAATGTACCATTATACAAATACATATTATGGATAATTGTATACAAGTAATTGCCACACAACTCAGGATATATAAATAATAATTTTTTCCACACCTGTGCTTGTTATTTGTCGGTTATGCCATGTACAGTGGGATATATATGAACTCTTACATAAGTGCTAAGCCTGCTGCATATGTACAGCTAAACTATTTACTAGACATATACATTAAATGGATTGTCTATTGCTGGCATGCAATTTGACAAACGTGGGCCATTTCCACTAATTCAAAAATCCATGATCAAAACACACAAAACTGTCAGGAGTGATTCTTATGCCAAAGACAGTGAAATTTAAAATAAATTAATCAGACTCATGGATAGGACATATCTAGATTTGGTGTAGGTTACAGCATATTGTACATTTTCGCAAATTCCTATAGCTATTCTCCAAAATGTGGTTAATTATTATCAACAAAATTTGAATTATTAACAATTTGAAACAAACAAGTGTAGTAACAGGGTTTATGAATGTTATGATCATATATATGGTATTGGCACAGTCTGTAAGGTAAGGTTCTAATGAGCTAGTAACGTATGTGAAGGAAGCGTGCTTTCACTGCAAATGTCACATTTTATGATCTCTTTGTCCAACTGAATTCTAATGGAGCAGCAAACAATTGACCTAATCATTTGGGGTTTGGTTAATTTTGGCTCTCTGCGATGACATCATTGGTATACATGCATTCTGGCTGTTTTTTTGTCAATTTTACAAGTGGATGGAACAAACATTGAACAAGTAAATTATTTCATTTCTAGTTAAAAAATTAAAGTGTTAGAAACAAAATAGCTTACGAAATCAGTAAAAACTGATTTTACATAGACTATAAAAATAGTTTTTCTCTTTGAATCATAAATATACATTATCTATAATGTACAAATCTCTAATACTTCCACACATACATCATGTCATATTAGCATCAATCATTTCGGATTTTCGTACTCTGAAATGTTCAAAACCACTTTCTGTTGATGCTCAAATCTCTCAGCACGAACTCATCATGTCCCAGAATTCCCTTTGTGCATATGTGCAGTGATGTCAACAGCTGCTTCCTGAAGAGATTAATTCGCCCAGGCAGTGTCTCTGCTGTTTATAGCAGGCACAGGAGACAAACACCATGTGGACATTGACTAGTTGACAATACTACTTAATGTCTTCTCGTAATAAATGTCAAAGCAGACAATTTTATTACATCAAGTGCACATGCATGCTGATTGCCCAGGTAGTGTAACAATGTAACTGTTTTATGGCCAGACGTTTTTGTGAATTTGCATGCAACAAGCTAGAGAGGCCAGGGGCCGGTTTCGTGACGCGGCTAAGAACGTTCTTAGTAAATGACATGATTTTTTAAATGAACATAGGAGTTTACACAAACACGTGACGCTAAGTAATTGCATAACTTTAAGTACGCTTCATGAAATCGTCCCTAGGAATTCAATTAATTAGACTGTAAAAATGTCCTCATGTATTTTTTGAAGGTGTAATTCCAGCAAGTGGAACCAACATTATATCCAGATATTCTAGGGTGTGTGTGTGTGCAGTTGCATTCATGCGTGCATGCTTATGACTGGGTGCACACTAGTGTTTGTTCATGCTTGTGTCGCACTGTGTGCAATGATGTGCAAGTCGGTCAGTCAGTCCACCTGTTTTTCTATCTGTCTGTCTGTCTGTGAACAGAATGTATGTCTAGGTATCACTAGCCAAGAAATAATCTTATCATCAACAGTGAAAGTGGCAGTACACAGTAGCTGTTGAGTTAAGCTTTTGTGTCCACATTTATTGTCTCTACTAACTAATTAGTAAAATGTCATTGTTATCAATATTGGCTTTACCAATTCAGCATATATAAACAACTAGGTCAGGTCATGTGGGTAAACTGACCTCGATGAGTTGACAGTCTGGGTTCACTCAAGCGTGTCATTACAGATGAATTTATTACCAGACCAGCAACAATACTGCACTTCATTGAATTATTTATGATCATTTTAGATAATCCAATTGTTTCAATGTGTACGCATTTGCATGAATGTGTGCGTGTATACTTACACATATATACATTTTTACACATGTATTTATTTGTACATTGTACACAACTACTCACAAGTATGCATGCATGTATGGATGTTCACCCACCCATACACAGCCACACAGGAACTTAAACACACGCACACATGCCTGCACGTAAACACATATGCACGCACGCACACATGCACACAGACACACGCAAACGCACAAACACACACATCATATTCATGCACGCATGCACACATACACACATACACATATGCACACACTCATACACATACGTACACACATACATGCATACATACGTACATACATGCACGTACACATATTCATACATACACACACACATACACGTACACACATACATATGTACATACATACACACACATACACACACACACACATACACGTACACATACACACACATGTAGACACACACACGTACACACACACAGTACACACACATATGCACGCACGCACGCACGCACGCACGCACGCACGCACGCACGCACGCACACCACACACGCACACACACACAGATTATGTATGATTGCTCCTGGAGAAGTGAGAAGCGAGTGAGTTGGCCAATAGAGAGGTGTTTTGAACATCAAGCAGGAGAGGAAGGGGTGTAATTGTCACAATGTCAATGAATGAAAGCTCTTAAGGGACATAGCAGAATTGAAGTCGTGATTTAATAATAATTTATCAGCTATGCTATGAGTCCATCTACAACTAAAAAACAAAATAAATACAAATTAAGATAAAAAGTAAAGTATAACATAAAATTCACAATTAGTTTATAAACTCAGTAGAGTGGTGCTTGTGCGTTTAATAAATTACTTAAATTTACATCGCTTTCAACTAAAAGTTTAAATGAGTACTGTCATACTGTATCCAGAATCTGTGTAATGGAAATATGCATGTGATGACACTGGTTGACACACTGGCACCAACACACTGACACACTGACATAGCCAGATATCTTACCTAGATATCAACTAACAGCAGTTTGTATGTTATCTTGGAAGTGGCAGGCTTTTCTAGTGACCACACTGCCCCTGTGATACTGGTAGTGCCTTTACTCACCCAGTCAATATGTAATCTGGAGAGAGGTTAAACTCCAGATAGTTTATCTTAATTATGGGAATTGCCTTAGGCAAGTGCCCTATCAACCATCACAGTTGACATGATTAAACATTAAAGAGCCTTTCTCAATTTGTTTTTTCTTGGGTTATTACAGACATATTTAACAAAATCTTGTACTAGTATTGCCCCTGACATGGGTCATTTGTATACATTTGTTATTTTGTTTCAGTAACATCATCAAATTATTATATTTTGTTTGTTTAACATGTCCAAACAAAATGTGGTGAAATTTGTTAAACAAATAAAAATAAATGAATACATAAAATGTCATTACAATTCTAAAAACATTAATTAAATGCAAGAAAAACTTACCTATTTCTCTCTTACTGTGGTACTATGTACATCTCAAGTATTTTGTGTAAATAAAAAAAAAAACAGTTTGAAAGGTATTACTGGTGCTTATAACAACAGTTTTAGAATTTTACACAATTTGTTATCACGCTGTAGTGCAAGTTTTATGTTTGCTACAAACTGTGTTAAATCTTTTAATGAACGTATGCGTGCATCCATATATAGCTTATTATGTCGTCTTTAACAGTCTGAAAATTCACTTTTTGTGAATTATTTTTATACTGATATACATTGTAGAAACCTATGTTGGACTACCCAGTTGTATACTTAAAGTTGAACGCACATTTTGTATATATTTTTTAATAACCAACTATTTTTATTTCATGTGTGTCTATATCTTTGTATTTTATTTATTTATTTGTATTATATATAAATATGGACTTTTGTCTGAAATAAAAATATTATTATTATAATAAATTTACCAATTCTAGAAAAATGCTAAATAATAAATATATAAAAGAATAAAAATAATTTTTATTAAAAACAATTTACCAATAAAATATAAATAGGCATATCAATTTGAGAATGTTCACAATACATTTTTCTTCGAACAAGTCATAAAGTTTGTTGTTTCAATGAATTTAGCAAAAGCATACATTTAAACGTAAACCAACTGTACAATATAAATTGCTAACCTTTTCTTCACTAATGCACTATGCATGTTTAGTATCTGCTACACTGCAGGTAGAAAGTCACCTTGATAAGTTGCTTGTATAACAGACTTGTAAAGATATCTCATGTTACAGCTGAAAAGTCTTTATACCTGCTGATAACGCATACATTATTCCAATAGTAGAGAATTACTTGTCTGACCCATTGACCTAGTCATTGTGACCTGATCTCGTTTCTGTGCCAAAATAATGACCTGGCTTTTCTGTACTGATTCATCTGAAGAATCTTACATAAATCAACCGATTAGTCTACACAGCTGTGTAGCTGTTATTAACCTACACAAAGTGGTAAAGAAATTGGAATAATTAATGGGAACACAGTAAGAGAACAACAGTTAATGATATATTAACTATGTTATCCAAAATTAAAACTCAGAGCTTTGGCAAAAGCCTTTGACATAGGTACATGTCATATATGGCTAATGCAGATTCAAACAGACATACCGGTAATCAAAAGAATATAACAACAAACACTGGCCATCAAGTACGCAGAAAACAAACATTCGGTGTGGAATCATTAACTAGCATGCAATTACTTGACCTGAACTTGAAAATGTTGTCATGCATATATCTAAGAAGGATGTAAATATGCTAGAAAAAATACAGAGGAGTGCTAAACAAAATACAGAGGAGAGCAACTAAAAGATTCCAGAACTGAATTACATAATTTATTAAATATCTCTAAAGGCTAACAGAATATAATTTAACAATAACAACCCCAACTACCTTAAATGAGGACACATCTTCAACTGCCACAATTATTCTAAAGATTATGACACCAGTTAATTAACACAACACTTCTACATTCCACTGTCATTTATAGTAATACAGTTATTCTAATGATTATGACACCAGTTAATTAACACAGCACTGTTCTACATTCCACTGTCATTTATAGTAATACAGTTATTCTAATGATTATGACACCAGTTAATTAACACAGCACTGTTCTACATTCCACTGTCATTTATAGTAATACAATTATTATAATGATTATGACACCAGTTAATTAACACAGCACTGTTCTACATTCCACTGTAATTTATAGTAATACAATTATTCTAATGATTATGACATCAGTTAATTAACACAGCACTGTTCTACATTTCACTGTAATTTATAGTAATACAATTATTCTAATGATTATGACACCAGTTAATTAACACAGCACTGTTCTATATTCCACTGTAATTTATAGTAATACAATTATTATAATGATTATGACACCAGTTAATTAACACAGCACTGTTCTACATTCCACTGTCATTTATAGTAATACAATTATTCTAATGATTATGACACCAGTCAATTAACACAGCATTGTTCTACATTCCACTGTAATTTATAGTAATACAATTATTATAATGATTATGACACCAGTTAATTAACACAGCACTGTTCTACATCCCACTGTCATTTATAGTAATACAATTATTCTAAAGATTATGACACCAGTTAATTAACACAGCACTGTTCTACATTCCACTGTCATTTATAGTAATACAATTATTCTAATGATTATGACACCAGTTAATTAACACAACACTGTTCTACATTCCACTGTCATTTATAGTAATACAATTATTATAATGATTATGACACCAGTTAATTAACACAACACTGTTCTACATTCCACTGTCATTTATAGTAATACAATTATTCTAATGATTATGACACCAGTTAATTAACACAGCACTGTTCTACATTCCACTGTAATTTATAGTAATACAATTATTCTAATGATTATGACACCAGTTAATTAACACAGCACTGTTCTACATTCCACTGTCATTTATAGTAATACAATTATTCTAATGATTATGACACCAGTTAATTAACACAACACTGTTCTATATTCCACTGTCATTTATAGTAGTACAAGGGTAATAAACATTATACACTTTCTACGAGAGTGCGTAATTATGCTTAATTACGCACTCTCGTAGTACTTAATAATACTTTCTACAAAAAACTTCTGTTTTAAACACAGTATTATTTTTATTTCAATTAAATCTGGACATTTTAGTAGAAAAAGTGATAAAGCATGGTGTGTGTATAGTGTCTTATTCAATAATATTAAATGGGTATGAAAATACACCCTGTATTTATGCACTTTTTTTCAGGACGGGTTACATAAACACACTGATGCAACGTTATTGGACTCTCAGTGAGTTGAACGTTAACTTACTCACCACCCATATGAGATCTTTGCTCTGTGTGGCAATCTTATTAAATCAGGTTAAATATTAATGTGTTATTATTTTGATTTCTATTTTTTGGTCTAGTTTCCACTCATGTGCTAATATATTACGATGCCGGCCAGTCGAGAGAGTTTGTAAGCATATGGGAGTATTGTATTGTTTACATTTTGTTCAGCAGCATTGGATACACAGGCTTCTCAGAAGCATGACAAGATTACACTTCATTTGCACTGTCAGCTCACGTCAATGAGAATATTTTGTACAGCCAGAGACATATCAATATTACTGTTTGTTTATTGCTGCTGCAAGTGTTACTGACACTCTGTGTTTGTCTGTGTGTGTTTATGTCTGTCGTGTATCTGTCTGTGTATCTGTCTGTGTTTGTGTCTGTCATGTATCTGTTTGTGTGTCTGTCTTTGTTGATGTGTCTATCTGAGTCTGTTTGTCTGTCTGTGTGTTCGTGTATCTGTCAGTGTTCATGTGTCTATCTGAGTCTGTTTGTCTGTCTGTGTGTTCGTGTATCTGTCAGTGTTCATGTGTCTATCTGAGTCTGTTTGTCTGTCTGTGTGTTCGTGTGTCTGTCAGTGTTCATGTGTCTATCTGAGTCTGTTTGTCTGTCTGTGTGTTCGTGTGTCTGTCAGTGTTCATGTGTCTATCTGAGTTTGTTTGTCTGTCTGTGTGTTCATGTATCTGTCAGTGTTCATGTGTCTATCTGAGTCTGTTTGTCTGTCTGTGTGTTCATGTATCTGTCAGTGTTCATGTGTCTATCTGAGTCTGTTTGTCTGTCTGTGTGTTCATGTATCTGTCAGTGTTCATGTGTCTATCTGAGTCTGTTTGTCTGTCTGTGTGTTCATGTGTCTGTCAGTGTTCATGTGTCTATCTGAGTCTGTTTGTCTGTCTGTGTGTTCGTGTGTCTGTCAGTGTTCATGTGTCTATCTGAGTTTGTTTGTCTGTCTGTGTGTTCATGTATCTGTCAGTGTTCATGTGTCTATTTGAGTCTGTTTGTCTGTCTGTGTGTTCGTGTGCCTGTCAGTGTTCATGTGTCTATCTGAGTTTGTTTGTCTGTCTGTGTGTTCGTGTGTCTGTCAGTGTTCATGTGTCTATCTGAGTCTGTTTGTCTGTGTGTGTGTTCATGTATCTGTCAGTGTTCATGTGTCTATCTGAGTTTGTCTGTCTGTCTGTGTGTTCATGTATCTGTCAGTGTTCATGTGTATATCTGAGTTTGTTTGTCTGTCCGTGTCTTCGTGTGTCTGTCAGTGTTCATGTGTCTATCTGAGTTTGTTTGTCTGTCTGTGTGTTCGTGTGTCTATCTGAGTTTGTTTGTCTGTCTGTGTGTTCGTGTGTCTGTCAGTGTTCATGTGTCTATCTGAGTCTGTTTGTCTGACTGTGTGTTCATGTATCTGTCAGTGTTCATGTGTCTATCTGAGTCTGTTTGTCTGTCTGTGTGTTCGTGTGTCTGTCAGTGTTCATGTGTCTATCTGAGTCTGTTTGTCTGTCTGTGTGTTCATGTATCTGTCAGTGTTCATGTGTCTATCTGAGTCTGTTTGTCTGACTGTGTGTTCATGTATCTGTCAGTGTTCATGTGTCTATCTGAGTCTGTCTGTCTGTCTGTGTGTTCATGTATCTGTCAGTGTTCATGTGTCTATCTGAGTCTGTTTGTCTGTCTGTGTGTTCGTGTGTCTGTCAGTGTTCATGTGTCTATCTGAGTTTGTGTGAATGTCGGTGTTCAGAATTTAAAATAACATCATAAAATACATACATAAAAATATGTGTGCGACACTTATGTATTTAAGATGTAAGTTAAGAAATATTAATGATAATAAAAACAACTAAAACTAGTTTGTTCTGTCATATATTGACCTTTGACAACAGATGCTGAACAGATTCTGCTTTGGACCTAAAGAGGCTGAATAATGAAGGTGTATTGGTGCAGGTGTAATAATACATAATATTATTTATGTATGATTATGTGTAATATTACATGTGTAATAGTGCAAGTATAATATTACACATGTAATTGTGCATGTGCAATGGTACAGGTGTAATAGTGCAGGTGTAGTAATACAAGTGCAACAGCATAGATTATATTACAGGTATATATACATGAAATAATACAGTCATCAAATGTACTGGTATATAAATAAATATAATATAAAATATATGTTTAATTAATATAGAACACTTGTTAATTTTCATTACATATAACCAAGTAAAAAATTAAGTTTTAAAGAACTACATTAATTACCTGAGTAAATAAAATTAGATACTGTGTTAATTACAAGTAAAATGTGGAAGACTAAAATAATAATATTGGTTGGTCTACTGCCAGTGATAAATTCCATATATTACATATATATATCGTGTGTGTGTATTGAGGTCCCGTTGAGGTCGTGCTGAGGTCATGTCAACATGGTGGAGTAGACTGCAGTGGCTGGCTCACTGCCAATGAAGCCACCACACATCACCAGGTGGACGTGACCATGCAGTCTGAAGGAGCATTGATTTTCAGAATGTTGTTCAGCGAGATAATGGCGCCGCAAAATAACTTAGCATATATCTGCATCCAGCTGCCTGAATCAGTGACTGATAAGATGGGTTTTCCTCCAGTGATTCTATTTTAATGACAGTGGTTTGTTGGTCTTGTTCCTGTGAAGGCATAGTTGTGATAATTTGGTAGGGTCGTGCGGAGTAGGTGGTGTAATGCTGGGACTGACATTTACCAGTTTGACATCCTGGAATTACAGACAAACGTGCGTTGTTTATGTGAATGTTGCGGGGGAGTGGTGTCTGTCTGGAAGTAAGTGTCTATGCAATGCTGCTGAGTGACGCTGGTGCCATCTGGTGTATGACTGCTAAACAATCTCATGGAACTAGATCTTTATTTCCCAGTTTCCGGTGATTCCCTGAAAGGGACATAAAATTGGGAATGGGAATTTGGCTATTAAAGCCTATATATGGTCTTAAAATATATGACATTTCTCATCACAAATACAGTAAAACTTGAAAATATGACCATCTGTAGGAAAATCAAAAGTGTTAAATGATACTGACTGGACTTATTTCTTAATTGTTTTGCATAATATTACTGATATTAACATTAATGATCCTATTTTATACCAACAACAGATTTGGTTGCAGTTTATTTCGTTGTGAATGATATGCTTGCTGGATTTGTTGGTATGATATGGGTTAATATCCATATTTACTATTCAATATTAAAGGGTGGTTGTCTGCTCCATTTGGGAATTGTTAGCAGGAAGTTCACTGAAACAGTTGTACTTGGACCCAATTTGGTCAGTAGCATAAGAACAAGCCAACTTTAAAACAGTCAGTGCCAATAAGCAGTACTGATAATACCAGATGTTAAAAAAAATTATATTTTGTTTACAATTTGAACGCATGCATAGATTTCAAATGTTGAACACTTTCAGGCTTATCAAATGCAGTATGGGGTGTGTTGCAATTTCAACATATTTAGTTTTGTATTAAGAACAATATATCGATGCATATTAATAAATGAGGGGTATATCTTGTACCTTTAATATTTTCTAGGGTGTTGGATTACTAAGTGGTCATAATACAGAGGTGGTCACTGTATAATATAGCAGCTGTACAATGGTGGTTCAGTGCGTGGCTTCAGCTAGAATGCAAATGGTGTCTTTCGTCATCAGGAGGTCGTCTCATAAGTTAGTAAAGTTAAAAATTTAGTGTTTTGTAATGGTTCAAAGCTCCCCCACCAATATGTGGTGTCAGTGTGGTACTTAAGATTTTGAGCAATCAAAAATGGCATCAAAGCAGTATATTTAACTCTTTACAACACATAAAAATCAAAATCCTACCTAATTATTATGTAGGATTTTGATAATAATAGCATACCTGGGAAGAACGTCAATTGTAGAATGTAGTACAACTTCCAAAAAATGCAACTAATAGCAATTGGATTCAACTGCTATAAATTGGTTACCAGTACATTACCCCCAGGTTCTCATATCCACAATAGCAAGTGTCAATCTTATTCGTCCTGTGATATGAGTGATGACCTAACCACCAGCCATGTATAATGCTATACAATTGTGGGAGTCCAGGAACTAGTGACCACCTGTTAGTTCTTTCTGGGTGGCCTCCTTGTCGTTTGAGGCTTTCTTCCCTCTTCATGTCCGCAGCCCTGGACCTGTGGGAACAGCAGCTGTTTCCCATCAGACACTGGGAATGAATGTTTTTATTTCCCATTTGTTTGACCCATCTTCATTGTCCACACTGATGGATGTGTCCAGTGGACCAGGATGGAGACACTGGGAATGACAGTGTATTGTCACACAATGGAACTAGGCCAGAGTGTCGTGTTTGATTGATGAGCGAGTGGGAGAGAAAGAGAGGGGGAGACAGGGAGAGACACGGAGAATGGGAAATTGAGTGAGGGAGTGAGAAAAATGTGAGCGAGTGAGTGAGTGGGCGAGTGGGTGAGTGGGTGAGTGGGTGAGTGATTGAATGAGTGGGTGAGTGGGTGAGCGGGTGAGCGAGTGAGTGATTGGGTGAGTGGGTGAGTGGGTGAGTGAGTGAGAGAGTGAGAGAGCATGAGAAGAGACAACCACTCATCAATGTTGCTGTTCAAACCTCAAGACCTCTGCCATGTTCTCCATGGTTGTGTTGTTGTTGCAGGAAGCAAGATGTGCGTACGGGATCATCCTGATAGCTGTGTTCTGGATGACAGAAACCATTCCCATGGCTGTCACCGCCCTTCTCCCAGTGGTCATCATGCCCTGGCTCGGTGTTGTCGGATCAAAAACCCTCTGCAAGAACTACCTCAAGGTCAGAGTGGAATTTAATTTGATGAAAGACCAACTAATTACCATCTAAAGTTTTCTGGGAATTTCCATCACAGTTAAGCTATAAATAATCGTTAGAGTTTGGATTATTAGAGTTGCAGAAATTTTATTTTAAGTAATTATGTCAATGATCATGTGCAAAAATCAAAAAGATTCCAGGAACTGTAATTTAGAATGCATACCAACAGGTTTCTTGAGGGGTAGTCGTGTCATATAAAAGATTAACCCTCCAGACTCTCCAGCTGCCCTACCTATCATGTATCACAAACACTTGTACTTACACATACAATAAACTTTAATGACTCACATACTTGTAGTGCCATCTACCTGGTAATTGTTTGCTTTTAAGCAAATGTCATTTTAAAGCTTAGTCTATGTGCCATACAATAGGCGTATTTATCATATAGCCTTGTAATGGAATGTTTGGAGTTAGCACCATTTGAAAACATATCTTACAGAACGAGTACGAGTGCTGTGGCAAATCAAAATGCATCAAACTGTCATGGGCTCAAAGGGTTAATGTTGCCATTTCAGGACACAAACATGCTGTTTCTTGGAGGCCTCCTGGTGGCCGTTGCTGTCGAGAAATGCAATCTACATCGTCGGATAGCTTTGCGGGTTCTATCTCTGGTCGGCTCAAAACCCAAATGGTAAGTGACATTATAGACCACTACGGAATGTTATTACAGATACACCAATTCTGAAATTATTCACACATAACTGATGTTTCTTGTAACTATGCCTGTAGTTATTAACATTAATTAAATCTGTGTATTGGTTGCTGTTTTTACTGTTTGTATTGTTGGATGTATCTGTAATCAAAGACTGAAATTGTGTTACCTGCTGTTATCAGCCACATACTGGGAATCATTTTAAATTAACAACTGAATGTTTCATGATTTCAAACTTGTTATGCTCTTTTATTGTTTCAATTCAAGATAGGGTACGTTTATTCTATCAGGCTCATAATAGGAATATCTGTTCTTTCAGATTCATGATGGGCTTCATTTGTTCTTTCAGAGTCATTTGTTCTTTCAAACTCTCAACCAGTGTGTTTCATTCGATCTTTCAAAAGCTTGATGGGTGTCGTGCTCTCATTTATCAAGATAAGATTAATTTTCTTTCAGACTCATAATGGGCTAGTTATTCTTTCAGACTATGAAGGGCATCACTTGTTCTTTCAAGCTCATGATGGGCTTCATTTGTTTTGTCATACTCATAATGGGCCTCATTTGTTCTATCATGTTCAAGATGGGTTTCATTTGTTCTATCAGATTCAGGGCGAGTTTTGTTTGTCCTATCAGACTCAAGATGGGCTTCAATTGTTCTTTTAGGCTCATGATGGGCTTCATTTGTTTTATTATGTTCATGATGGGTTTAATTTGTTCTGTCAGACTCAAAACAAGTTTCATTTGTTCTATCAGACTTCATTTGTATTTTTATGCTCAAACTCACAATGGGCTTAATTTGTTCTTTCGTAGACACAATGGACTTCATTTGTTCTTTCAGACTCATGATGGGCTTCATTTGTTCTTTAAGGCTCATGATGGGCTTCATTTATTCTTTCAGACTCATGATGGGCATCATTGGTTCTTTCAGACTCACGATGGGCTTCATTTATTCTTTCAGACTCACGATGGGCTTCATTTATTCTTTCAGACTTACGATGGGCTTCATTTGTTCTATCAGACTCACAATGGGCTACATTTGTTCTTTCAGACTGAAGATGGGTCTCATTTGTTCTATCAGACTCAAGATGGGCTTCAATTGTTCTTTTAGGCTCATGATGGGCTTCATTTGTACAATCATACTCAAGATATGCTTCATTTGTTCTTTCAGACTCATGATGGACTTCATTTGTTCTTTCAGACTCATGATGGGTTTCATTTGTATTTTTAGGCTCATGATGGGCTTCATTTGTTCTTTCAGACTCACCATAGACTTAATTTGTTCTTTCAAACACACAATGGACTTCATTTGTTCTTTCAGACTCATGATGGGCTTCATTTGTTCTTTCAGGCTCATGATGGGCTTCATTTGTTCTTTCAGACTCATGATGGGCTTCATTTGTTCTTTCAGACTCATGATGGGCTTCATTTGTTCTTTCAGACTCATGATGGGCATCATTTGTTCTTTCAGGCTCATGATGGGCTTCATTTGTTCTTTCAGACTCATGATGGGCTTCATTTGTTCTTTCAGACTCATGATGGGCATCATTTGTTCTTTCAGGCTCATGATGGGCTTCATGTTGGTGACTGCATTCCTCTCGATGTGGATCAGTAACACTGCTACAACAGCCATGATGATTCCGATCGTTCATGCAATCCTTGTTCAGTTGAGAGAAAATCGTGAGACGGTCTTTGACGATGTCGAGGACGGCACAAATGGCACGGAACTTGGTATGCCCCCTGTGTGTCAACATTGAACTATGTAGTTGGCGTCATCAAGTGATAGTCTTTGAAGTGTCACTTTTGTTGACCTCTTTAAACAAAAATAAACGTTTGGAATTTTATATGAAAGATGACAACATTTTCTTATTCATCGACCTTCTGAAATTCTGGTAAAGATCAAAAATTCTATATTCGTAGACCATAATTTTTTTAGGTTTACTTAACTTTATGTTAACATAATTTTATGTTTTATCTAAGTATGTGAATATAAGTTATTCTAATTAACATATATATGTCATTCATGTCTTGTGTGTAATTCACAGCAAATTATTCACCTTGTAAAGATCGACATTGTAATATAATAATACAGAAGTTATTAACATATTCAAACATTTTACCTGTAATGACTGCTGTCGTCTTTCCAAGATGAAAGACGTCATCTTGGAAAGACGGCAACACCCTACAAGTATTAAAACACATTTTGATTATGGTAAAATGAGATTGTCTGTTCCATTACCCTGAATCAGCCAAGTGTGGTAAATCAGAAATTTTGTGAATCAGGTGTACTTTGCCCCAATTTGTAGTCAGGAGTGTGGGAACTAATCGTATTTACATATATTGTTGGGTAGTCAGTAGTGACGTCTGCCTCCACAATAATTGTCAGTAGCCGTGTTTCAACCTGAATGTTTTGTTTACAATTTGAACATTTAAACTTTCAAATTGCAAACAGTATTTCTGGTGTATTTGGCAGGCTGTATCCTTGCAGTATATTTACTCTAGTATAAAGAACATTATATTACAAAATGAGGAACAGACAAGATAATTTAAAAAAAACGTTTGGATGTGTTCATAATATCTGTGTTATTATGACAACGATCAAACAATCCAGATTGTAAATTGTGTAACATTTTATGTGACACAGACACTTTCAAGGAGGAGACGAGTCAGCCCGATGAACAAAACATGATACAGAACCATGTCACACACACAGATGGCACGAACAACTCATGTACACACTACAATGGCGACAAAGCTTATTTAAGGAAAAGGTATGTATGAGATATCTGCAGGTAGACCATGTCACTGACATTCTTCTTAGTGGCATCCGTCGGTCACAAGTGGTTCTGCGCCCTGAAAAGTCAGTTGGCACTGGAACAGCGCCTGTTGTGGCTGTGCAGGCCGATGCGGGAGTGACAGTCCCTGTCGCAGCGGTTGCACTTTAAAGCGGTGTCTGCAGGTGGAGCTTGCTGGCCGTTTTTGCGTCTCACTCTCCGTTCGTCTGACGCAAGTTGCAACTTCATGTCTCTTTTACAGACATCTTTGAACTGGAGTTGGGGGCGGCCCCGAGCTCTCTTGCCTGTTACGAGCTAGCCATAAAGTAGGTCCTTGGGGATCCTGCCGTCCTGCATCCTGCGGACGTGTCCCAGCCAGCGAAGGCGACGTTGTCGTAGCAGAGTATAGATGCTGGGTGTGGCAGCACGTCGGAAGACCTCGTTATTTGTTATGTGGTCCGACCATTTGATGCCCAGGATCCGCCTCAGGCTGCGCATGTGGAAAGTGTTGAGCCTCCTTTCTTGCCTCGAGTACAGAGTCCATGACTCGCTGTCATATAAGAGGGCACTGAGGACACAGGCTCTGTAGATAGTCATCTTGGTGTTCAGGGTCAGTTTGGCGTTGTCCCAGACCCTCTTTGAGAACCTGGCAAGCATTGATGTGGCTTGGCCAATCCGTCTGCTGATTTCGGAGTCCATGGAGAGGTTGTCGGTCATTGTTGAGCCGAGATATGTGAATTCCTTCACCACATCCAGCTGGTAGTTGTTTATGGTGATGGCTGGCAGGCTTTCGGTGTCCTGGCTCATGATATTTGTCTTCTTTAGACTGATTGTCAGTCTGAAGTCCTCGCAGGCTTGGGAGAAGCAATCCGTAAGATTTTGAAGATGTTGCTCCTCGTGAGCTGTCAAGGCAGCATAATCTGCGAACAGCATGTCTCTGATGAGAGCCTCACGGATCTTGGTCTTTGCTTTCAATCTGGACAAGCTGTAAAGTTTGCCATCTGACCTAGTGTGGAGGTAGATTCCGTCAGTTGATGTTCTGAAGGCATGCTTTAGCATGACTGCAAAGTAGATTCCAAAGAGGGTGGGGGCAAGCACGCACCCCTGCTTGACTCCGCTTTTCACATCGAATGGAGTTGATGATGACCCGCCGACCTGGACGACTCCTCTCATACCTCTGTGGAATGACTGAATCACGCTCAGAAGCTTTAGTGGACATCCAATCCTTGCGAGGACTTTGAAGAGGCCATCGCGGCTCACGAGGTCAAAGGCCTTTGTCAGGTCTATGAATGCTATGTAGAGTGACTGCTTCTGCTCTCTGTATTTCTCCTGGAGCTGTCGCAGGGAGAATATCATGTCGATCGTGGAGCGTTCCGACCTGAAGCCGCATTGTGACTCAGGATATACCCTGTCAGCCAGCTTCTGAAGTCTGTTCAGGACCACGCGGGCGAGTACTTTACCGACGATGCTCAGCAAGGAGATCCCCCTGTAGTTATTGCAGTCACTGCAATCTCCTTTGTTCTTGTACAGGGTGATGATATTACAGTCTCTCATGTCCTGGGGAACTTCCCCTTCCACCCAGCACTGACAGAGCAGAGCGTGCAGGTGTTCAAGGAGTGGTCCCTTTGCACTTTTGATGACTTCTGCTGGGATTCCATCCAGCCCTGGCGCTTTTCCTGTGGGCAGGCCATCTATGGCTTTGCTGAGCTCCTCCAGGCTTGGCGTCTCGTCTAGCTTCTCCATGACAGGCAAGCGCTCCACAGCTTCCAGTGTGGCGTCTGAGATGGTGTTCTCCTTGCCGTCCGAGTAATGCTCCACCCACCTCTCCATTTGCTTGCTCTTGTCTGTGATGGTTTCACCAGTAGTTGATTTGAGTGGAGCTGTCCTGCTGTGTGTTGGTCCGATGGCCTTCTTTATACCATCGTAGAGACCCCTGATGTTTCCCGTGTCAGCTGCCAACTGAATACTCTCACAGAGTTGTATCCAATAGTCGTTGGCACATCTTCTGGCTGTGCGCTGCACTTTACCCCTAGCTTCTCTAAGAGCTTGCAGTGTTGATTGTGTTGGCTGTCGCTTGTGTTCCAGCAATGCGGCACGCTTTTCCTCAATCACAGTGTTGAGTTCAGTGGCATTTACCTCGAACCAATCCTGAGTCCTCCTCTGCTTCCTGCCGAAGACAGACAATGCCGTGCCGTGGATCGTGTCCCTGAGGTGATCCCATCTCTGCTTTGCGTCTCCCTCTGGGGGCTTCGCCTGCAGGGCGTCTTCCAGGCTCTTCACAAGCATCTCCACCTTCCCTGGGTCCTTTGCCTTGCTGGTGTCGATACGTGGCTTCCCTGATGGTTTGGCGCGATGAAGCTTCTTGGGTTGAATCCTGATCTTACAGCAGACCAGCGAATGATCTGTGTTGCAATCAGCTCTGTGATAGGAACGTGTGGTGAGGACGCTTCTCAGTTGGCAGCATCGGGTGAGAATCAGGTCCAACTGGTGCCATCATTTGGAGCGGGGGTGTCGCCACGATACTTTGTGCTGCGGTTTCGTCTGAAAAAAGGTGTTAGTAATGCACAGATCGTGGAGTGTGCATGGCTCGAGTAGTCGTTGCCCGTTCTCGTTCATGTTGCCGATTCCAAATCGTCCCAGGCATCGCGGCCAGGAGGCGTGGTCGGCACCGACTCGTGCATTGAAGTCGCCGAGTAGAAGCAGGCTTTCGGTGGTTGGGATTTTCTGGATGACTGACTGCAGCTGGTCGTAGAACTCGTCTTTTGCCTCCTGGGTAGAGTGGAGGGTGGGGGCGTAGATGCTGATGAGGCTGACAGGCCCGTCTGTTGTGTGGAGACGTAGGGTGAGAATCCTCTCTGTTCCTACCTCACCAGGTTCTATCATGTTCAGCAGTGAGTTCTTCACGGCAAATCCAACGCCGTACTCTCTGGTCTCGTCTGCAGCTTTTCCACGCCAGAAGAAGGTGAAATCCTTTTCTCGAAGAGAGCCGGTTTCGGCAAGGCGAGTTTCTTGTAGTGCTGCGATATCCACTTGCAGTCTCAGCAGTTCGTTGTTGATCACTGCCGTCTTTCGTGCGTCGCTCATGTCCTGCAGGTCCGTTGATAGGCCGGTGGTCATGGTCCTTACGTTCCAGCATCCTACTTTTAGTGCTGGCTTGTTTCTTGTGTTGCTTTTCTTGCCTGGTGCTTGGGTTTTACAGTCCACTTGTCAGGCTTTTCGCAGCCCTAAGCCCCACGCACCTAGTAAGGCAGGCGAACTGTGGCGGGATAGCACCTTATTGACCGGGGGCTGCCCAGTTTAAAGCGGGCGTTAGCTATCCAGTGAGGCACGATGACCTCTCCCACTGTCAGAAGTGACCCCTGGCGCCTCAACTCTACGCCAATGGAGTACTGAGACTTATCACCGGTAACTGCCACTTCTCGTGTTGTGTCGTCGCTTTGCAGCGGCGCTGGAGTGTTCTCTCCAGGGCGCAGTCCTGGACAAGGGTGATATGGAAGACAAGCTGTTGCCCATGCAGCAGCTCCCCCCTCTCCATGTCACTGATGTAATCCAAGGGAAGAGCAAGAGCCCATACGGCTTAGCACCGGTGCCGTCGCAGGAGTTGCCAGAACGACGTTGAAGTCAACGACGAACTGCCTTAGGGACTCCAGCTCCGGATTTCTCCTCAGGGTTTACTCCCGAAGCCTTTCACGAGATCCGGTATAGCCGCAAGGCAGCGGAGGTTTGGAGTCAGAGTTTTCCTTCTCCTAGCTGGACTACCATCCAAGGCTGACGAGTTCCAGCTACCGGGGTTTTGAATCAGAGATTTCCTTCTCCTAGGTGGACTGCCTTCCAAGGCTGACGAGCTCCATCTACCTGGGTTTGGAGTCAGAGTTTTCCATTCTCCTATGGTACGTTGGTCCGCGGCACGCTATTCCGTATTATTCACGTGCAACCCCCCAAAGGAGGGCTCCCCAATCCGCCACCCAGGGGACGCGCCTCTACGCCATGTACCCACAGCGCGAGGTACTATCCCACTTTTGCTCTTTAGAATAGACTTCACTCCTTAACAGTGAACTTGTATGCTGTCAACACCATGAGGCACCACCAGGACACTTCTGTTGGTGTGTCACAGGAATAGTGTCCTAGTTGATATGGCTATGGCTTTTTCCATTTTGATAAACCTTAATTTTAACAACCGATTTTGTTTAATGATGAAATTCCTTACGTGCTCATTATCTTAAAACGGTCCCCTGTATTGTTCAAAGGAAACCATTTTCTTGTGTATCTTATAGAAACAGTGTCACCAAACACACTTGTGAGATAATTCCTGTGCATCCATTTAATACTACTACCATATTAAAAATGCTACTAAACACTGGTGACAAATACTTATTTGTAACTAGCCTATATGCGATCATGATTTTTTTGTTTTTGTTTAGACTGACTGTATAATTTTTGCTGTTGCTAATGACATCATGTTAAACCAATATATTTTGGTGAATACAATATAATGCCACAATGATGCCCCCCCCAGAGAGTGGCTCACCAATCAATTCGTCCATTGTTTCCCTCTTTCCATCTGATGGGTTGAAAAGTATATTGTATGCATAACAACATCTTAAATAAAAAACTCAAAATAACTACCATTGTGTATTTTTAAATAACTCAATATGACTACCATTGTGTATTTACAAATAACTGTAAATAACTACCATTGTGTATTTTTAAATAATTCTAAATAGCTACCATTGTGTATTTTCAAATACATCCCCAATTGCTAAATGAGAGGTCAATGATGCAATGATGCGAGTGAACACAGAAAGAGGCGGGTGGACCTCCTGGGAGGAGATACAGTTACACTGTTCTCAAAGTTAGCATGTTACTATATATAGATGTGCCTTTGCCCCTTGCAGGCGGCGAAGAATGAGCACAAAGTCGGAAGAGAAGTTTGTGTACATGAGCAAGGCTCTGCGACTCTCTGTCTGCTTCTCTGCCAACATTGGAGGCACTGCAACATTGACGGGAACCGCACCCAACCTCGTCCTCAAGGGAATAGTTGACACGTATGTCTGGTTTTCATTGCTTTGTTAGAGAATGAATCACGTGAACTGCTTACACAAAGTCACCAAATGAAAGATGCTTTTACAACATCAGTCACCCATTGAAAGTTGTGTTTTTATAAAATCACCCAATGCATGTCGCAAAGTCTACCAAAGAAAGTTGCTTTTACAAAGTCCCACTGAGAATTACTTTTACATTTGTCAACCAGAAAAATTCGCTTTTTGCAGAATCCCATTGAAAATTGCTTTTATTGTTAACCAGTGAAAGTTGTTTTTACAATATCTGGACATCATCAAAATTAATTAGTAAAAATTGCTTTTATAAGTTTTACAAATTACTCAATGAGAGTTGCTTTTACAAAGTCAACCAAAAAAAATTGCTTTTATGATCAAGTGGCTCAACCAGAAGACACCTTGGGTGTGGACTTCAAACCCGCTTGCATTTTTCAGAATTCAAGATGGCTGCCAAAATGCTAGAAATGACACAACTTCTGAACGAATTGACTTATGAAGGTGATCTTGGGGTCTAGACATAGGTTTTGGGGGGCAAGGAATCTATTTCTGAGGTTTTCATCAAGATTGGTTGAGTTCTTATTGCAGAACAATCCAATATGGCTGCCAGAATTACTTCCGAAATGTTAAAAATGCTTTAAAATGCCATAATTTAGGAGCTAGTTGACATGGAACGACGATATTGGTGTCTGGATATAGGTTTTTGGGGTCACGGATTCCAATTCTGGTGTTTTCATGATGATTTGAGGATTACATATTATTACTTAATATTACTTCGACTTCATGATAGAGCACATCATGTAGCAACACTATACAAGTACAGTATAACTACTGGATGATCAACTGGACACAATTATACCCAAAAATATACCAAAAAGCCTTCATTATGTGCCTCATTAACATTATGGCACAGTTACTCCTGATCCTTGTTAGACTCATCAAAAACATACTGATTCACACTCCTCGTCATCTTCATTCTCAGTACACGCCTTCCTAATGAATGGGTTGTTGCATTCAAGTCCTCCCCCCACAGGCATAAAATATGGTGCATGCGAATTGGCGTTCAATACATCCGCAGTTGTTGCCTTTACAGGGTCGCTTGGACCAACAACCGCATTGTATGAGCTTGAGTAGACTCAGGAGCTAGAGGTACTCCCCCAACAACAGTGCGAGGACATAGGGCTTTGTTGGCACGATCTGCCTCCCATCTCAACTCTATTGGGTTGAGGGGCGCACGATAGTGTAGTGGTTAGCATATCCGCCTGACATGCCAGCGCCCCGAGTTCAATACCCGGACCGGGCAGTTATGGTATATTTGGTGTAAAAACCTGGCTCTCAACATTGGGGACTGTATATCCCTCATGACTCAGAGATCACGTTAATGTCGGTCCCGTCTCAATTTGGGACGTAAAAGAACCACTGAGCACCCTGGCAGTGACCACCCTCAGTGCCAGCATAGAAAGGTCAGCTTGGCGATAATGTTCTGAAAAAGGCTGGCTAGTTGAATGAGACCTCATAAGATCATAACATTGTAACCACAATATATACAGACTAGTCAGTTAATAGAACGTTGCCGAGTGCTGGAAACAACAACTAGGAAAAGGGGAGGGGGTCCGATTCTAGGGCTCCATACCATTGTGCAACCTGGAAATGGCATCTGAGCACATTCTGGATAAATGCCTGAGTTGCTGGTGGGAGAGAGAGAGAGCATAGTTTTTGGGCAGAGGCAGTACTCGTTCCAGTTTTCAGCACCCACACGCATTGATGATACTCTGTCATGGAGTCACACTTCAGCTTGCTACCATAACATGCAACCATAAATGCAGTTGCCTCCCTCTCGACCTGCTCCATATTACAATCAACTTTACCAATAGTGTCGTGTTTCAATCCGTTCTTTGCCACTGATATGGCAGTTGTCTTTCCAACTCCGTAAGTCGCCACTACAATATCACATCCACTTATGGCATGCAGTGCAAGAATCTGTGAGATGATATCGGAGTGCTTCTTCACAGTTGGTGGGATGTCAACACATGTTCGGCCATGGATGGGAGACTGCGTGATCATGAGACTCTGCAGGTGTTGGGCTGCATAATGGTGGAGAAGTAGTGCAGGAAATCCATGTCGTCAGCAACGACGGAGACCCTTGTCTGTCGATCCTGGCCAATGAAAATGGCCTGCTGTGTCATGATGATGTCTGCCTCCCCGTGTTTAGAAGCTAGCTGCAAATGAGGTTGTTTTCACCCTTTGAACACTTGAGTCGGAACTGCATCTTCTCCGGTCACCACAAGGTGACGGTCCTGTGTGGCATTGTTGAGGAACTTGTTCTCGTTCTGGGTTTGTCCACATAGCAAGTGGTTGAACTGCACCTTTTTGTGCGTACATTTCAGCACTGAATCACGGGCTGGAAGTGGTGCCTTAAGGTTGAGTTTATGGACCCTTGAAGACATCATGGCTCAAGCTGCTTGGGTGCTGCTCTTGGTTGAGTTGTCCAAGTACCTGTCAAACGCCAGGTACACGTCGCTTTCAAAGAGTTTAGAGGCGAAACAGACTTTGATGCCTTGAGAAATTTGTCCACATAGCAAGTGGTTGAACTGCACCTTTTTGTGCGTACATTTCAGCACTGAATCACGGGCTGGAAGTGGTGACTTAAGGTTGAGTTTATGGACCCTTGAAGACGTCATGGCTCAAGCTGCTTGGGTGCTGCTCTTGGTTGAGTTGTCCAAGTACCTGTCAAACGCCAGGTTCACGTCGCTTTCAAAGAGTTTAGAGGCAAAACACACTTTGATGCCTTGAGAAATATGTCTGGACTGAGCCCTTTGCAGGCCAATCAATTGTCCAGAGAGCAGCAGAGACATCGATGACGACAGCAGTCGGAGAGCCCCAAGCCGTCAATGTGACTTCCACAGCAAGGTTGTTCTTGAGTGTTGATTTGCCAGTCGCCACACTCATTCTCGCATCTGGATGGAACTTGGAGGGTGGGTAGGCTGCCAGCTTTGTTGAGAGTACTTGCAGTACGTCGAGATCTCTGTTGCTGAATAGAAGACCTATGACTCTGGTGTAGGTGGCCTCCTGGTCCAACACTTTGTGCTCTCCAATCGAATGGGAAATCTAGCAACAGTCAACTATAGCTTATACATTAAACTAACGGAAACATATTATTTAAATATAGTGCCACGTAAATAATGTGCTTACAGAGGACTGTCAACTCAGACAGCCTGTTTTGGCCTATTAGGCATACAAGATTATCCCTTATGAAAACATATATTTGAAGAAATGTCACGTTTTTTGCATGCACCTACACTATAAGATACATGTTTACACTGCGCAATAAAAAGAAATCTGGTGTCTCGTAAAATATAACTTTTATGGACATTCTTATACCTTGTACAGGAATTGATGGTCTAACCGTATAATGACTCAAGTGCAGAGTGGGTTGTATTACGTATACATTATTTTGTAGGTCGTGTTTATCATAGTGACAAAGTTTGACCTATAAAGAGTCTAGGATGACCTTGACCTTTGCCTTAGCATGTGACTTATCTTCAGGTGTACAGATGATGTATGCATTTGGATTTGTCTTCATCAAAACCCCCAAGAAAGAGGCTTTGATTTACTTTGCTGCATCTTTAACGCTCAAATTCTAAAACATTCTAAGGGTTTCAATATCTCAAATGACCTTGATTGCGACCTATTTGACATAACCATATTTTCTAAGCATCGCCAAACATACCCCAATGAACTTAGCATCCTGAAAAAACATGATTTTGACAACATCATCACTGTGTCTCATATAATTCTAACGTTATGAGAATTTTAAGGAGTTTTGGCATTTCGGCAGTAATTTTGGCAGCCATATTGGATTTTGGTGTAATTATGATTAATTGATCATCCAATAGTTGTACTGTATTTGTATAGTCTTGCTACATGATGTGCTCTATCATGAAGTCGAAGTAATATTAAGTAATAATAAGTAATCATCATGAAAACACCAGAATTGGAATCCGTGACCACAAAAACCTATATCCAGACACCAATATCGTCGTTCTATGTCAACTAGCTCCTAAATTATGGCATTTTTAGCATTTCAGCAGTCATTTTGGCAGCCATATTGGATTGTTCTGCAATAAGAACTCAACTAATCTTGATGAAAACCTCAGAAATACATTCCTTGCCCAAAAAAGCTGTCTAGACCCCAAGATCACTTTCCTAAGTCAATTCATTCAGAAGTTATGTCTTTCTAGCATTTCTTAGATTCTGAAAAAGGCAAGCGGGTTTGAAGTCCACACTGTGACATTAGTCTCGATCATCCTACCTCTCACTAGTCTCGTGAGATCACTGCTGATCTCGCGTGTCTTCTAAAATACAGCCATTTTGACATATACATGCGTTTGTCTCATTCTCTCATAACATATTACTGTTACAAGTGTATAACACAACATGATGTCAGAAGTTTACCGTCAGTACGTGCCTGAGTAAGTGAACGTTACGATAAGCTGCTGCTGCTTCGCTGTCACTGCTTCGCTGAACTTTGATTGATTGAACAATACCGCTTCGCTACTAACGCTTCGCTAGTGCTGCTACGCTACTTCACATGTGCTACTGCCAATGACTTGTCGCTTTGCCTACTGAACTTTTGGAGATGGCGCAGTCATTCCACGTATCTCCGCCTGATCCCTTTGTGTTCACAAAGCCCAACGAGTGGCCAAAGTGGATTAGGCGTTTTGAGCGGTTTCGGCTGGCTTCTGCTCTGAATGAGAAGAGTGAAGCCATGCAGGTGAACGCATTGGTTTACACCATGGGCGATGAAGCCGATGATATTATGGCCGGCTTTGGCTTAACAGCTGAAGAAAGGGAGCGGTATGAGGTGGTGAAGTCAAAGTTTGATTCACACTTCATAGTTCGTCGGAACACGATTTTCGAGCGGGCTAAGTTTAACCGAAGATGTCAGGAGGAGGGGGAGATGGTGGACGCCTTCATCACGGCTCTCTTCTGCCTGGCCGAGTTCTGCGATTACGGTCAATTGAACGACGAGATGATAAGAGACAGGATTGTCGTGGGAATCAGAGACACGACGCTCTCGCTGAAACTTCAGCTAGACGCTGAGCTTACGCTGAAGCGAGCAATCGACATGGCACGTCAGAATGAGGCGGCCAAGCGAGAGCAGGCGATGCTTCGCAACTTTGCTTCCTCTTCAACAAGGACGAGTGTGGACTTCGTCAAGTCAAAGAAGAAAGTTAGCGGCGGCACGAGACAGAAGACCAACAGGCCTCAAGGAGGTCAGACGCAGGCCACGACCACGAAGACGTCGCGCAAGTGCGAGTTCTGTGGACGGTCGTCTCATCAGAGAGCAGTCTGTCCGGCGAGAGAAGCCACATGCTTCAGGTGCCACCGCAGTGGTCATTTTTCAACTGTATGTAGGTCATCAAAGGCCGTCGATACAGTCAGCCGAGACGACGAGGAGGGGTATTCCTTCCTTGAAGAGGTGACGAAAGGTGATCAGCCGTGGTCATCAACGATCAGCCTCGAGGTGATGAAGACGAAACAACGAGTTGACGTGTGCTTCAAGCTCGACACGGGTGCAGACGTCACTGTGATTTCGGCTGCCGACTACAGACGGGCAGGAAGTCCATCTCTGGAGATGACGTCGAAGACGCTGGTGGGCACGAACGACATGGTTCTAAAAGCCCAGGGCAAGTTCGTCGGCAAGCTGTCGCGTGACGGCTCAGTAGTCGATGAGGACATTTACGTCATCAGTGGCCAACGACGGTCACTTCTCAGTCGACGTGTTTGCCAGATGCTCGATCTCGTACGACGTGTGGCGGTCGACTCGGTCGAAGCGGCCGACGTTATAAGACAAGACAACCCGAAATTGTTTGTAGGGTTGGGTCGCATGCGTGGCGACTACAACATCCAGTTACGCGAGGGGGCGGTCCCATTTGCGTTGTCGACGCCGCGACGGGTGTCGATTCCTCTGCTCGAGACGGTTAGACAGGAGCTGCAGAGAATGGAAGACACAGGTGTCATCAGGCGAGTCGAGGCGCCCACAGACTGGTGCGCCGGCATGGTAGTGGTAGCCAAACCGAAGGCAACTACTACGTCGTCAGATGGAGTCGTGACGCACAAAGTGCGTATCTGTGTCGACCTGACACATCTCAACGAGAGTGTCAGACGTGAAAAGCATGATCTGCCCTCAGTCGACCAGACGCTTGGCCGACTGGCTAGGGCGAAAGTTTTCACAAAGTTGGATGCCAACTCGGGGTTTTGGCAAATTCCCCTGTCGCCAAACTGTCAGGAGCTGACGACGTTCATAACGCCGTTTGGGCGGTATTGCTTCAGAAGGCTACCGTTCGGCATAACGTCAGCCCCTGAGCACTTCCAGAAGCGCATGAGTGCGGTTCTTGACGGCTTGAGCGGGGTGTTGTGTATGATGGATGATATCGTCATCTTTGGCGCGTCATCAGAGGAGCACGACACACGAGTGCGGGCAGTATTCAAGCGACTGGCCGACAACGGAGTGACTTTGAACTTTGCTAAATGCGAGTTCAGCAAATCAAGCATCACCTACCTGGGTCACGTCGTGACGGCTGAAGGCATCAAGGCTGATCCTGCCAAGGTAAAGGCCATCACAGAGATGGGTCAGCCTACAGATGTAGGCCACATATGACGTTTCCTCGGCATGGCGAATCAGCTGGGAAAGTTCTCGCCTACGCTGTCATCAGTTACGCAGCCGTTGCGTGATTTGCTACAGAAGGACAGGCAGTGGTTCTGGGGGCCGAGTCAGCAGACGGCTTTCGACGCGGTAAAGGCCGAACTCAGTGCGACGCCAGTGCTGGCGCTATATGACCCGAACAGGACGACGACGACGGTGTCAGCAGATGCGTCATCGTTCGGTCTTGGCGCTGTCCTGCTACAAAGGATCGATGGTACGAACAGGCCAGTGGCGTACGTTTCTCGGGCGATGACGCCGACTGAACAACGATACTCTCAAATCGACAAGGAAGCTCTTGCGACAACGTGGTCACTGGAGCGCTTCCACGATTACCTGTTCGGTATGGAGTTTCATGTAGAGACAGATCACAAGCCGCTTGTGACACTCTTAACCTCGAAGAAGAACTTGGATGAGCTGACTCCACGGATTCAACGCTATCGTATGCGCCTGATGCGTTATACGTACACGATCGAGCACGTGCCGGGGAAGGAGCTGATTACAGCCGATGCTCTGTCGCGAGCCCCGCACGTGAGAGAGCTGACCATCTCGGAACTCCAGTTCGCGGATGAAGTGGCAGCTCACGAAGATTTCGTCGTGGGACAGATCCCGGCGACGGAGAGACGTCTCCAGGAGATCAAGGAACAGCAACAGCGTGACGAGATCTGCAGCCAGGTTCTGCGCTACTGTGCTGAGGGCTGGCCAAGCCACTGTTCTCTGCCGTCGATTCTGAGACCGTACTGGCAGTGTCAACAAGAGCTTACGGTCCACAACGGCATCTTACTCAAGGGAGTACGTCTCGTCATCCCGGTCTCTATGAGACTGGAGATGATAGATCGACTACACGAGGGACACCAGGGAGTAGTCAAGTGTAGGGCGCGAGCACAGGCCTCAGTGTGGTGGCCTGGACTGAGTCGACAACTCGAGGAAGTTGTGAAGAACTGCACGACGTGTGCAAGGGAGAGGCGAAACCCCTCTGAACCGATGATCGCGTCGGAATGTCATCTGCGGCCGTGGCAGAAGGTCGGGACGGACATGTTCTTCTTCAGGCGGTCGACCTACTTGTTAGTAGTCGACTACTGTTCCAGCTACGTCGAAGTAGCCAGGCTGGAGACAACAGATTCGTCATCAGTTATTCTTCATCTGAAGTCGATCTTCGCCCGGCATGGCATTCCGGAGACCGTGATCTCCGACAACGGGCCGCAGTATTCATCATTTGAGTTTGCGCAATTCGCGAGAGCGCAGGGCTTTGAACACATCACGAGCAGCCCTCGCTTTCCTCAAAGTAACGGCAAGTCTGAGCGCGCCGTCCAGACTGTCAAGAATCTACTAAAGAAGGCGGTCGACCCGTACGATGCCTTGTTGGCGTACAGATCGACAGCACTAGAGTGCGGCTATTCGCCTGCTGAACTAAGCATGGGCTGACAGCTGCGCACGTTAGTGCCAACGGTGCCTGCGACTCTTCTGCCCCGCTGGGATGAGCCGAGGGGAGAGAGAGAGCGAAGAGAGCTGATGCATCAGAAGAAGAAAGACGCGTACGACCGATATCATCGCGCGCGACCACTTTCTACTCTTCGGGCCGGCGACCCAGTCTGGGTCAAAGACGCGAACGTCAACGGCACGGTGGTGGGTCCGGCACACACACCTCGGTCGTATGTAGTGCGAACGCCGACGTCCTGCCTAAGAAGAAATCGGCGACATCTGCAGCCGACTCCTAACGTGACGGCTGACGAGCGAGCAGACGACGCCGACCCGTCATCTACCGAGATGACGACGACACCGGTTGCGCTTCGTATGCGCGAGCCGAGACCAGTGTCACCTCCAGCGGTCACAGCTCCCACTGGAGTGGTGACACGTTCTGGGAGAGTGGTGATTCCACCGCGACGGCTGGACCTATAGTTGAGAGTTGTCTCCAAGCACTCATTGAACTTGGAAGGGAGATGTGACGTTAGTCTCGATCATCCTACCTCTCACTAGTCTCGTGAGATCACTGCTGATCTCGCGTGTCTTCTAAAATACAGCCATTTTGACATATACATGCGTTTGTCTCATTCTCTCATAACATATTACTGTTACAAGTGTATAACACAACACACACCCAGTGGATTTTGTTACTAGATGACATGGCCTAATCAAAAATGCAAAGAAATTATTTTAGGGAGACAACAAGGTTTTGGGAAAATATGGGGTTCTGCTGCTGGACTATTACTAAACTCACCAATGAATATCTATCGAAAACACTTGAATGGATTGATACAGATTTGTAATCAGTTCTATTTATATCAAATTATCTATTGATGGTTCTGCTAGAGAGTTAATGTTTTTATGTGTTCTTATTACAGTGCGCAGTTTTTGTCATACATTTTAGATTAAAGTAAATTATCATGGAAGCAGCTGCTTACATGGTTACCAACATAACCATGTTAAAAATTACTTCTAAAATTTTGTGCTTGTCTCATTTAAAAAATCATCTTGTATCCACTGTGAAATGCTAGTTCATTTAATAAAAATGTTATATAAATTTTGATGAAATTGTAAGACAAACTACTGTGTTAGTTTTGACAGACTGAAGTCATAATTTGGCAAGAAATAATAGAAGTCATTGTGCACTGTATACTATAGTGGAACTTCACTGTATCGTTACCTGGGTTTCACTGTGTAGCATAAACCTACTCAGTCTTCACACCTTCGCATGTTTCCCGATTTAATAATAAAAGTAGGTTCTTTCAATGATTGTTGCAAAACTACACATTCAATTATTATCAAGGTAGTTGTATGTTTCACTTTCAGACTGTACGGGGAAGGAACTGGGATTACATTCAGCTCGTGGTTTATTCTCGCGTTCCCGAACATGTTGATCATGCTGGTGATAGCCTGGGCATGGCTAGTCATTCTCTACATGGGCGTCAGGTATGTCGTTCATAAACTCCCATCGAGAAGATCCTTAAAGGTAGGCAATCCATTCAGTGTTATTGTACAATCATTTCATACAACATAAACTATTCCTATTACAACATATTGACAGATCAAATGTGTTGTAACAAGCCATTTGTATTGTTGAAATTTGAATGTTTGAGGAGGAAAGAGCATCAGGGCTGATTGTTAACAAGATAGCTATGTGCCTCAGGTGGCACATCATTACTCCCCTGCTGTGTCATAAACATTCTTGGAAGTATCTCAGCTCACTATTCGGGGATTTTAGTGACAACTGTGCAATTTTTGGAAACACTGAACTATAGAATTCAAAAGTTGATCAACTGTATTTGGGCAGTAAGAATATTAATAAAATATATGTATATTTTTTATACTGTATAACACGATTTTGCAATGAAAACAACCAGATAAACTTGTGTAGCAAGACACCCACAACGGATGGTTGCCCAAGCCAGGCCCTACTGTCTAGTATTGGATGCACTAGTGGTTGACATACTGTGTGGTGTTGCAGTGAGTTCTGGAGCACAAATTCGGAGGTGGAGAATGAGAGGACAAAGGCTGCGGCAGCTGTCATCAATGAGGAGTATCAGAAGATTGGTCCATTAAGGTACAGTAGCATACTTGCATGTTCACTTTGTGTGTGCTAACAACAATGACCAAAAATACCCCAGATGGCGCTAGATACCCACAACCACAGAAGACAGTTTCTCAAAATATTGGTAGTGATGTTTGCTATCATGTAAATTTTAGCATTCTGTAATGCAAGTACAAACCCTGATATCAATAAAATCTCTTAACCCACTGGGAATTTCGGAAAAATAAAAGGCATTATTTATTAAATAAAGAAATCATAGATGAACCACTGAACATTTGGTGCCTGAGATGGAAACCATCTAGAAGGAAAACGTTAACATACAGACACATACCCTCATACAGACACATACTCTCATACAGACACACCCTCATACACACATATATCATCATACAGACACATACCCTCATACAGACACATACCCTCATACAAACACATACTCTTATACATACACATATGCTAGCTCAATTATAAGTGCATGCATGCACTGTGTTCATGTGTTTCATCATCTGTACATGTACATACACACATACATGTATGCATGCATGTGTGTACAGACGTGTGTGTGCACAAATTTCTGAACAGGTGTGTGTATGTGTACAGGTTTGCACACACATGTGTGTACATGTGTTTATACAGGTATGTGTGTACAGGTTTGTACATATGTGTGTGTACTGGATACAGTTGTGTGTGTACTGTGCACAGGTGGGTATGTACTGTGTACAGGTGTATGTGTACAGGTGTGTGTCTACTGTGTACAGGTGTGTGTATACAGGTGTGTGTACTAGTGTGTGTACTGTGTACAGGTGTGTGAATACAGGTGTATGTGTGTGTACAGGTGCATGTGTACAGGTGTATCCATACACTGTGGGTAACTACTTGATCAGTGACAAGATGCTGGAGCTTGTGAAGCAGCTTACAGCTGATGGCTGTGTTTCAGCTTTGCCGAAAAGGCGGTGGCGGGACATTTCATCATCCTTGCCATCCTGTGGCTGACAAGGGATCCTCAAGTGGTGCCTGGGTGGTCGAATTTTCTCGGAGAGGAGACAAAAAGGTCAGTACATATGTGAACGATGAAACACACGTGAATATAAAATTATGTTAATGATTCTAAAAGCGATTATTAATTAATTAATTTTGTGTTAAATATGATTTTTAGATTACATTTGTGATGTAATCACCATAGAATGTGATGAAATAGCTGTTAGAGCATTGAGCTGTCGATCGAGAGATTCCTGGTTTGAACCTTATGCTGCTCCAGTTCACTCAACGCTGCTCCAGTTCACTCTACGCTGCTCCAGTTCACTGTATGCTGCTCCAGTTCACTCTGCGCTGCTCCAGTTCACTCTGCACTGCTCCAGTTCACTCTATGCTGCTCCAGTTCACTCTATGTACCTGGCTGTAGACAGTGATGGATATTTATGTATGAATTGTCTTTGCACAGTAATTGCAGCATGGCTGAGTACTTTCCATAGAAGTCGTGATGGTGTTCAAATGAACAGATCTGTGAGGGGTGAAGTGTAAGACAATGTGAGCAGAGTCAAGGACTGATACAGCACTATATAAGAACTGACAATTATTGTTTATTGTTCAATCTTCTGTTGTAGTTATGTGACTGACGCGTCTGTAGGAATCACAGTCGCTGCAATGCTCTTCATGTTTCCCTCACGCAGACCAAACTTCCTCTTTTTCCGTAGCAAAGATGGTACGTTTTTGACACTTTAATGTTTAGGGATGGTCTCATGACTTCACAAAGTGCCAGAAAACAAAGAGCAAAGCATTATGGGTATGGATTTGGTCATTAACACGTATTGCGGAGGAAATAAATTGATAGAGTGGTGCCATTATTGAGTGGAACATATATTAATGTACATTGATGCTATTGTATATATCAGAACCAAGCAACATGACAGGTACTATCTTGGCAACCTTTCATTTTTCTGGACTCAGTGAACTTTAGAGACCACCCGTTATATCTACAATATCTTATGGTTTTTCTTGTAAAATTACTTTGTCTAGGCAAATGTCACGACTGCCAAAATGTGTTTTAATACTGAACTACAATTTGATAATATAATGTCATCATTCTCTGTTGAATGTATCAAATTTAATATCATATTTTATAGAACTGGTTTACACCCACCATTTAGCAACAGACTAAGATTAAATATTACCACCATTATACCATTTTAAAGTTTTTCTTTTTTCCCAGTTCATTTCTGCTGTTGCCAATTATGCCTCAGTGGCACCACCTGGTGAATGCATCAACATTTAATTTGTCCACTGAAAAAGTACACAACTCTAAATAACGCCTTTCATGGGTTTTTCAAATGCTTCACTTATTGGGAGATCAGAGGCACATGTTCCAAAGTCAGCAGATGCTGAAGTGATGTAATTTTTCATGTGGTAATGATATGCCCATCGTGTGAAAGCCTGACCCGGATAAACTATGTCTACAGATAAATTATCGCCAGCTGTTCACGAATATATACTGAGCAACAATGTAAATATTTATCAACTGAAAATGATCTAATGATTTTTGTTAATTAAAATCAAGATGTTAACTTAGTTATTGTGTAATATATTATATAATATGTTTTTATGATGAAACTTATTACATTATATGTCAGTAGGTAAATTAATTTCTGACACTGGGTGACTCCCTTTCCTGATATCTTTTTAAACTAGGAAGATGGTGCTGCCACCTAACGAGTGTAGTTGCAAATGTTGCCCACCGGTGGATGATGAAGCACCATTTATTATTTATTTTACCTATCTAACCTTAATACAGTAACCTGAACACTGTGTATAGAAATTATAGTTATACACAGGCAGCCTTTCCATACTTCAGATGTTCATAATGTGTGTGTGAGAGTATGCATATGTATGTTATAGTTATTTGTGTTTAATTTTTTAACAAAAGTATTAAATCATTTCAATGCTATGATGGACACCATTGAACACTAATAGTGGTCCGATTCCACAGATGACTCCGTTCCATGTCCGGCCCCAGCGCTACTTGACTGGCAAACGGTCCACCAGAAGATGCAGTGGAACGTACTCCTCATTCTGGGTGGGGGGTTCGCCTTAGCCGAATCATGCAAGGTAAGATTTCTAATATTTATTTAAAAATTAAAAAGATAAATTTTATTGCCGGATCACCTCATTGTAACCAGAAATCATATAACTGGATCTAACAGCATATGAATTAAAGCCAGCATTAAAAATATTGCTGTTTACATGCATCAGATGTGAGGGTCCAACCGCCACAAATGCCTTTTGCTGTTTACTTGCATCAAAGGTGAGGGGCCAACCGCCTATACCATGGTAAATGTTCTCAGTGGTATCACCATCTAGCAATCAAATACTAAGATAAAAACTATTTAATATCAGTGACCACATGTAAAAGTTCACAGCAGTATCGCCATCCAGCGATCACATACTAAGACAAGACTACTTAACATCAGTGATCACAACAAATATCTGAAATACAGTTCAATAAAAACAATGTAGCACCTCACTAATTTGGTATGACTGGCACACCATATGACAGGCATCATAAATCATTTAAACACAGTTGTATATAAAACTAATAAATATAAAGTACAAACTATTAACCTGACTTATATAAAGAGGAGGCGTAGAGCAGGTGGAGGTTTGAAAATTCTCTCGTAAAAATGGACTGTCTTAGTTGGCAGAGAAATTGAAGTGACTGAGCTAGCTGTACTTCCCAGCATGCTCTTGCTGGACCAGTCCATTTGTTCGGGGAAGACAGGTTACTCCCTAGCATCTACATAAAGATCATTCTAATAAATTACAACTTCGCATTTATGTATTATAATAGAGAGCGAGTTAACTGTCTACCCATGTTTGGCTGCAGCTTGTTTGATGCAACAATACCAACACTTGGCAACAGTTGTAAAGTTTGAGAAAGGGCAAATGTTATTGCCGGATTACCTCATGGTAACCAGAAATCATATAACTGGATCTATGCATTATAATAACAGCATATGAATTAAAGCCAGCATTAAAAATATTGCTGTTTACATGCATCAAAGGTGAGGGGCCAACCACCACAGGCACTGTTCTGTGTGAATAGTGTCCCCTGTTGCAGAAGTTGATATATGTTGCTATTTGCCTGTTGTTACTGTTGTAGGAGTTGATATATGTTGGTATTTGCCTGTTGTTACTGTTGTAGGAGTTGATATATGTTGGTATTTGCCTGTTGTTACTGTTGTAGGAGTTGATATATGTTGCTATTTGCCTGTTGTTACTGTTGTAGGAGTTGATATATGTTGCTATTTGCCTGTTGTTACTGTTGTAGGAGTTGATATATGTTGCTATTTGCCTGTTGTTACTGTTGCAGGAGTTGATATATGTTGGTATTTGCCTGTTGTTACTGTTGCAGGAGTTGATATATGTTGGTATTTGCCTGCTTTTACTGTTGCAGGAGTTGATATATGTTGGTATTTGCCTGCTTTTACTGTTGCAGCAGTCAATATCAGTTGACATTTGCCTGTTGTTACTGTTGCAGGATTTGATATATGTTGGTATTTGCCTGTTGTTACTGTTGCAGGAGTAGATATATGTTGGTATTTGCCTGTTGTTACTGTTGCAGGAGTTGATATATGTTGGTATTTGCCTGATTTTACTGTTGCAGGAGTCGATATCTGTTGATATTTGCTTGTGGTGTCTGTTGCAGGAGTCTGGCCTGTCAGTGCTCATTGGGCAGGTGTTGAGTGGGTTTGGGAGCATGCCCTCGTACCTCATCGTCTTCTTCCTCTGTCTCATCACGTCTATCTTCACCCAAGTCACCACCAACACCGGCACCATCACTATCTTCCTTCCCATCCTCGCAGAGATGGTATGCTACCTTCCTACCACCCATCCAAAGCCAACTTGTGTATTTTACTCATGCTATTGTGTACAGTAGAACCCCTCTAAGATGGCCATCCAAAGCCAAACTACTCAATTGTATTTAGTTAGGCCAGGTGAAAACTCAGCAAGAAATGGCAAAGTTTCACTGGCACTATATATATATATAAATATATATATATATATATATAAACAAATCGATTCACACTTTTTTAATGGTTTTTTTTTAAACTTTGCATTTATATGGTAAAGCGACTATAACGTATGCACTAGACCTGAACATCAACGATTATGCTTTGCAATGTTGCAAAATGAGTTGTGTAGAGAGTTTTAATCTTTTACATACAGTACATCCATATTTATTTATTAGTGTACACAGCACAGCAAGGGAGAAACCCTAATACCTGTTTTTTCTTACATTTCTGCCTCGGAAAACCTGTGAATATTTCCCAGAGAACTTGAGATGGTGTTCGATTGAACAACTCTGCCAGGGAGTAAAGTGTAAAGCGAGCAGTCCTAAGGACGGGATACTGTGCTATGTAAAATGGAGGTACAAATAGTTTATAATCTATAGTAATTGTACACAAACTAGTATTACCCAGAATGCACAGAATTACCCAGAACCTGTTTTCCTTAGATTTGTGCCTCAGAAAATCTGTAATGCATGATGGTATGTACATACTATAATAATACCTAGACATTATAAATGAACTAGCATTACTGAAAATGCAATGTGTCTTCAGGCTGCCACACTGCGTATGAATCCATTGTACCTGATGGTACCAACGACACTTGCTTCGTCGTTCGCCTTCATGCTGCCTGTTGCTACGCCACCAAACACCATCGTCTTTGCTTATGGCAACCTCAGGATCAAGGACATGGTCAGTGCAGTTGCATATCTTCTTTTACCCCTTAATCCCTGCAGGGTTGGTGCCACACATCTATGTCTGTTCCTCTCTCTCAGTGATACTTCTCCCAAGCTTCTGCAGCTTCTTCCTACTCTTGGCCATTTATCTCTGCCTTTTCGAGATCTCTCTTGACACTGCTTCTGTAAAATTAATGTTAGTCTTCATCTTCTCCTTCTACCTTCATCACACTTTGATCCATCTTTCTTCACTCATTCTCTTATGTGTCCTGCCTGTCTCAGTATGTACACAACTACATTTGTTCTCATGTGTTTCATCATTCTAATCTCTTCTCTTAATCCCTCCATCTTCTCGTGTTGCATTACAATTACATGTTTGTATAATATAAAATCTACTATGATCAGTGCACCAGTCATAACATGCACATCATTGTGGGGTTCTAGGTTAATTTTTAAGATGAGGTTATTACCATCATTTAATGGGATATCAAATTTGTTTAGTTATATTAAAAGCCTTATGGAATTTCTATTTGACCTTTAAAATCTAAGAGCAGCCTTGTGGAATATGTATTTTAGCCAAATAAAATGGCATGTCCAGCCATATGGAATTTATAGAAACTTATTTCAGTTCATGAAATTGTCAAAGCGATCATGTGGAACATATATTTGGGCAGCTTCAAACTGAAAGAAGTAGTGTAACAAATGTGTCATATTCCTGATGGGTAAGGCGTTATTACTATATTATTGTCTGTGTTTTCAGGTAATCTCTGGTGCGGTGATGAATATTTTGTGCCTCGTGGTTCTACAAGTGTGCATTAACACGTGGACGTACGCCTATCTTGGTCTCGGAGAGTATCCCTCTTGGGCACCAAACAGCATTGCAAACATCTCCACTACAGCCTTTCCACGTGCTGCAGGGGCATTGAATGTCACCCTCATTCCCTACTCGAACTGAACACGTTCACACATGAGATGTATGCTTGCATTTCTTCGGTGATCAACTTTCTCAAATTCTGAACTCTTCAGAAAGATTGAAGAAATCATATGCATTATTGGACCTGCACAGTTGCGGGTGTACGTGGCGGGAATGAATTGTCAAATGGTTGACATTGCTACTGCTGTTTGTCTGGATATATTTGAGTTTCATGTTCCTGCCAGAGAATATCAGCAACAGATTTTGCAAATCCTGAACGTAGAATTTATATTTTTATGTACTATAATCTTGCCATAATGTTCTTACCCTGATGGAAAGTAATCTCATTTTAAATTAATCAAACAGGTCAGGTTTTTCCTGCATCTAGGATATTACTTACGATCATGTTACCGGTGATATTTATATTTTCTGAATTCTGTTCTTACCATTTGTTTTTCATGAGAAGTGTTTGTGGAATCTACTGAATGAACATATTGAGCTTTGCCAGTTGCTGTGATATATTAATGTAAATAGTACATATGCTTAGAGGTTGACTATAATGCAAGTTGTGATCTGACTGATTATGGTGTTTACCTTTCTTGCTTACCAATGTTATGCCACGTTGAAAATTGGACAATTGTGTCTTTTTTATAATGAACAAACTGATTATGTGGAGTAAGTTTATCATCGCAATGCAGCTAATGTTATGATTACTTGGTGTGGGTATGTTCTTGAAATATTGGATATTGGTTCTTGTTTGAAATTTTGAAATACAAAATCTTAATTGTGATGCAGTAGGAGATATTTGTAATAGACTCAAGTGAACAATCTCAGTTATAAATCTCAATGGCATTGAATGTCAATAAAAATATACATGTTACTAACATAAAAAACAGCTAGCCTGGTAAATCATGGTTCTGGAAACATCAATATGTTTAAAGAAAACCCCTGCCGTATGGTGTACAATGTAGAGTATGAAAACTGTTCCAAATCCACTCCTCTGAGATGTTTAGGTGGAACAGCACTTAATGAAAAGAGACTTCAGTTGTTATCTTAGTAAGTTAAACAATGTGTTGCACCAGATTTTGTAGTAAAATAGCTGGATTCAGAAGATTTATCAACAAGCTAAGTGCAAGATTTTATTGTACATTAGTAGAAAACCACCACATTTATGTATGTTTCAGTATATTCATGATCGGGCATTTTAATCTAATTTATTCTATAAAATAAAAAAAAATAACAATCTCCACACCAGCAGTGTAATAATAGTGAGGGTGGTATAATCAGTGATTATTATTATTAATGCTGGTATGAAGGGTGCATGATGTGTATAATAATTTAGATAGTTTTTCTTCACCTTCCAAGTAAGTGCACATGCAAGTGTAGCAGCTGGTACCTGGCGTGCTGAGCAGGAGGTATTGGTTTGGGATGTATACAGTTGAACAAATGTACATTGAGGTGAACATATATATATACATATATAATGTAGATGCATGGTTATGTAATTATTAATTCAAGAGATAATGTATTATGTCGTTGTGCACAAGGTAAACAATGTAATATGGTGTGGTTATACATAATGAGTATCCTCACAAAGTATGGTGCTGCTAAACGGTTCTAGCACAAAGAAGATAGCCTAGTGAAAGCTCCTGTCTTTTCTCTTTGGTAGCGATCATTTAAAAATGTGCGCTACTCGAATTGTTTTAATGATCTGAAGATATGCAAAGAAACAAGAAGAGATAATTCGTAATATCGTGGTGCTTTTTAAAGAAGTGAACATTCAAACAAAATAATCTGTTAAATGTGTTCTCTGAGTGCGCCATTGCACATAAAGCCATGTTTGACAGGTCTATGAAGAGAAATGTTAGTAGAGATTATAAGTGACCTTGTCCTGGTTAAACTTTTACACAATATCTGTCTCCAGGACGTTATCCCATTCCAGCAGTGCAGCTGGCTGGTTCATTGCCTCTCCGCAAAGTGCAACAACACGGACGCTGGTTCTAATTGTTCGCAGATGCGATCACTTTGTCGTTCTGATATGTGTGCGTGTTCTGGGAAGAATGTTCCATTGTGACATTCCTTGGCTCCTTTTCTTCATCCAGTTTCTGGTTTCATTTATTCAGATTCTTCTTATCCGATTGTTTTTTCATTGTTGGATATCACAATGACAAATCATGCTTGATCTCCAACCGTGTAATTTTGAGACAAAATTGGTTATGTTTTCAAAAATTAACTGTTCATTATTACATGCTATTTACACAATTCGTACAACATCATTTGATGTATGTATACAACAATATGAATTATATTTACATACATATAAACAACGATATTATATATACATATTATTTGAGATATGTGCTGAATATGTAATGTTGCATACATAAAGATATTGATAATATACATATTCTTCAAGTTCATATTCAGCCGATAGCAATTTCTGTTAGTACATCCTTCTGACTGACAAGTTTAAATACTTATTGTTGCAAATGTCAGCGGTGTGAGGCAATTAACGTTTAGTCAGGCTGGTGTCCTGGGGTTGGTTGGGGGCCGGTCCCGGTGTAGGACGTTCAGCACCCCCACCCCGTTCAAAACCCCGTTCAAAACTTTCCACGTAACTTAAACAACCATGGAGAGTTGTCACTGACCACCTAATTTGCCGTCAGGTCAGTAACTTTTTGGAGTTACTGGTCCGTGTGACCGCCTACTTTTTGGGGGATATTATGCAACATTCTTCAGCAGTACGCATCAACTGGTTACCTGAAGACGCTATTTAAAAAAAATATTTTTTGCTCGATATTGCTCAATTTATTTTAACGTGAAACGCAACGCCCACGGAGCGGGCACGTTACAATGGTTGTTATAGTAAAAAAGCACCCGAAACGAACGTACGGTAATTTACTTGTTTTAGTAAATCAAAATGAGGCACCACCACTGGCGCCGCCATCGTCATATCCACACGGGCTATGCCTTTCGAATCTGTTTGAGAAAAGCCGCCATTACCAAAATCTGCTGGGCAAAGTACAACTGTGCATTTCTTTCAATATTATTGATGCTTTGTACAGTTTTATTATATAATAGCGACATCGTATGTTAATAAAAAGTATAAAAACAAACAAAACAGTTTTAAAACGCAGAGAAAATGTGTAGAACTTCTAAAATATGCAATGAACATGTATTTAATGCGGAGCGGGCGCAACATGCGGTTATATTTTGACAGTGTGTGGAGAAAATCGTTAGGAAATTATTCGCATGTTAACCGTATGCAGACAAATGTTGGGAGGAACGTGAAATCAGGTTTGTGAACGATCAACAACTGTGATCGCAAGTCTTCTGTAGAACGGAAGTTTTGGTCGCGATTCCATGTTATGTTGGTGACATGTCCTAAACATTACTAGCTTCCCAAATGAGGTAGCAAGTAGTATTTTTTGTATCTGAAATCTTCGGAAAAACGCCTTGTTCAGTTGTTGTGTGGTACGGTATTAGCTGATGTTTCGTGGTGTTCTTGAGGTCGGTCACATGATCGACTAGTTGATTGACGGGTGTCATACATACAGGCATTTTGCAAGAGCTAGAGATATTAGATTTTGACTAAACTCGACCAGCATGTCAATGAGATGATAATAACAGCAGGTGAGAAGTTTAGGAAACTTTATAGGTCACGTTTTCTTGTAATCACACAAAACATTAACATGGTCGCAAATGGGAAAACTGACAGTGTGCTGACCCCTTAAAGCGAGGTTGTCTGTTCTGTTATTTCGAATAAACCAGGATGCTAATAATTACTAAACAATTCGCTGAATGGGTTGTCTTGAATGTGGAACAATGCGAACGCGCCAAACATGAAAGCGGTTAACTCAGCCGGCATCCGCGACATTGCAAATATAGCGTGTTTAGAATCTGCATTTCTTAAAAAATTGAACATTTCGCGGTCGTAATGTTTCAGCTGCAAACACCTTTTCGGGTTTATTAAAACAAAAATTTGCCAGTACACACACACACACACACACACACACACACACACACACACACACACACACACACACACACACACACACACACACACACACACACACACACAAACACACACGCATACACATTCAAATTCAAGTATTAAGAACATCATATAAAAAAATGAGGAATGGACAGATAACCTCGGCGTAATCTTGTGTTTTGACCGGTTTACTTACAACCAAGAAGGCTTTCACAGTTCCAGACGGGCCGACGTGTTCGTCAAGCTGCAACTATTATCAACTGTGATTAAAATTACAGAATCTGATCATGTTGTCGTAAAATCGTATTTTGGGCAATGAATTCAAATTAAACATATAACGGTCCAGTTATATAAGATAACTGTAGCACATTTGGTCAGCTAAGATGTTAGAATTGGTGTAGTTTATAAATATATTGATGTGTTGTGCGCGCCATTTGGCATGCAAGGGCGCCTCCTGGAACGCGTTACGGGCAAAATCTGTCGTTGCCCCGTAAACGTAATAAACGCTAGTCAAACAAGGTTTGAGATGTTATCTATATAGACGATCTATATATTGTAACGCGACGCGAAATGTGCATGAAAGTTTCGGCACGAGTATGACGACCTGTGGATGCACCTCACAATAGCCTGAGTTGCCCTTGTGAGATCTTCTGGACAGATCTCCCTTTCAAAACGGTCATGCTGCTGATCGGTGGCTTTCTGTCCCTTTTACTTTGATGTAACAACAGAACTTGATCTGAATGGCAATTTTCCTCTGAGTGGCAGTCCAAGAAGAATATTTTTTGATTAGCTGATCAAGTGAAGAAGGCGATGTCATTATCCCAACCGCACGAAACCATCGATCGTTCCGAAGTTGGTTGTCGCGCAGTCTGGCCCCTCGAAGCATCATCGGCAGGATTCTCCTTCCCCGGGACATGTCTCCACTGTTCTGGTTTTGAAGAATCCCTGTTTGTCACATACGTTTTGAATCGTCGTGTCTCATTCCGTATGTACTTCAGAGTTATTTTGGAGTCTGTCCAGAAGACAACCTTTGCAATACGTAAATCAATCTCCCTCCTGATGAGACCATCCATCCTCGCGGCTACGACTGCTGCCTGCAGTTCTAACCTCGGCACAGTAACACATGGGTTGGACGCTGTCCACTCTTTGCCATGGCGAAGGAGCATTCAATTTAGCCATCTTCATCCACCTTCCGCAAATAGGACACCGTTCCATATCCTATTTCCGATGCGTTAGCAAAGAGATGAAATGAAGTTCAATGTGAACGGACCCTTTTCATCTCCTTCCAAGTTACCTAGGATTGCTTTCCACTGCTCCCATTCTTTAAGCAGTTCTCCAGGCAACTCGTTGTCCCAACCAACTTTCAACTTATACTCATCTGAAGAACTCTCTTTGCCACGAGTGTTACCGGTCCCACCATTCCAATGGGTCATAAAGGGAACTTACTGCCGAGAGACATCCTCTACGCGTGTTTGCATCGTCCATGCTAGTGACTGTAATCCAGAGGGTGTCGGTTTCGATGTCCCATCTCACCCCTAGGGCTCTTTCAGTGGGCAAATGTTCAAGGTCGAGGTTTTTGCAGTCGGCTGCCCGTTCAGGTTCAGGTAGTGCGGCCAACACCTTCTTCGAGTTTCACAGAAATTTTTTCAATATAAGTCCTGCTTTTTGTAGCATCCTCACCAGCTGCATAGACAAGTTGATGGCTGTCTCGGCCGTTGGAAACGACTTCAGCAAATCATCGACATACAAGTTCCGTTGTACGGCTTCTGCTACTCGTGGGTCAAAGTCTCCTTTGTTGTCCATAGCCGTCTCAATCCATACGTGCACGAACTTGGGCTGTCTGTAGCACCAAATATATGGCGTGTCAACTGATAGGTTGCGGGGGCTTCTTCGAATCCATCTCTCCATCATAGGAACCTCAGAGCATCACAGTCGTGTTTAGGCGCCCTGAACTGATGAAACATCGCTTCGATGTCAGCAACTACTGCAACTTTATCCTTCCGGAATCTCAGGAGCACTTCCACGAGACTGTTATTAAGATCGGGACCCTGCATCAACTCCTGGTTCAGCGAAGTCCCTCTATATAGCGATGCCGCGTCATAGACAACACGGACCTTTCCGGGCTTATTTGAACTCTAAACTCCATGATGTGGTAGATACCACGTCCTTGGGCTGGTTTGAGCAGCTTCTTCATCGGACAGTAATCTCGCGTAGCCCTTAGTGATTGCCTTGCAGTACTTTTTTTGTAAACTCTGACTTCTGTTTGAAGCGTTTGCCCGGAAGATCGAGTCTCTTCTTTGCCACAGCCTTGTTGTTTGGCAATGCGGGGAGTTAATTTTTCCAAAGCAGGCCAATCTCGTACTGACCAATTTCGTATTCTTGTGCAACGCTCTTTTGTCCTCCATAGACATGGTCTTACAGTCATCGCTCTCGAACCCATGTTTCTCCAACTGCCAGAGCCGCTCCACTGACTTTTCTAAGGTCATTTCGCTTGAACGGATAGCATCACCACCCGGAACATCTGTTGGATCTATGTTGTAGTGGTCACAATTCGGTGAGAAGAAATATCTTTTTTGTCAAGAAGTTGACGGTAACATCATATACCGAGTCATAGTGGGTTGGTCTAGCAACGCACCAGGCCAGCAGCGTCCTTAAAGCATACGGTTGAATATTTGGGTCATCGCCATGGCAGCTTTTCAAAGCTGCGTGTGCCCGTGGTACATCCTCGCCGATGAGTATGGACACCGTGTCCTCTTCAACGTCTGTTTGCAAGTCTAGCCCCTCTAGGTGTGACCATTCTGAAAGGTCCAGTGCGTTCGGCCTATAAGGAGCATCAATATGCAGATCTTTCACGACGTGTGCTCGTCTCACGGGAATCAGTGGAGTGGGCCACGGCAACGGGAGACAGACTACATCCAAAGACCGTTACCTTTTGGTTTTGGCCTTTTGCTAGGATCGTGTTGACGCTGATAACTTCAGGTGTTCCCTGAACATCTAATTTCGTGGCTACCGACTGTGTAACTAGAGTCGTACTAGCTCCCGAATCCAGAATATCAAGTGTCGTAATAGAGTTTCCATTTCCCGCTATTATGCGAAGTGGAATCACTTTCAAGAGAACAAACTGCTTTGGCTTTGTTGCTACAACTGATCCGACCTACATTTGCGGCAGCGCCTGCACCTTGGCTTTGTCAAACGATTTTCGTTGGGTCTGTTTCGGAATTGTCAGAGAAGGGTGTAGCAGCTGATGGTGCATCTTGTTGCATCACTTCTCAGGGCAATTCTGCTTGTGTTCGCAGTCCCTACTGTAATGCCTTCCAAGGCAGCAGAAGCATAGGTTATGGTTCCGCACGAACTTCTTCCGGAATTCCAGTGTCCTACTTTTAACGTGACGCATGATACCCGTCATACTGCTTCTCCTTGCCATTCATACCTTCCACACCTTTGGCAACTTGGGTGGAACGTGTAGATACCCTGTTGAAGGTAGTACGGACATATGCACCTTTCTTGAAGTCATTACATTTCCTGCCAGGAGGCTTACTGGAATTGCTGCTACCGGTCGACCGAATGGCGAAGACTGCATGATTTAGCGCTGTGGCTAAATTCTTAATTAATCGCACCATGTCCTCAAGCTTTGGGATCTGCCCTGTGCTTACAAGATCTATGTTCTACGCGTCGGGAGAAGGATTTCAGAGGCACCGCTCTCCTTTGATTCGAAGTACCCGATGATCATCCCCAAGAATCATCACGTGGCGACCTTATTGATAACTAACTTTCACCAAGCGTCAGCCCATGCTGGTCAAGAACATGTTCTTGTTAGACTGCGAGAACAGTTCTGGATCCCGAAGGCAAGATCTGCAGTACGTCGTGCTCTCCGGTCCTGCATTGGATGTCGGTAGCGCCACGCTATGAAGATGACGCAGAGGATGCCTGACCTACCTGGGATGAAAGTCACTCCTTATGAGCCCCCCTCCACAAGAACCGTAGTGGACTACTTCGGACCTATGCTGATCAAAAGATGACGATCCATTGCAATACGATGGGGCGCTTTGCTTACCTGCATGAACGTAAGGGCAATACACATCGAAGTCGCCGAGTCACTGGACACCAGCTCGTTCATCAATGCCCTTTGTCGCTTCATTGGTCGCAGAGGACATCCAAGGGGCATTTGGTCCGACAATGGGACTAACTTTGTTGGAGGAGAGCGGGAATTGAGACAAACCATTTCTGAGTGGAATCAAGAACAAATCAAACTCCAACTCCAACAGAAGGGGATACACTAGCGCTTCCAGCCGCCAGGAGCTTCCCATATGTCGGGTGTTTGGGAATGCCTTGTAAAACTCGCCTTGAAGGCCGTTCTCGAAGGATGCCTTGCCAGTGAAGACGTACTAGTTATCTCACTCGTTGAGGTGGAGAAAGTCCTAAACAGTCGTTCCCTGTGCAAGAGCAGTGACGATTCAAATGATGATGAAGTGCTAACCCCGAATCATTTCCTGCTCTAAAGGGGAACATTGTCGTTGCCTCCTGAAGTCTTCTTTGAGACGGATCAGTAACACAGGAAGAGATGGAAACAAGTACACATTCTGGCGAACCACTTCTGGAAGCGCTGGCTAAAGGAGTGTCTTCCTGCTCTACAGGAGAGGAGCAAGTGGCATAAGAAAACTCGTAACGCAGCAGTTGGCGATCTCGTTCTTGTACCGGATGACGACGTCTCCACAGGAAATTGGCCGTTGGGTAAAATCTCCAGGACATTCCGCGGTCGTGATAGTTGCGTATGAACAGTAGAGGTGAAGACCAGAAGCTCTAATTTCGTGCGGCCAACTAAGAAGCTGTGTTTTCTTGAAGAAAGCAGTGGGGGACATTCTTCAGAAGATGATTCGGAGGTTTAAGATTGTTAGAATTACTCTTACATTAAGATAAGTCAGTGGACAATTATGAGAGTTCATTCTTAAGGTGACACAAGGGCAGAATAATCACTTCACCTTTCATGTATGTGAAGTGTCTGGTAGTATACCCAGCCTCCTGTTCACAAGTGTATGTAATAAGCATTCGTGTTTTGTAATAGCTTAATTGCACTATTGGAGTTATCTAAGTCAATTTGTAGAGTAGCAACTGTTCTGCGTGTCTTGTATCCATTCAAGTGGGACTGTTTACTGTGTAATTCATTTGTATTTGTTTATGAACATGGACTTTCATTGTCGTGTGATCATTGAACGGTGCGTTAGTGGATTCAATCTTGGACAGAAAGGAGGACTATCTAGTGATTAATTTAATTAATGTTTCTAGTTGTTATGGCGCTTTATAATTTGATTGCATGTTTCGTTTTGGACTCTCCATGGGGGAGTATGTGCGCGCCATTTGGCATGCTAGAAAGTTAGGGCGTCTCCTGGCGAATGAGAAGAACAGGGTAGAGGTTCGCCATGTTGTTTAGATAATTGTCGAGGTGACAATTGCGCATCGAATAGCGTAAAAGCAACGCGTTACGGGCAAAATCTCCATCAACCATGACATGCTACGACAATATAGCAAAGCAAGACTTAAAGACATTCTCCAATGTAAACTCAAAGAAAGGCAGTGGAAGAGGAACAGCAAGGGGTGGTCCTGAGAGAAATGTATCTGGCTACACGATCCTTGTTGCTCGGAGTAGAGAGCTGCACAATTGGGGTGTTCTGGCTCACCCACTAGGAGAAGCTACACATGTTTGTGGAAGACGAACAAGGCTATCAAGCAGTGAAAGGAGTTCCTGTGCAGCTCCTAGAACAAGTCCAGTCTGATCAAATATACTCAGATCGGATACTCGTGCTCCTACATGTACTACTAGCTGCAACGCCTGGGTCAAAGGCAGTCACAGAGATAGCATAAGACACGGATTATAGTGGTGTTCTGCCTTGGTTTGAATATAAACATCCCCTGCTCCACCTATCAGAAGTGTGGAACAAAAACACGGTTCATCAACATTGGGAAAGTTAATTGCGTGACAGCATCTTCGACGCCCTGTTGGATTACACGCCTTCACATGTTGTGACACTGTGAGTACCTTCACAGGCCGTGGGAAGCGCCTTGGTGAAAAAAGGATAGCACAAAGAAGTATATTTATCTGCAACCTGTTTGCGACAACTGCCAGCACCACCGATGTGAATGAACCGCGCTACCAATTCTTCTTTGCCAAACGAAGAGAGGTCGAGTCCAGCCAGCTTCCACCATGCCGAAATTGCCTCGACATATATGTTCCTCGTGCCAACTACCAAGCATCTATCTGGAAGTGCTGCTTTCAGACTCAGCCATTTGTGGCAGATCCGATGGACGACAGATAATGATGGTCATCGAGTGGATGCGCACTCCTCCAGCCCCAGATGCAGTTTTGGAACTGTTCTCATGCAAGTGCCTGCGTTCCTCCAAACTGCCAAGCTGCACGTGCCTTGGACTGGCGGATTGGCATGCACCAACACTTGCAAGCTACAAACGTGCAGCAATCAGAGCATAGAAGAACAGCTCGCAGTTGAACTAGGTGACTCTGATGAGATGGCGATGGCAATGATTTAATTGATGAACAATAAGCCTATCATTCTGAGCTACATGTAAGTTGTCGGGCGCTATCTTGAAAAATGGCTGATACATGAATGGCGGCAAAGGTCAAAAAGTAATATATTTGAAATCCCGTACACGATGAACTCTATATTTTGACGTTATCTATAAGGCTCTATATGCTAAGATATAGTGACATATATATTGACGGCCGCCATCTTTAGAAATGAATGCTACAGAGGGTCAACTGTAAACAATACAATAGGCTTATGTGTACCGTCAAGCCAATACCATAGCAATACGAATATTATATGACAATTCTACACTACCACAACTAGGGCATATCGGTGGATAAATTATGTATTTCACTTTCTCTTCGACCTTCGTCATGTTGAGCGTACAACGAGTATTGCAGCACGTGCGCGACGCAGGTATCTACGTTTTTCGTGCGCCGAAACCATCGCATATCTATGCGAGCGCGTTATGGTGTTTATGTAATGATGCTACGTTTTCTAGCCTTTGATAAATATTGCTATCACAACTATCTTGTTTGAACTACCAAGTTATCCAGTTAGGGCACGGGCATTTTTGCAAGTTTTCTTAAATACATTAAAGGCCAATGGTCAAATAAAGCGAATGGGCACACAATTAAACGAGTGGACATCGGCACCTCTGAGGAGATGCACTTACATTATTTAAAACTTAGTGTATTAATATAGATAACAAAAACTTAAAACTGCCAAGTAATATCGCAGGTTTATTTTAAAGGTCACATTAAACACTCATATAATTGCTCACAGTGATATACTCGCGACGTCACGTACAGTTAGATCATGTACGAACAATTATACAATAATTGCAAAATTGCACGTAACTATGTTCTACTCAGCGACGTCGGTGAGCGCAACAGGGAAACATTCGTTGCATATTAACGTCCATGCATAAACACAATTACTACTCATACTATTTAAGATTTATTTATAGAACATAAAAATACCACTAACTCTTCGAGACACGCAATATTACTCATGTAATAATTCAATAAATTACAACATAATATGTTAGTTTTATATTATATTGTTATTAAACATGTATCGCACCATGCGACATCTTCTAATCAAACTTGTTTTCACCAGAATGTAATGCAGTAGGAATGACTTCCATAAACCATAAAAGGGAAATATAAAGCATGCGCGATCGTCAAGTATTTACTCGTGGGGAATACTGAGCGACCAAAGGCAGTAGTGTAGGTGAAATACCGACGACACTGCAATGGGAGGGGATGACACCGCCACAGGAGGGGACACCACCATTACTGTGATGGGAGTGGGGCTACGCTAGAGGATGGGCTACGCACTACGGTCGAGTGTGTAATCATAGGAACCAATCAGATTAGAACCATCTGAAGAATTGAACCATCTGATGATTCGAACCATCTGATGAATCGAACCATCTGATGAATCAAACCATCTGATGATTCGAACCATCTGATGATTTTAACCATCTGATGAATCGAACAATCTGATGAATCGAACCATCTGATGATTCGAACCATCTGATGATTTGAACCATCTGATGAATCGAACCATCTGATGATTTGAACCATCTGATGATTAGAACCATCTGATGATTTTAACCATCTGATGAATCGAACGATCTGATGAATCGAACCATCTGATGATTCGAACCATCTGATGAATCGAACCATCTGATGATTCGAACCATCTGATGATTAGAACCATCTGATGAATCGAACCATCAGGTTTATAGTTGACGCAGTTAGGGTCAGTAGTAGAAAATAGTAGGGGGTAGGCTTCCACTGATTTCAGAGTAGACCGCCCTCTGAGGGAGAACACTGCCATCTGAAAGGGCAAACGCAAACCTTCCGTGACCCCATTAATAGTGCTGCCATGCGAACTATAACCGAGTTTTAGTTTCAGTGTAATTATTCTTCTTATTTTATCATTTTATTCTGCAAACAATTGCACAGTTCATTCACTTTAAGTTTATTCTATGCATTCTGACAATTAGAGTGTTAAACAATATCTTTTTTTAGCGCAAACCACCTTAGCAACAATGCCTACTTCTGCCACGGTCCTACGGGGACACTTTCAGCTCGTGACACGGGCGTATGAGTGGAGAATGCAGTCTAAAGGCTTTCTCGCCAGAGTGTGCGTGTCTGTGTGATGTCACGTCAACGGGGTGTACTGAGAGCGAGGCCGGCCCGTTGTAGGAATATCCCACGAACGGTCGCGGCTAGTCAAACCGGGAAGGGCTTACGGGGCAGTGGCAGTGATGTTCGGCGCCCAACTCGGGTAAACATTGAGATCGAATACGGCAATGATCCATGAGTTTATGCCAATCTGTGTTATCAGCATAGTGATAAATGCCAAACCAATACCGCTGAACATCTGAAGCAGGTCATTAACATGTGTGTTATTCTTAGTCTTATAATTTATCTACGTTAATAAAGAAGACAACGTGTTTGTTTGTTTGTGTGTGTATGTGTGCGTGTGTGAGCCTATGCGCGCGTGCGATCGTGCGTACATGCGTACGTACGTACGTACGTACGTGCGTGCATGCGTGTTTGTAGGTAGCGGTGACAAGAGACAAACGGAGCTGTACGCGGGAATAGGAACAACAACGAGGACAGGGTTGGAGTGAGAGAACGAGCAACAAGTATAACTAAATCCTAGAGAGTGGGGGTGAGAGGAGAGAGACGGGGGGGTATTTAAGGAGGTACAGTAATGGAGTAGATGCATAAGAAGAAGGGTATGGGAATTGAGGTACAGAGGGATAAATTGGTAGAGAATGATTAAGCTGTAAATAGTCAAAACAAGACAGACGTTAGTGGAGCGAATGAGGAAGGAGGTAGAGACGACGAAAGGGAAGTAAAGACGGAGGAATAAAGGGAGGTCAAATGGGAAAAAACTGGATGATAGAAAGAGATGAGATCAACAATGTGATGAACCTCACAACATACTCCACGAAGCTGACATCGGTTTGTAGCTGGAGTGCGGTCAACTTACCATGTCCTTCAACTCGAGGCGTCCGAACGCGAGGACAATGGCGTTGGGGGGCGTACTGACGGGCAGCATGAACGAGAACGATGCATTTAGAGTGACGGGGATCATGAAATACAACGGATTGACTCCAATATTTTCTGCCTGCAACCGCCAATGATAAGAATAATAATGAAGAATACACACACGCATAGAGCAACAAAGAAAGAGCAGTAGTTCTCACCATTACCGTATTTTGGCATGTTGAAACGCGTTCACATAGTGGCGCCATCTGGAGCAGATTACTTAAACACTTAATTATCTCCGATAGGAGAAATACACCTTAGAAAAGAATAGCATACCAAAAACACGTAAATAAATAACTGTATGAATGACTATCGTGTTTTGTCACAATTACCAATGGTAAAACAGACGGCAAAGGTCCAACGAAGCGAAAGAAGCCAGTGGACCTCAGCACTTAGGAGGCTATGCACTTACAATGATGCAAAGTTTGCGTATTAATACTACTAGCAAAATGTCAGTCCTTAAACGGGATAATTTAATAATAATAATAATTCTGTTTTTTTAATATAGCGCTTTTTAAGTAAGTAAATACGTTTCAAAGCGCTTCACATATTAAAATTACGCGTTGACTAAATGCTAAAGTATAAATTAATTAAATAAATAAGCTAATATAAAAAATACATCAATAAAAATAAATAAATTAGGGTGTAAAATACAATTTCAAACAATGAAATTAAAAACCAATCAATACTATAAAATAGAAACCAGTGTCATTTAGATGTGGCAGCAGTGCATGCATCAAGGCATGTAGTGCAGGCGAAATAGATGGGTTTTAGGTTGTTTCCGGAAAGCCGCCAATGTTCCAACCGATCGCACACAGTTTGGCAAGCTATTCTACACATGTGAGCCTGTCACTGCAAATTTAGTAGTGCATACGTGACAGTCATTATACCAATGTTTAAAAATATATAGTTTAGGAAACAACATCATTACACCATAACGCGCTCCCATAGGTACGCTATGGTTTCAGCGCACGTCAAGCGTATGGCCGGAAACAACCGCGTCACGCACATGCAGCAATACCTGTTGCACGATTAAAATGATGGAGAGAAAGTGAAGTTCACGTCCATCGATAAGCATTATTCGCGATAGTGTAAAATTGTCAAATAATGTTCGTATTGCTAAGGAATTTGCATAAGGATAGTATTGTGTGTCAGCGTCTATTTATTGTTATTTCCACTCCAAATAATAACAACTATAAAGATTATTTAAAATACCCACGTATTAACAGCTTTAAATTCGTGCCTATAGATGTAGAAACTACCAGCAGAATAATTGATGGTCTCAAGTCAAAATCCAGCTACGGCAGTGATGGCCTATCTGTAAAGTCATTGAAGCAAATTCAAGAAGAAGTGTGTGAATCGATTACTCCAATTATACATCAATCTTTACCTACTGGCATATTTCCTGAAAAACTAAAGTTAGCCAGAGTAATACCAATTTACAAAAAAGATGATAATACAGTTTTCGACAACTATCGACCTATTTCTTTACTTCCTGCAATCTCCGAGGTATTTGATAAAGTTATATTTCAACAGATTCATAACCACTTCCAACAACCATTTTCTTTGCTGCCCTTGAAATGATTGACAGAATAATACAGCAAATGGAAATTGGCAAAATCCTTTTCAATATTTATCTTGATCTATCAAAAGCTTTTTTTATATTGGATCACGAAATTATATTATACAAACTAAACTATTATGGCATTAAAGGCACTGCCTTAAGCCCTCTTAGAAGTTATTTAACTAATCGCAAAAATATGTTGACTTTTCAATTACTACGTCAGAAACAATATATATAAAAACTAGAATCCCCCAGGGATCACTTCTTGGACTCCTTTCATCTATCATTTATATAAACGACATAGCCAATACTACTACATTGTTCAATACAATCTTACATGCTGATGATATTACCTTAACTGGCAATCTAAGTGATTTTAATGATATAAATGATAGCAACATCAATAAAAATATAAACAATGAAATAAGCAAAGTAACAACATGATTGCAAGTTAATAAGTTATCACATAATGAAAAAAAGTAAACTTATGATGTTTCATATCCCATTAGAAAGATAACTATATCCAAAATTAAAATGAAAGGTATTGAATTATTTCCGGTTGATGATTTACATTGTCTAGTTCTTACTATTAGCAAACACGTGTTGGAAAAATCATGTGCATATAATAGCTAACAAAATCTCACAGACTATTGAGTTTAAAAAAAATTAAAACACATTCTACATTGCAACATTTTACTCAAAATGTATAATGCTTTAATCTTATCTCATCTCAACTATACCAAACTAGCATGGGGATGCCAGACAAATCGTTTACAAAAACTTCAGAATAAATCTCTTAGATCTATAACATATTCTAAATATAATGCATATACAAACCCCATTTTCAAGAACATGGGTCTTACAGCTGGATGATATTTTTTAAACTCCAACAATAAAAATTCTTTTTTAAACATGTAAATACAAAATTACCAGAATACCTTAATACTATGCCCATTGTACATAATTCAAACATTCATAACTATCATACCAGAAACAGTATTAATATCTACATGAACATAATTTTGCCACTAATTGCATTATACATTCAATTATTCTCAGAAATTGAACTCAGAAATAACATTTATATCCATTCTCTCCAAAGCATTTCAATATACTGTAAATAATACTTCATAAGGAATTTTGAAACTGAATGTGTTATTCCAAACTGTTATAACTGTACTAACTGAAAATAAGATAACAATTCCAAATTAAACGGTTTATAAACTTTGTATGTTGTTTAGTTACGACTATACAGAACGAATCACCATTAGTGTTTTTGTAACATAAGACCATTGTATTTATACTGTAAGTATTGTTAACAAGATTTTTAGGGTTAAGTATTTGTGTTTTTTAAATTACTATTAGTAGGGCTATTAAAAGTTATTTAGTATTAATTGGTGTTATTGGCTAACTGTTTACATGTTTGTTTAATAAACAGTTTAATAACATTTAACTATTGAGTAAATGTCAGTTTGATTTTAACATTAGTGTAATTTATATATTATTATTCTAGTATATTAGTTTGCTTGTTTGATTTTAGTTAGTTCTAGTAGTTAGTTAATGTTAGTGAGTTAATTAGTTAGTGTTAAGCACTGTAAATTAATGCTTATTACTTATAAAATCATAGTTAATACAATAATTATTGTTATATTACAACTTTCTATTAAAATTTATTTTATAACAGAGTGGCTCTTATGTTAGCGGCGTGAAGTATGCCTTAATGAGAGTCTCACTGACCATACATTTCTTTACTTTTATTTTCTGTTTCTTGTAATATGTATTTTATGGTCGATAAAAGTATTCTGATTCTGAGCAATCTAGTCCATGACGAAAGGGCCGCGTTTCCCGAAGTATTTGCCGCACCGCACGCGCATGTTGCCTGCGAGTGCTAAGTTACGTTTTACGTTGCGAAGATTACAGATTTACCCTAAGAAACACTAAGAACCCTTAAAGCGATTCTTTGTAAGCTAATATACATTCGAGATATACTGTATTAAAACGTAATAATTTCCCATATGTACTTTCTTTGTTGTCTTGCATGTTTATGCATAATTTGGGTGTTATCTGCGCAAAAAGCCGATACGCAATTGTGTTTACGCGAATCATTTTGAGCTTGCTACCTCGTGGATGATTAATTATGCAACCCGAGTATAACGAATATTCATGCACGCGCAGAGAACCACACAAAGACCGTTGACGTAACACACACACAGCCAAAATGTCAAATACCGAGGTGAGTTGATTCAAGCAATGACATTGTAAATAAGCAACTTATAGACGTATGTATATTGACAGCTATTTTTATAAGTGTAGGAAGCGCCATGCATTGTTTATTTATCCTGCTTCCAGTATACGTAAGTTGTTATCCATGAATGTAGAATAGATCACATCAAGTTGCGCTGCTTCATGGGAATAGCACATTTGATATTAATAGTACTCGCTAAAACATACCAATTAAGCATATATTTTTGGCTTGTTACTTTTCCGTTACTGTACACTTTTCGCGAGAATGGCCCATATGTATAATTATACACAACATTAATTATTAGAGCAAGAATAAAGGAAAACATACAGTGCATGACAAAAATACTGATAAGTGGAATTTCTAGTTATCATGTCCCCTTAGTAGTACTATAGGTTAATCAGCGGGGATGCAATCCGCTCCCTGGAGCAAATCCCTATCTTTTAACATGGGATTTCCCCCAGGGCGCGCCCGGGTTAAAGGATAGGGAATGGAAAAGTAGTTCCGGTCCCACGTTAAAAGATAGGGATTTTCCCCAGGGCGCGCCCGGGTTAAATGATAAGCCATTTTTACCCCATGTTAAAAGATAGGCATTTTGCACCAGGGCGTTCCCGGGTTAAGAGGTAATAAGTACCCAAATTCGTGTCTCTTATAAATCCCGTACTCGAGACGTGTCTGCACATGTTTGTTTGTTGCGAGTGTGAGCGCGCGCACCCTGTATGACGTCATTAAACTGCTATGCGCAGTAATTTTGTGCGCGAGGTGAGTTGGTCAAGCAGGTAGTGATTTGGTAAGCCATTGTTTTGAACTTGCGTGCTTGAATATAATTCTATCATGTGACGTCATGATGCATTGACATCATGGTACGCGCAGTAATTTTGTATGCGATGTGAGTTGGTTATACAGGTAGTGATTTGGTTAGCCATTGTTTTGAACGTGCACGCTTGAATATAACAATTAGGTCGTAATCATAGTGATTTGGTAATGCTATCATTTGATGTCATCAACAGCGAGTTCAAATTTCCCTGTAAAATTTCATTCTAGAAGTTTCTTTGGTACTTTTGTCAACACACTTCAAAACCGACACTACTGTGTGCTATTGTGTCCTGGAGACGTATCTGGACTTGTTTGTTTGTTGCGGGCGCAACCGCACACTCCCTGTATAACGTCAAAGCTATCATTGTGATTTGGTTAGCCAACATTTGTAAGAACTTTCAAACTGGTAGTATGAACTGGTAACCAAGGCTCTATATGTTCGAAGAACATCCGTGTATTTGTCACGTGTTAAGCCATAGGGAATTATAAAACAGTTACTTATCTGTTAAAACACTCAAACTGCCGGCTATTTATGTAGGATTTTGGTCAATCCCTTTGACCTGTACTTACCAGCCGTATCTCACTTGAGCGTCGCTTGAAAACTGAGTCCAAACTGGTTCCAAACTGTTTGGAGTTGTGTTCCTTGTTCAAGTCTCATCTGTGTTTCGTCTGCATCTAGAGATCAACAGTATTGTTTCAACCTTTTATCATGCTATGATTCTTAACACACATGTATGTACATGTGTAAAGAAGTAAACACAATCGACGCGCTATGTGCGAGACACGATGTGAACTCTTCGACCTTGACATCAAACTTATCGAGTAATAAATTGGTTGCAAACCTCTTTTTCGAAACAGACGCATAACAAAGTGAAGCGTTATGATCAACAGTATATGACCATAATAATCTTCCAGATAGGATATACCGGTATTTATATAGTTTACCGTATTAAGGGTCAAGTGTATAAAGATCCATTAGATTGTTTTTGATCTGTTTTCATACTGTAGTATTTAAATTCGTGCTTGTTCGGTAAACCTTTCAAACAATATTCTATCATAAAAGCCCTAACCTGACATCGGTAACCGAAAAGGGACCCATAGAGATATGTGTTTTCGCCTATCAATGTCTCTTATTACTTGCATACGTCGACTGCTTCCTGTATTATCAAAGAGGTATTGGTCAATTTGTGTGTACTATTTCGTCTCTGTCATCAGCTCTGGCAAGCTCCCCTGCTAAAGCATAGGGAATTTTCTCCATGTTAAAGGATAGGAAATTTTTCCCATGTTAAAAGATAGGGCAATTTCTCCATGTTAAAGGATAGGGGCTAAAGTCCATGTTAAAGCATAGGGAATTTTTCCCATGTTAAAGGATAGGGAATTTTCATCATGTTAAAGCATAGGGAATTTTCCCATGTTAAAGCATAGGGAATTTTCCCATGTTAAAGCATAGGGAGTTCGAGACGTGTCTGGACATGTTTGTTTGTTGCGAGCGTGAGCGTGTGCACCCCGTATGACGTCATCAAACTACTACGCGCAGTAATTTTGTGCGCGAGGTGAGTTGGTTAA